>PVKB01001320.1:280676-440743 GCA_004027205.1 Ctenodactylus gundi
AAAAAAAAAAAAAAAAAAAAAAAAAAAAAAAAAAAAAAAAAAAAAAAAAAAAAAAAAAAAAAAAAAAAAAAAAAAAAAAAAAAAAAAAAAAAAAAAAAAAAAAAAAAAAAAAAAAAAAAAAAAAAATCCCTGAAATATAAAAATGTAAACAAGGCAAAGTTACACGTATGTTCAGAAGATGATTTTAAAGCATGATTTACCATTCTGAACTACGTAAATTTATAAAACCATTCAGTCTATCAGAATTTCTACAAAGTAGATACTCAAAACATAAAGGTTGGAGACATCGTTGGAACCATGCCAAACCAAAACTACTCCTTGAAGAGCCCACTCTTCATCCAGGTGAGTCTCTGGAGGGTCTCACGGGGCCAAGAGAGGGGTGGGCATGTACAAGGCTAGGATGACAGGTCTCCCTCATGACAGAGACCAGACACCTACTCAGGACGGAGAGGGCAGAGCATGGGTAGAAGGGGCTGTGTGAAGGCTGGGGTCACATCTACAACAAACTGCAACCTGCAGGCTTTCCTGTGGCATCACACAACCGCAGCACGAGGGGTAAGGAGGTGAGGCGCAAACCCTTCAGGAGGACAAGAGAAGTAAAGGAGGGGAGAGATGTGATCACCCTCCTCACAGGGCTCTGGAAGGACGAGCCAAAGCTTTTGTATCTTCTCCCGTCCTTTCAGACAGTACACACAGAGCACGCAGAATATTTCTCTACTTCAAGACGTTGGAATATCAGCAACTGGAGAGTCAAAGCGAGGGCGCTCAGTCAGATTCGCAATCAGGGCCACAGGAGGTGAGTGGTTCCTTCACCCATCCTGTGGGGATGGTCCCCTGCTACCCACAATCAGGAGATCCAGTTGGATCCACCAGAAAAATCACCTCCAACTACTGCCAAACGTCCAGCACAGACCCCGAACTGTGCCCCACGTGAGAACCAGCGGAAGCTGTGGGGAGACCCCCTGGCCAGGTCAGTAACCCAGCCCAGCACGATACCATCACAGCGGACCAACGAGTCATCTGAAAACGCCCGAGTGTTCTCAATGGATAGCAAAACCTGGTCATCACAGCTTCACACAACAGCGGGCGACACGGCTGCCAGCCAAGGACAAACTGAGGAAACAGCCGCCTGGACTCTGGCGTTCTTCGTCCACCGTATCATCTGGACTTTGCTTCCTCATTCTCGTGGTTCAGTCACAAACTATTATTTCAACTGAGTCACGTCCACAGGTAGCCCAGGTTATTCATTCAGAGTTAATTTTTACCTGTTTCAGCTATAGGAGCTGATTTTTCTGATCTTATTCCCAAACTCTGATGCCTTGGGTCCCAAGCGTAATAGCAACCTACACTTATTGGGCACTTAGCTAGCGCTGCCATGCGTCCAAATGTTAACTGTCACGAAAATATGCTGGGTGGTTGGATAAGGATTAGACCTCAGATGGCGGGAACCAGGCACCAGCCAGAAAGAGGCATGGTAGGGGCTGCAGGCAGGCCTTCCCGGCCCCAAAACTGTATCACTCTTGCCCTATTTCCATAGTTTTAGCTTGAAGGACCCTGCCCAAACTTCTGTTAAGCAAATGTCAGATCCCGGGAAGACTTAGGGCTCTAGCGCACCAGTGGACACTACGTATGAAATATGAGGTGGAAAACTTCTCAGATTAAACAAAACAGGCAAATATAATTTTTGTGATTTCACTAGATAGGAAAAAGCCTTTCAGAAACTTCTCAATTAAAAAGGATCTGGATGGGGCTAACAAAAAAAGTCATGAAAAGTACTACTTAATCCACACCAAATGTTTTCCCAGTGAAGCGCTTCCCAAGGGTAAACACACAAATCCACCATTTCAAGACTACTTCCTTAGAAAACCAGGCCATTAAGTTTTCTGACAGACTCAAGGGAGGGGACGGGGTGGGGGGCGGGCAGGTGGTGGCGGAAGGTTGCAGGATAAGATGACAAAGCAATCCAGAGATTCCAAGTTTAGAGGTATGAAGACCAAACCGGGCTCAGTCTCAGCTTGAAGGAGCCACCCATGGTCAGCCTGGAACTGCAGCAGGCTCCGCCCACATCTCCACAAGTCTTGCAAGGAAACAAGCAACCCCATCTTGTACCCACCAAGGAACTACTTAATACCTGATCCTGCACCAAGACAGGAGAGGGAGGCAAGCTTTAGAACACTGAGGATCCCACTGGCATCAAGTCCCTGTGAAAATCCCTCGCCTGCGTGAGGTCTGGTTCCCCCACACCTGCCTTGCAAACTGGACCATACACAAAGCATCACTGGGACTCGCTGGAGGAAAATCGCCACAAGAGGGCCGCAAAAACAAAGACTCTGCACAGAGCTCGGCAAACCAAAAGGTTGTAGGTTTCAAGTTTGTCCAAGGTCGAACTAAGGAACCGGTTCCCTGTGATTAGTCTCCTTTAGGAGTTCCGAAGACTCATTAAGGAAACCTGATCTTATTCAATAGTCCTTAATTTGCATAACTAAGGATTTAATAAACAGCTCATTGAGTTTTTTCTAAGTTTAAAATAAAGGTCATCTTACCTAGTATATGATTAACAACAAGGGAAAATGGACTTGAACTATAGTAATAGCCATAGTGTATTTTCTCAAGACATTTTTACATCCAAATAAATAAAAGAAGGGAAAAAGGAAAAAAGAAACAAAACAAAATGAAACAGAGAACCAAACAGACAGCATTAGGCAAGCTCACATCTCTCCCAAATAACAGCAGGACTCACCTATCACTTACTTCCTTGCAAAAATACAGCAAGACAACATGAATAGATATTCAGAACTAAAGTTGCTTTCCTCAAGAACCGGTATTAAAATGAGGGAAAAGGAATGATCTCCCTAATAGATATTTTGAAGACATTTTCCCATATTTATGCTAGCTTACCAACATGTCATTCTACTAGTCTGCTAACCATCTGGGGCCATTGAGATTTGTAACTTAGTAGAACAGCCTCAGGCCCCATCCAGAGCTAGGGTTTTCAGCACATGAAAAAGAAATGCTGTATACACACATGACATTCAAGTTATCTTATCAGTTGACAGGTGTTCACAATTTAAAGCTATCTATAAACGCTGGGCATTTATTTTTAACTTTCAAAAGAACTAACCTTGTCCCTGTTTCCTTAACTTTGAATCTGGGAGAGCCCAGAAAATATTATGTGTTCCCATAAATGAACCACCATCTGTAAACAAGTACATTTGGTCAGCAGACATTCACAGGGCCAAAGAAAAATGGAGTTAAGTCAGGTGTGCTGGCTCAAGCCTATAATCTTAACACTCCAGGAGACTGAGGCAGGAAGGTCGCATGTCCCAGCCCACCCTGAGCAACTTGAGATACTTAGTGAGACCCTGTCTCAAAATTAAAAATACAGTAAGGGCTGGGGATGTAGCTCATCGTGAAGGCCCTGGGTAAAACCCCCCAGTACAAATTAATAAATAAATAAAATTTCCTAAAATGGAGTTCAAATTT
This sequence comes from Ctenodactylus gundi, assembly GCA_004027205.1. Classification (NCBI taxonomy): domain Eukaryota; kingdom Metazoa; phylum Chordata; class Mammalia; order Rodentia; family Ctenodactylidae; genus Ctenodactylus; species Ctenodactylus gundi. The sequence goes on from PVKB01001320.1 coordinate 284,160, forward strand.
GGTTTTTCTGAGGGTTAAACCAGACAGCAACACATAAACTCAAAGCGCGGTATCTGAGCAATGCAGCTCAGCAACACCAGGCACCTCGGTCCCGTTGTCCCTTTCTCTTTTTTAAATTCAGACAGGGTCTCACTCTGTAATCCAGGCTGGTTCTGAATACACTGTGGAACCCAGTCTGCCTCCAACTCATGGCAATCCTCCTGCCTCGGCCTCCTGAGTGCTGGAATTCTTCACTGATATCTGGCCCACCACCTGGACAGAATCATTCCCCTCTTCTAATATTGATATACACACTGCCTCCAAAAGTCAATCCCCTCCAGGAATCCCTTAACGAAATACAACTCTCAATTGTTAGGATACAAAAAAACTAAATACAGATTCTGATACATTGAGTCAGGAATAGGCCCTGAGATGCCACGTTTCTACCAAGTTTTCAGGTAAGGCTAATAGTTCTGGTGCACCGACATGCTTCGTGCTGTGCAGAGCCAGGAACTCTTGCACAGCCTGCCCTTCAAGTCACTGCTGTGTGGGTATCAGCCTGGGACAGGCAGGAAGGGCATGTCCACACATGCCTTGCCACAGGGAGCCCTGAAAAGACATTGAGAAACCAAGAGGAGACCCAGCGAGGGAGCCCAAGCTCTGCTACCTACACTACTGCTCCCCCACTCTACCCAAACACCCAGCCTTGCCCCACTGCAGGAAGCTCACTTGTCCTGCTCACAGGAAACGTCACTAGCAGAGTCCCAAAGGTCTTCAAGGGGCACCTTTGTATCTGTTCTCATCATGGCTACATTTTAGTCTTACAAGGCAGGTTTCCTGGACAAATTCCAGCAACTTTTCATATTCAAGAAGATGCTATATGAAGCACTATTTCTTTATAGAATCCCTTCTAGAAACTACAGTGATCCACACAAGCAGGTGACATGTGAGCTGCGTGTGAAATTTACTTCCTCAGCTCTTTATTGCTGCATGACTCAGAGCTCAGTGACTTATTCTTGGGCTTAAGTGCACAAATCCCCTCCCAAAATTCTAACTGCTCCTTCAGAACAGTAGTCACCCGCCAAGTTCTGAAACCAATTAACAGACAGGGTCATCATATTCAAAGGTGTAAAGAAAAGAGCCTTTTGAAGACTTAACAATCCTCAGGTTCAATGAATGGCTTTACAAAACAATCAAAATGCTAACTCATCAAAGGCTAATTTGTTAGAAGTTATATTCAGAAAAAAAAATCATGATATCTCAAAGTGTTCTAGGGCAAGTATGCTTCTCTTAGTATGAAATAAAGACTTTTAAAACATCACCTCATACCATTTCTTGTGAAACATAATCTGGACTTTTTGTATCCGCCGAATAAAAAGAGAAGTCATAGGTGAAGGTCTTGGTCCGCTCCCGGCCTGAGTCCCCAGTCCCTCCTTCTGGTACCTGAGAGAGATAACAGTGACAATGACGGAGGAGCATGAGGACAACGGGCGGACGCGTGTTATCAGGCAAAGTGACCCATGCTGGGAAGAGAATCTCTCCCTGAAACATACAAAATCATTATCATTTTTCCTCTTTCTACCCTGAGAAGTATTCCTCTTGGCCTCTCCAAAAACAAATAAATAAAGCAGACTTAGGTGCAACCTCCCTTTCCCTCAGCGGTCCAAGTTCCCCGTAATCTGACCCTGGCTACGATTCTTGGCCTTTTAATGATGGCTCATTTATATGAACCCCATGCTCCAGTCCGAGGAGCTTTTCCATCTTCAATGATTCTGGCTGCTCCCACCGCCCGGAGTGCCACCACAGGCCCTTGCACCACTCTATGGCTGCTATGCACACAGATACAATGGGCCCTGCCTACAGTGGTTCAATTCGGTCTTCCCTCCCCAGAAACCCCAGGTCAGGTGTTGCCTCTTCCATGAAGTTTCTGTAGTGAATTCTATCTAGGAGTAACTTCTCCCACCTCTCTTTGTCTGCCTTCTCTACCACACTACATGCTTAAACTGAACCCAAAAATCATTTTTAAAAATCTCCATATGCCTGAAAGTCTCAGAGATTCCTGGACATATGCTAAATAACTTCAACGAGCACCTATTTTTCAACATGATTTCTGTATTATAAAGAAACCACAGCTAGTAGTAGTCACACACCTCCAATCCCAACACTCTGGGAGACTGAGGCAAAAAGATAACAAGTTCAAGCCCAGTCTGGAAACTCAGCAACCTAGTGAGACCTGTCTCAAAATAAAACAGACTGGGATGTAGCTCAGTGCAAAGGCTGATTCACGTTGGGGTTTGATCTCAAGTACCAAAACGAAAAGACTCTGGGCACCTGTTCTGGTCAAACAACAGAAGAGGAAACATGTATAAAACATAAGAAGAAACACAATAATCAGGGCAAACAGATTCCATAATGCACAGGGGAGACACGCTCAAGGTCAGGGCTCTTCTGACCACAGTACTGTGGGCACACAAGATCCATGAAGTGACATAGCTGACAGCAGAGAAGGTCCAGTGACTAGTGGAGAGCTGAGGGAATAAAGGAGACTCAGGGCAGGAAAGCTCAGTGCGGCTGGACAGGGCCCAAGCCAGGAGCGCTGTGCTGGGGGCAAAGGAGCCATCCACTGAAGACCGCCTCGCACCAAGGCACGTGAGACCCTGGCAGGAGACCTATCACCCAGGGCGCCTCACAACCAAAAGCAAGAGCTTCCCCAGCTTCCACCCAGGGGGATCACACTGCACTGCTCTGACAGATCCCCGGTAGCCAGTCCCTTGAGCCCTGAACAAATAGGAATCTGGTGCTCAGTGAACAGGAGGCTGTGCTCAGCCATTGAAGAGCAGGCTCCGAAGCCCAACCCACTTCACACAGATGAAGACTGCAGCAGAAAGGGAGGAGCCCGCGAAGCTGGAGCTTGTCTTGTTATTAACTCTACACCCCCAGCCCCCAAGCAAAGAGCATTTACGACACTAGACCAATGTGCTCACTGAGGAAACAAACAGGACACTTTAAGTGCAAAAAGGAGAATCTACCATTTTGGGAAACTGCATTTTTCCCTGTATTTTTTCCAAAAAAAAGGATGCAAATATTTGTTTTGCTCTTTACTCTTTCATCCTCTGTGTTTTGAATAACCGTGTGCACTCTTCTTCCAAGGACTGCAAAACATGACGCCTTTAATCAAAAATGAAAACAAACCTAGAGGCAAAGCTCCTCCAACGTCCCACAGAACCTGTCAACTGAAGGCTAAGGCTCAAGCACCACAGTGAAAGCACCTGGTCTGCTCTAGACCCGGAAGCCCAGAGAGCAGGGAGACACTGCAGGTCTCACTTGCAGATCAATGACACTGAGGACAGAAAAAGAAACAGGCTGAAATCTGGCTGAGGACTAGCGCAGGCAAGGACCAGCTGACCTGGCTAACTGGACTGAGAAAGGAGGGGTGCAGAGCTGGCCAGCAAGCTGTAGTCACCCATAAGTCACCCAACAGCAGGGCAGGCATGAGCACTGAAGGCTGCAGGGGCCCCGGTCACCACTTGCCTTTAAGTTTGTGATTGTTGTTTTGCTTTTCTCCATTTGAATAATGAATTTGGCCTCCAGGTCCTTTTCCCTGCAACACAAACAATACAGTACTGGTTAGGAGAGAAAAGACTGGTCAACAAAATTTACTTGTGGGCCTTCTACTGTGAAATGGCACCTACAGAGAAATCTGATAGCTTTGTTTCCAAATCCTGGCTAATGCTATAAACACACAAAACAAACCACCGAAATCCAACTGAGGAACCCTGCTGTAAGCACAGGATAAAACAGGAGGCAATGAAGGGCTCCGCCTCATGGAAGGCCCAGCCCAAGGCACCTGGCTAGGAAGACAGCACCCCACCCAGGGTGAAAACAAAGCCGCAGGGCCTGAAGCAGGCAGCAAGGCAGCTGGAAAGGACTCTGCCCCCACCCCCCACCCCCCACCCCCCAGCCTTTTTGTTATATGTAGCACTAGAAACTACGTGGCTTCCAGAAGCAGCAGAACGCAGTCAATAAAAACTGCTCAGAGGACAGTACTCCAGGATATATGACCCGCTACCCATATAGTTCCAGTGTGATGCCACTGGAAAAGCATGAGGAAGTTTTCTATAGTTGGGATGTGGTCACCAGGGTACACAGGTGTGTTGACGGTGCAGGTGGAGAGGAGCAAACAGGGGGCCCCTGGTTCACAAGGTTTCGCTTTTGATTTTTGGTCCATGTGGGGTGTAGAAACAAGTCTCATTCAGTAGAAACCGACTTGTGACTCCCGATCCTTTCCCAGGCTACGCAGCCTGATCCCCACTACCAACCCTGGACAGCTGCAGAGAGGGCAGCCTCAGACTACAGCTAGGTCCCCAGGTAGAACGGCATCGCAGGCCCTGACAACGTGGAGGAGCTAGGCTCAGGCGTGCATTTCCAGCTTCCAATTGGTTTACCGGGATGTTAGACCATGGTTAAACCCAGGGGTTCCTGAATATAGGACACTTTGGCTTAAAGGGAAGAGCAAAAGGGAAGCCTGAGGACTTTGCAAAGGCTACCAAGGAAAAGGGAGAAGACAGACAGGAAGGGGCGGTGAGGAAGGCCTGAGTTCTCTGGATATAATTTGATCTGAAAGTCATCTTTGGAATGATGAAAATACTGTGAAAATAATGTATTCAGAAATTTAAAAAATGATTTTATGACAACCTAAAATCAAACAGTAAACTGAAGCAAATGAAACAGACTGTGTACCACACAGCAAGGAGCTATTCCAATTACACTACAGGGAGGATCCTGATTATACAACGTAGTGACATTTTATGTGTGTGTGCGTATGTATGTATGTATGTATGTGTACATGTGTGTGAATATGTATATATTCTTAAGTTTTAATCATATCTCATACTTCTGGTGCTTTTCTGAGGCTTTCCCTTGCATAATGGGATAATACATGAGCGATATATGAAGCACAAATACATCTCCTCTTTATCTTCAGGTCCCACGCATACCTCTCCATATATATACAACATTCCAAAGTCTAAAAAAAAAAAATACTTTGAAAATCTGAAAACACTGCTGACCCTAAACATCTTAGATAAGAAATATTCAAGCCACGCCCCCTTGCTTTGTCACTGAAAGCACCCGGCTTGTCTGGACCACACTGTCACCGGAAGAATTGTCTTGAGCCATATATAAAACACAGTATAGGTGTAACAAAACTTTCTTTCTAGATATTTGTTATTAAACAAGCAAGTCTACCAGAAGGCCACAGGATGGACTTGCCAGGCTCAAAAGCCCAGCCTCTCAGACAGTCTACTTTCCACTAATACAAGCCAGGGCTCCGTGGAGAAATGACTCAATCCACAGGAGACTCATCTCCTCACACGGAGAGCAGCACTGCTATCAAAGACAGGAGCGCCCACGCAGGAGGTTCTCAAAGGATTCCAGGGGATCCCCTCCCCTGAGTGCGGACTAGATCTGGTGAGTCACCCCCAGGGATGGGAGCAAACATTCCAAAGAATGGCCCACCCCTCCTGAGACTGATACAAACAGACGTGGCTCTTGTCTTTCAGCCCTTTCTCATGGTCTCATAGGGCCCTGGTAATAGGGAAGTAGCTGCCACAAGGGGATACCCGTGCACAGAGGGACAACAGAGGAGAGCCTGGAAGCATGTGCTTCCTTACCAGCCATGGGCAGGGATGACTGCACCATCAGAGGGTCCCTGAGACAAGGTACTTTATAACACAGTAAGAGCAAAGTCATACAATGATCATGCCAAAAGGCCTCGGTCACCAATCCCAGTAAGCTCCCATGCCCACACTGAGATGCTTCAGCTAATGACTAATAACTGCAGCAGAAACAGAAAGAACATGCTTCAGCATTTAAGCAATTAAAAAATGAAACGCAAAGGTCCCTTTGGAGGGTCCAAAGAACTGTCTTATTGAAAACTGGGAAATAACCAGGAAATAAAGAGTCAAGCTTTTATCCCACATTTCCAAAATAATCAGTATTTCAGGGTAACCACACAGCTGTCAAGGAAATTTTCCATTTTAGAAGTATTCCAGCTAAAACATAACAAAAGCATGTCAGAATTAAAGTATCATCACTTTCTTACCCCTAGTGAACTAACGGCTCTAGCGAGTCCAGCTTTCACGGGACCACTCGGCCTAATGTGCCCCCTGCAGAACCAACACCTCCCCACGGCACTCCTTTCCCTGCCTCTCCCTGACCCTCAGGGACCACCAGGGTCATGACGTGGTAGGAATCTGTGAAGCCCAGCTCCTGGCTGGAGTGACAATAGATGACCTGGTTCTTTTGTAATAATGACAAGTTGCCAAGAATAGAAAGACAGGAGACTACAGAAGAACTTTAAAGGGCATACCAACCAACTGGAATCCAAAGAGTGAAAGCATTTTTTAAAGTTGTTACGGGATGAGGTGCCCTCAGGGTACAGCACATGCTTAGCACAGGCAAGGTCATAGGTTTGATCCCAAGTACCACAAAATAAAAAAGTAAGTAATATTTTGTAAACTACAATGTACATAGAAAAATGGGAACACTGACAAAATATTTGATATTAAAGACTATAAATGACATCCCAGGTGAGATGGTAGAATCTCAACAACTAAAAATGGGAGGCTGAGGCAGAACAACCGAAAATCTGGGGCACCCTGGGCAATCTAGTGACTTGAAAGCCTGTCTCAAAATCAGAAATAAATGGCGGCAGAGGGCACGGCTCAGTGAAAGGGCCCTAGGCTCAATTCACTGGTTCCATTAAAAATAAAAGTCCAGACAGAGGTGAGAGAACCAGCTGAGGTAACCAACCCCCTGACCACCTCAGGCAAGACAGAGTAACACCAGCCATGAACAACCAAAATCCAGGAGCACACTGCAATCAAAACCGTTCAAGATGTTCAATGGACTCCTCAGGCCTCGATCAGCGTTTCCAAGCCAGTGTGAAAAGGGCTTCCACCCGCAGTCCAGCACACCTCAGTCAACAACACTGTGCACTCAGACTGACAGCTGCCGCAGGGACATCCCATGCCACCTGAGCCATGAAACAGATGTACCTCATCAATTATAGCTTTCCCACAGCACTGGACCTCCAGGCTCTCATCCTGCCCAGCAAGGGCCCCACAGCCCCTAAGTTTCTGTCTACCCCGTGTCCTCACACAGGGCCCTGCCATCTCCACAGTGGACAATTTCTCAACTCCCCACCAACCTAATGCGTCTGGATCATTAATTTTAAAATTACTATCAACAACATGTGCGTCTTGTAAACACAAAACTGTCCAGCTATCTGGGCATACCAGAGCCACTGCAGTTGCACTAATAATACTACGTGCCACTCGCCATCTCATGCCTACAAAATGAAGACATGAAGCTCACCCCATGCCCACCACTCCTGCTACACACCAGATGTCCCAGAATTCCACACCCCAGAGCCTCGTGCCTCTGAAGCAGCTACAGCCCAAGGGCCCTCCACGAGACCATTTTACTCTCCCCCAGCTTCACAGCTTTACACTACATCTCCTCTGCAGAAGCCCTAAGGGACTGACTGAAGGACCATTATGTAGTCAGGAGCATCTTTCTACCAACCACTTCTGAAATCAGAACTGCAGGTGTGAGGGTGCAGCAACCCAGCCCAGGGAGAGACGCACAGTAGCAGTGCATCCCTCACAGGTCAGAGGCAGGAGAAGGGTCAAACTCCCAAACACTTCGAAGATGAAAAAGGAAGAAGAAAGGCTCAGTATCCTCTGAGCTAAAAGGACTCTTCCCTTCCCTGAACAGTGCACACTGGGTATTCTGGCCCAAGAGCGAAAATTTAAGTGTTGTGACAGCTCCAAGGTCCAGGACACACTCACCCACCTTGCTGCCAACGGCCAGCCAACACCCAGGCACTGATCCTGTCCACACTACAGCCTGATGGCCTCGGCCACATCTGCTCACTCCACATCACTGTCCCAGGTCAGGCTGCCGCCCGAAGTTTCTCTGCCTCCAGTCTTGCCCCCGCCCATCCACACTCCACTCTCTGCTGCCAGGGAAAGAAACCCCTAAAATGCACATCGCACCATGAAGTTCCCCTTCTTCAAATCCCTCCAGCACCTTCTCAATGACCACAAGATAAAGCTCCACCTCTCGGTGCCAGTGCCAGACAAAGTCCTCCCACTGCCTTGTCCCCTAGTTATTGTAGAAGGACCTCCTGCTTGTCTGCCCAGCTACACACACACCCTCTGCCCTGGCACAATGCCTGCAACTCGTCCATGCCCATAATTTGGGGGTATTTGTGCTGCATGGACTGGCTGAATTATTAAATAGTTGGCTCTTACCCAGCTACTCAGGGAAGGTCGCCCACCTACATGGGCTCACCTCCCATGCACTACGACATCTTGCCATTGCACGTCACGTTCTCATTCAGGGCATGTCACAGATTTAGTACATTCAGAAACAACTTCCTAGCCCTACCCAATGCACTCCAGTCATACAGGTCTCATCCCTATCTGCATCATCTCCCCAGCTATAATACAGAACCCCAGGAAAGCAAGGACCAGCTTCCTTCACCCCCACACTGAGTCCACACCGCACTCAAATCAGCGCCGCCAAGTGCCAAGTGCTTCATCTTTTAATCCATCAACCAACCATTCAACACGAGGCACTCAGAGCTCTCTGGCCTCAGGTCAATTTCCTCTGACATTTAAGAAACATGTGAAATAAATCTTGACATTTTTCTTATATTGAGGAAAATAAATAATCCTAAAGTATTATTTGAACATTGATTTGATAATAGAACAAAATGAACTATGTCTCTCCCTGGCCACTTTGGTGAATGGGGTCTCTCAACCGAAAAGTCAATTATGGGCCTTTCATATAAATAAGTAATTTACTTGAAAGGTCTAGAAACTAGATCATAAGATGTTACAAATGAGCCAGCTGAAATATACTGACTTACAGATCAGAATTGGAGGTTAGGAGAAAAAAGGAAAGGAATGATTTAAAGGATCGAATTAGGGAGAGCGATAAACTATGTCAGTTCTCAGATGTGAGTAGGAAAGTGCTTATTTGAACTAAAAACTATGCAAATTCAAGTATTTTTAAAATATTTTAAAATTATTCTGCAATTCAGATTGATTCCTCCCATTCTGCTAATGCCATTGGTCTCCGCAGTACATAGCCCAGCAAACTGACCATTAGCTTGGAAGAGCCAGATAGTGGCCATTTTAGCCCACTTCCAGAGAAACCACCAGTCTCCCGGCCATCTTAAAGGTTACACACTATGAACTAGCATGTAACTGCCTTCAGCTTGGTGGCAGGACCTTCAACCACAGCAAAAAGAAACTTTAATAAAAAAGATACCTGTGCTCCATTCTGTGGGGATATGAGAAGCCGCCCAAGCAACCTGATCAGTGGGTAAACAAGCAAGCCGCAAGCAGCGTGTGGATGGCTATCAGGCCTGAGGTTCTATTAACAGTGCAAACAGTATGTACATCTAGATTCCTAGGCACCCACAGCACTCTTGAGCGTTCCTGAAAGGAACCCAGCACGTGGCTCACAGCAGCTACATCTGGAAAGAGGAGGAGGCAGGGCCTCTGGAGAAGAGAAAATGAACTTAACCATCTTAGTGCTGGAATTGTTTCAGCACGATTTGATACTACTTTCATAATTAAAACAAACTAGCTCATTAAAAGATAAAAACTTCTGCTCTCAAATACTAGCTCCTCCTGCTCTCAGTGTTTACAAGAAACACCTCAACATCCTAATGGCTACTTCAGGGGCAGCTGGCTAGACACCCGCCCCCACCACTTCCTGAGACTGCCACAGCTTCAGGGATGTCATGAGTCTCCTGCTAACGAAATCCTCTAGTGACCAGGGCCATGGCAGATGACCCTTTATTATCATCCCTGCCCTAGGGAGAGTAGCACAGACCTCAAAGAACAGACAACAAGAAAGTGTCCTGGACCACAGGCTAGAATCCCAGGAAAGCCCACTCTGAGAGTCCAGCATGGAAGGTATTCATCGTGGTGAGCCCAGAAGGTAAATACAGGGGTGGGGAAAAAAAAAAGACAGGAGACCAGGCACGGGGAGAAGTGGGGTAAGACCTATACCAAGGACAGCCAAGGTGGCCAGGCCTTTATACCCTGCACTGAGCTCCCAGGGACAGGGTGGCCTGAGGAATGGGTACAAGACACCCAAGACACCCCGAGGGGTGACAGATGGATGCTGAGCCACAGCTTAGCAACAGCTGGGCACCAAGTCCAGAAGAAGGAGGGTCTCTCCACTAGCCAACCCTTAGAAACAACACACAGATGCTGAGGCAGAAGGACAGCCTGGGCTCCACAGAGTTCAGGACTGGCCTGGACAACAGAGTAAGACCCTGTCTTAGCAGGGGAAAAAGCCCAAACAGTGTGCACCCACGCAGTAGCATTAACTATTCCCCAGCTGCCCCAGCTGCGGCCGCTGAGCAAGAAGGCACACAGCTGTTTATTCTCCCCTGTCCCCACATACCTTGAAGGAAGAATGGACTAACAATCAGAAGCTTCTCAGGACCAAGTGCAACGTGCCCCCAAGATATGCACAACCGTCACTGAGGAGGGTTAGCGGGAGGCTAGACAAATCCTTACCTAGGATGCCATATGGGGAGGTCTACTGTCACAACTACTTAGGAAGTTCCTTCGCACACAAGATACCACTCTCACTGGAGGGGCACGGCAGTAACCACCACACAGGCTCAGCCCTCATTGCCTCTATTTCACTGAGAAGCTTAGGAAAAAATATTTTTATACTAGTAAGTACTATAAAGAATTGAAAATGAATGTCTTGCGATAAGAATGACAGCCAGGCAGGGGACACAAGCAGCCAGAAAAGAACCACCTACGGAGAGGGCTTGACACTACAGACTTGGACAGAACAAGGCTGAGAGCCAGGCAATATCCAGGAAATGCATTCCAGGCAGAGAGAGGTGCTGGTGCAAAGGCCCTAAGGCAGGAGCGGTGAGGGGGTGGGGGTGGTGGGGGCGGGGGCCGGCTTTGAGAAGTGCAAGCTAGCCACAGGGCTGCAGAAGAAAGACAGATAAGGGCAGGGAGAGCAGAAAGCCCTGGAGGCAGACGCCAAGTCAGGTCAGACTGCAGACTTTGGCTGAATGGCTAAGACTCAAACTCAACTGTGCAGAAGGCCAATGCACAAAATGTAGCAAAGTCACATTTAAAGATCACTATAGAGGTACTGCATGGACTCTCTAACGGGATGATGGCAGGATAAGGAACCCACTTGAGAGGTCACACAAGGGATGCTGGCCTGGGGCTTGAGTAGAGACACACCTAGGATGAGACTCGGCCACTCCACTTGCCCCTGAGCCAGATGACCAACAGATGGAATCACCTGGACAGTCCAATCCAGCACAGAGAAACAGGAACCCACACACTCAACTCCCTGAGTGAACCGCCATCATCAGGCGTGGGAAGCCGTGCCCTGGAGGTCTGAAGTGACCACCTCCGACCCGATGGACCAGAACCTGTAATGCTTAACTGCTTGCCAGCTCCTCTGACCGGAGCCCACCTCCCCCAATGCTGACTCCAGAATGAAAGTCTACAATAGGACTGTGCCTTTGGGTCACCACTGCTGACTTTCCACCTGGGCTTTTCTTCTGGATCCTAGCACATCAACAGTGCATGACTTTCCAACTTCTCCTATGGAAGCTCCACAACTACAACCATTCTACAGACACACGAGTCAACTCCCTACATTGCACGGATGCTTTACGCAAGTCATTAGGATGGAACACCAACCCTCGTTGAGAAAGGCTGGCTGGACAAGTTGAAGAATTCCACACATAAAACAATTCAAGCATGAAACCAAGATGACTGAATTTTGTTGGTCAAGGACATTTTCGGGGAATTTTAGATACTCTGTAAGGTAACAACTGGCAACCCAAAGGGCTTAAGGGTCAGGATGAGGCTCGGGGGAACAGAATGCTTGACAAGAGATGGATTCGGAGAGAGCAAGACACTGAGCCACGACCTCATCTCAGAGAGAGAAACCGAGGCAGGGGAGGCTACTGACTTACTCCAAGTTCCTGCCGTAGAGGGGCACTGCTAAAGTCCACAGGAACTAAGCAACCAAGCAGTGCTTCAAAGCCATGGTAACCATAATTCGAATAAGCTACATTCTGAGTGTGGGATTTAGGTCAGTGTGGACCCCCAGAACACAATGGACCAATCACAGGAAGGTTACTCACTCAACATGGTGCAAGTCATCAATAGACCAGGCACAGAACAGAGCACAAGAAGTTCAGCCGGCTCCTAACTCCTCCCATTCCAAACAGCTTCTTCTCAGAGGATTCACAAGACCTACCTGTGGTCTTCCTCATGCTAGTCCTTCTGTCTAGAAGGTATCCTTCCCCTCCATCTGACTTATTCTTCAAGGCAAAAAATGTCCCCTCATCCAGGAGGCCTTCCCAGACCCTTCCAGCAATTATTTTCTACATGATATTCTACAACACACCACAGCAGTTTTTCACAGATTAACACAGTCCTTCTATGAACAAAGAATTATGAAGCTCAATGAAATATGGCAAAAAGTTATGGAACAAAACAGGTAGCATTATCAGTGACCGATCTTTGTTCTTTACATAAATAAATAACCTTTGAAAAAACAGACAAAATACATCAAGACTTTTCCAACAACCCAGTAAGTGAACTTTTGGGAAGAAACTGTTCTTGAACTCAAACACTAAAATTGAGCTACAGCTTCAAAGTTTAGTATTCATTCTAAATTTCTAAATGCAAGTACATTTTCCCCATTAGTATCAGTGAATTTGTCAAATGTTAACATCATAGGCAGAAATAAAACTCTTCTCTCACTGCAAACTCACAGAGGTGACCCTGACACCAGTACCAAGGCACAGGGACCTTCTGTCTCCATTCCAGTCACAGTGAAGGATAAGTGACCAACCTTCCTCGATATGCTTCAAAAAAGATGTAGCAGGAAATCATTCCTCACAGTGAAATTTAAAAGGGGTGGCATAAGTCTAAACACCAGGAGTGTAAGAACATCTATGAACACTGTGGCTGTTCTCCTGTGTTCAGACAGGAACTCACCTACTCAGTGCCTAGAGCTGCCCTGTGCAGCACAGCAGTGCCACTGGCCACAAAGGAGCCCGGCCTTCTGCCCTGCCCCACACCGCCACTGCAGCCCTCTTCCGGGCTTACCTCTATTGTAGGAAAATGTTCTCAGGGACAGCTTTTGGAAAGAAAAAAAAGTACAATGACTGGCCTGGAAAAAGAAGACCGGTCGATTCCTTTTATAACGACACTGTTACATACACCGACGAAGAGAGGAGCACTGCTATAAATCCAACCTACATTGCAGGATTTTTCTTCAAGAGACTTCACTGACGTGGTCTCCTGTGACTTCCCCATAAAGGACGTCACCTAACACCTACGTTGCCCAGCACAGTAGCTAACAATGCAGTGTGGAGGTAAGGGGCATCTGGGCGTGGGAGATGGAAACAAAACCTGAACTGCTAACACTTGGGGATTCTGGGCATACTGTATAACTTTGCTGAGCCTCGGTTTTCTGGTCTATGTAACGGTGATGAATAAAACCTGTTACAGTTAGCCGCTCAAAAAGCACTGCTTCAACAGCAACATTGAGGCTACTGAGCCACGCCGATGTACGAAAAATGTGACAGAAGCAAGAAGCGACACAAGCACTGCCCAGAGCAGGCGTGGAACTCAGCTCAACAAATGCTTACTGTGTCGGCATCATCTGAAGCCTGGGAGACCTAGCAGAGAACAAAGCCTACCGAAAGCTCTGTCCTCAGAGAGCTCACAGTCTGGCAGGGGGCATATTTCAACATAACCCTTCCAGTCTATTCCCAAAATGAGTGTAGATGAAGAGAATCCGGAAGACAGATCCTGCCCAACTTCCCGGCCAAGCTGAGCACAGCAGTAACACTGCCAGCAGTCAGAGGCAGGAGCAGAAGCCCACGCCAAGGTCAGGCTCACACGCGCCTACTTCAGCGGAGAACACCGGGGCATCACCAAGAGAGGCTGCTGTGCAGACCGTGACCCAGTGCTGAGCATGGCACCCCACCCTCACGGACAAAGGCTCCAGCCAGGAGTCCCTCCACTGTGCTGCACCCAGGAACCCCTGGGGGGTTTAAAACCCCAGGCGGCACCTCAAACCAACTGTGTGCTCCACCGAGGCAGGAAGCAGGGGTCAGCTGAGAAGGTGTGCTCCCAGTCCCAAGTCCCTTGATTCTCCACCTGCCTGTTAACAAGCTCCAGAGGGGGCACCTAGGGCTTGCCCGCTATCAGATGTTGCCACCAAGCCCAGGAGAAAGCCAACTGCGATACAGGCTTGCAGGAAAGCAGCCAAGGACCCAGGCACACGGGCACCCCAAGCCCGCGGCAAGGAGCACACATCACACAGTGTGGAGGGCTGAGGCGGTGTGGCCAAGAGTTTTCCTAAGAGCCAGTTCCTGGTTTTAGGTCTCTAGCTGACCAAGGCTTTACGGATGCTTTCTCTATCTACTTAATCCATCCGTAAACCAGCATGGGGGCAGTCTCGCCTATTCCGTGGGCCTCAAATGGTGACAAGGAGGGGAGCCAAGGGAAGGACACAGCTCCTGTAGATACAAAGTACCATCCAGCACACCTTTCCGGGATGGACTGGGGAGGGAACCCAGGTTCCTGGCTTTACCTGTCTCCCAGGAACCCCAATCTCTATTGTGTATGGCAGCCAGGACAGGACCAGCCTCTCTACGCATTATGTGAAATTCAAGGCCACATGTGGCCCAACAGAGCATGAGCAAAGCCCGCTCTAAAGTATCTCTCCAAAATACCAAAAACACTAATAACATAGGAAAGTGCAAGAGGAAATGGACAAAAATAAAAGATTTTAAATAAAGCAAACAAACAAGGATATTCAAATACTCGTTCTAAGATAGATGTCTTAAAACAGTGTCTTAGGACTAAGATGATATTTTCAAACATCTGTAATTAGGTGCCAATATTTTAAATCAGAAGATCTGGGCTGGAGGAATAGCACAAGTGTTAAGAGTGCTTGTCTGGCTTATGCAAGGCCCTGAATTGCTCAGCACCACATAAGCATGCATATATACACACACATACACACACACACATATGTGTGTGTACGTATGCATGCATGTATACATACATGTGTATGTATGTATATATATTATATATATTAATGAAGATTTACGTAAGATTTAGATTTGACTTCTCTGAAAACAGGGGAGGGAGGAATGGGAGGACCACAAAAAAGTGACATCTCTAATGGGAGGAAATTTCAGTGAGTCTAAAGGTCTGACTACAGCTTCTCAAGTCAATGCCATGTACTATCGGCGTCTCAGCACCTATGGGGTTTGTTCTCTTCTCCCATGCATGGTACCTCTGAGGAAGAAACAACCCTGAAATCAAGCGAACTTTTTTTTGAGGCAGGGCCTCACTCGGCAGTCCAGCAGCCTTGAGCTCCCAGCAATCCTCCTGCCTCAGTTCCGCCAGTGTGAGGATTGCAGCCATGCACCACCACACTCAGCTTACAAGCAAGTTACTTGAACAAAATAAAATATGGTAGAACCAGCTGAGGCAGACAAAGTATGACTTTTTCTGGTTTCTTATATAGGATTTATTGAAGAAACCACCAGGGAAGCAGCATGCTCTCCCTTTGTCTTTCTGTGTGGGCTTCGGCTCCCTAACCCTCCTTCCTTCTCACTGTGACAGTGTTTCTAGCTTCTGCTGCCCTGGAGATGACTTCTGGAGAACGAAGCTTCAAGTCCCCCAGGGCTGTAAATCGGGGACAGTATTAGGAGTCTCTCAATACTCAACAATTCATTCCAGACGCCCTGAAACTGAATACACTAGCACAACTTTTAGACATGGAGCCAGCAGGGCCTGAGCTAAGATAGCAGGCCTCTGATACACCTCAGTTCTTTGCAATAAAACATCTCAACAAGTCTCGCCTCATTTCTGTGGGTGAGCTGACCAGACAGAACAGACTGTCCCCAGCACAGCAGGACCCCTGCTAGGACAGCTGTGTGAGTGCCCAGGGATTCTCATTCGGTGCCCGTGCACCTGGTAAAACACCTCTCATCAGACTCCCTTCGCCAGGTGGAGAGCAGAGGCTGGAGCTAACAATGTAAGCCAACAGCACTCAGGGACAGTAGGGAGACAAGAGGATACCATCAGAGGAACAGCTCTACTTCTGTCCCACTCAAGTCCTGGGTGCTCTAGTGTCCTCCTTCCCGGGTGTCAGGATGAAGCGTACTTTTTAATCCAGCCTGTGTCCTGATCTCTGCACTTCTTCTGAGCCCCTCCTGAATGGGGGCTGCAGCTTGTCTGCGTTTTCAAAGCTTGACAACTCTCGTTCAGCACCTAAAAAAGGAGGATCTCTGACACAAACAGACCCTTAGCTGCCTTCCAATCACATTCAGAAGGGATTGGCAACGGCCACATCTGCCTCTGAAGCAAAGTCGGAAGATAAAATCACATCATGCTGGAGCCCCACGCGCAGCCAGGCACAGTGGCCACGCAGCCACGGGTGACGAACTTCCGGCAGATCCCCAACGAGGCCTCTGGCCTCCCACAAGCGGCCACCACCCACACATGTCCTCAGCAGCTAATCTGTAGCACTACAGGTCTCAGCTGAGATGTCTCCGGAGACCTGCCACCATGCCCAGGTCTCATTTAGACTCCACCACACCCCGGGCTCCCACGCCACCACAGGGCCCAGCACAGACGAAGCTGAGCCTGACTTACACACCTTTTTACACCTCTATACCCAACAGGCGTACTTCTACGTCTCTAACATGTAGCACAGCAGTTTTTAAAGGTTTGGGGGTTCTGCAAGGACAGAACTATTTTTTAATGATGCCAGAATGTTATTTTACTCTTCCACACTGATCTTTCTGATGGTTAAGAAAACATACTTACGTTTCCTGTATTTTAAATTAGTTTTTATTTATAATAAATGTAGGTTATAATAACTCACAAAAATAAAAGCTCTTCAGAGCTTCAATAATTTTTAAGACTTTAAATAGTCTCAAAGCCAGAACTCTGAAAAGCGCTGGATTAGCAACAAGACCTGGCGCATTCCCAGCAAGATTTCAATACGCTGTAAATAATGACTCAATCAATTACTCAATCAATGATGGCTGGAACTTCCTTTAAGTAGGACACTGAGGTCCAGGTCATGGTTTGTTAGGAGTAAAAGGAAAAGAGAAAAGGTGCTCAGGGGTCAGTTCATTCTCTGTTGATTAAAAAGGAAAAGAAACACAGGAAACCATCACAGGACATAAAGCCAAGGGTGGCACAATACAGGACTCCACTCTGTCCTGTCCCACAGCTTTCTATGCTATGTCCCGGTGCAATGAACATCACACTCTGGAGTGTCCAGAAACCAGCTAAGACCATGTTATCAAGCTCATGGCCCCAGCACCTAGGACCTGGAACCTCCCACACCTCCCTCTTCCCAGTCATTATCAAGGTAGCATCTTAGTTATCTCTGGAACCCTTCAGGACAAAGTCTGAAGGTCCCTTCTCCAGGAAGACTGCCTGACCTCCTCTCCCTAGTCTGGATCAAGTCCCTCTGTTGCAGGCTTTTGCATAAACTTATCTTTCACCTCCTTCAATAAAGCACCTCCTTCAATCTAGGAGGCACAACCCCATTGGTGGGACTTTCATGATGTCTTCTTCTAGAAGAGATGGCCAGTGCTTACTGGAAGAGCTGCTTACCATGGTCTCCCAAGCACCTGGCACAGGGGCAAGTGAGCTCTGGATAATAGTGGGTAGACGGCCGAGTTGGTTTGGTAGGTGATGGCCAACGGAATTTGGTGACCGGATGCATACTGGTGCTTAGAGGAATGGAAAATAGTGGGTAAATGACCGGCTTGCAGGGTTGGGTAGGGTGAATATTGAGGAGCAGACGAGTGAGTGCATTTACCATGACTGTGGCACAGCCAGTTCAGGCCTATCTTTACCCAGGCTCATTGTATCAACCTCCCCAACAGCTCTGGTAACTGGCAGACTCACTCCCTGGTTTTATATTACACAAAGCTACACCTACCTGTAAGATGGCTCCCACTGCCTACAGAGTCAGCTTAAACACATATTAACATTTAGAATAGGCAGGAAAAACAATTAAGACCAAGGTGCACAACTATTCAACTGAGACATCTAGCAATTTGGACCTCCACTCTTTCTAGAACCTATTCTCACACCCCATGTGAAGTTCCAGCATTTCAAGACAACTTGCAGCTTCCTACTGGGCCAGATTCTGGGACTTCTGGCACTGCCCTCAGTCATGCACACTCTAGAAGGCGCCTCAGGCCCTCAGAAGGAGCTTCACACAGTATCTCACCATCCACACACCGCTGTGCCTTGAACACTTGTGAGACTTACTTTCTGTTGCTTCTACAAGATCACGAGGCACTAGAACATATAGATAAGGCCACTGTGACCCTTGCAGAGATTGTGTCAATTTGAGGCAATCAGGAACCATGTCTGGATTAAGGTTTGGGAACCATGCCTAGATAGGCCATTGGGAACCAACCCAGATTAGAGTGTGAGTGATTTATGGGCCGGGCCAACGAGGGAAGAGCACCCACTAGAGGTGGGAGGCCCAAATGGGAACTCGAACCGTATAAAGGAAGGAAGAAGACTGTTACAGCTTTTTCTTCTGGGAAAGCTCTCACTTCTCCAATTGTCCACAGATGGCAACTCGCTACACGTCACAGATATTCATCCCAGATTCGTCCCACTCTCTGCTTGTGCCTGCCTGTTGCCCATCTCTTCAGTCACCAATTTTCAGTCTCCAGGTCTTCACCATTGTTCTTCCAACAACTGAGATCCACACCAGACTTTCAGCGATTGTCCTGCAGTCCCAGACAGGAGCTCTACTTTGCGGCTGAGCAGCTATCAAACATTCCAGCTCTTGCACGTGCAGGCCAACATCTTGGACTATCTCTATCCTCAGATTTGTAAGCCTTCCAAATAGATTCTTTTTGCTGTAGTTTCTGTAAATTTTGCCTTTTGAAAGAACCCAAACTAACACAGCCACTCTTCATCTCTGGCCAAAGAAAGAGCTCAGTGAAAGCCCAATGGCTGAACACATGACAAAGTCACTAGGGAAACATCCTCTCTTTGTAGGCTAAGCCTACTCAGACCTCAAAATTCAACTTCTCCCCAAGAGTCCACCTGCAGACTCCAGTTCACACACATCTTCCTGTCTCCATAAACCTACACAACCTATCATCTGCACAGCAGAACTATTTGCTGTAAAGTAGGTTTTGTCTGCTTACTATTGTGGTATATGAGATTCCACTCCACAATACTCACAAAAACCCTAAGAAGTTCAGGACCAAGTTATAATAATTGCCAATAATCTTGCAGCACTTCACACCTACCAGTTCTTTGGCTTCTCAGTAAAAACCTTACAAAGAAGGTACCACTATCCTCACTGCCCAGATGAGGAAAGATGAGACCAGGGATCAGGGATGAAAATGATGCAGGCAGTGGCAATACCTGGTGCAATTCTGGGCTCACCTGACTTGCCCACCCTTCTGATTCATGCTGGTATCACAAGCTACACCAAGCTGAGCTTCTTACAAAAGTTTGGGTACTCTGCTGATTAATCAGGCCACGGGCCAAAAGTAGTTTCTCACACACAGTAAGTCTGCTCAATGAATAAATGAAAATCCATGCTTTAAAGGCTAAGAAAGATAGCACAGAAAATGTATCACCTTTACCCAGCATTGATGAGAGCTGACTCACAAGAGGAGTATAACACAAGGAAAAGGAGAAAAGTTGACAAAATTAAAACAAATGACCATAAAATCTGACTCTTCAAAATTAAAAGAGAAAAGAATTCCAAGCCAACATCAAATCTGAGACAAACCAATTCCATGAATATTTCACACTCCAGGAAAGGAGAAATAAATTCTTTCTGCTCATTCATATCATTTGTTCATCTTGAGAAAGAGCAGACGATTCAAAGGATGTTAATGGCAAGAGCAGGGTAGGTTACGACGGACACCAGGAGCTCTTCGGAAAAGCCTGCCTTTGGAGTGGTCCAATTTCCCTCCCTTTCCTTCCAACACCAGGGCACTGACCTCAACAGGCACTGACACCATCGGCCCCCACCTCCCTGGCTCCCCTTCAATGGCAGCTCACTGCCAGAAGAACAGAAGCTGCTCTTCTCTGTGCCAGGAGGAATTCACAGGTCACCTAAGTACAAGCTCTCTACCCGATGCTCCAAATCCCGAGCAGCCCAGCAAAACCTATCATAGCAGGTGGGTTCACCCACCCCCACAGAACAGCCCCTTTCCCCACTCTTTCTCTCCTCAGCCTTCCTGGTCATTCATTGGCTCGCCTGAGCTTCCCGAGGGCAGGGACCAGGGCCATGGTATCCCAGGGCCTAACATGGCACTTGACATTTCATAGGTAGGTGACAAGGAGCTGCAGAGTGAACAGTCATACCATGACCTTACACGTGTACACTGGCACACTTGCCTACTCTCCCTACAGGCTGCTCTCCAATAGCAATACCAAGTAACCTCTGAAAACATAAGGCAGATCAGTCACCCCATGTTCTACTTCTTCTAGAGTCACAACCATAATCAGAACAAAGCCTAAGAACTTAGCGCAGGTTACTAGGTGACCTACCACATTCCACCCCTCACTGCATTTGGGCCCTGCAGGCCTCCTGGCATCCACTAGCCCATTCCAGGCATTCAGGCCACAGGCACTTTGGACTTCACCTGTCTAGAACAGCCTCACCTTACACCTTACTTCTTTCATCAATATCACCTGCACAGAGAGAGTCCTTTCTCTCGACTCTATCTGTTTTCCCCGTAAAACTTTCGCCAGTTGCCATAATTCATGATGCTTTGTTTACTCACTAGATGTGAGCTGCCCACTATCACAGCTCGTAGCTGCCTACCACTACTCGGCACTTGAAATGAGGCCAGTCTGCGCTGAGCTGTTAAAGAAGCATAACATACACACCAAATGTCAAAGACTCAGTACAAAAGAAAAATAAAACATCTCATTAATATATTAATTTCATGTTGAAATAGTATTTTGAACATATTAAATGAATTAATTAAAGTGAATTTCATCCATTTTTTTAATGTGTCCACCAGAAACACAAAAAGTAATTCTGTGCCTTACTCTTCTACATTTCTCTTAGGCAGCATTACACAGAATGTAAGTTCCTGGGGACAGCTACGCTGTCATGTTCACGGATGAACTTCCCAACTTTGAACAGAATCCTGCATGTGACCACCTCAGGTAGGCAGGAGGAACAAGACTATTCGACTTACGTCTTAGAAGGATCTAAGACCTGGAGAAATAAAGTAATACCCTCAAGCTCATACGATAAGCCAGTGACAGACCCAGTCTGCAAACCCTTGTCTCCTAACATGTGCCCCGGCACTCCACCAAGGCCCCGGCTGGTGGCTGGTAAACAACACAGCACCCACGAAGACAGTACGTGTGGCCTGCAGGACAGACTAGTTGCTTGTTTCCTTTAGCTGTAATCCCTGTGAACATTGAATTCTCAAAATTTTAGCCATCCAGCTCACCTGTTCATTCAACACTTGACTCCCCACTACACGCCCAGCACAAGGAGCACCACCCAGGGACAGGACCAAAATGGCGACAGGCTCACGGAGGGAGTCAGGCACGCAAGCGAGGAAAATGAGATTCATGACAGGTAAGTCCCCCATGAAGAAAAAGCAAGGAAGAGGGATCGGATATGCCTAGGACGCAGAGGATGCTGTTTTCAAAGCGTTAAATTAACTAGGAAACTCGCAGTGGCGTGACATTTGGACAGAAACTCTAAGGACAGAGGGAGTGGGAGGTGTGGCCACATGGAACAAGGATATCTCCAGCAGACAAAAAGGCAAGGTCTGAAGAGCATCACGGGTTCGAATGGACCATCTCTCTAGACATCAGATGCTGAAGAAGTCAACAATCTCCCCTTCGTAGCACAGAGCTATAACTGGTGAGTGACTCTGAGCCAACAACGACAGTTCCGAGCCTCCCCAGCATCTAGGCAAGGCCAAGTGAGCAGTTCCCACCATCACAGGGTGAGCCCTAGTGATGTGTCTCTTCCACCCAAAGCAACCAAGGAGAGTGAGCCACCTCCACCCCCTGAGCCCCTTCCACTGACTGTGCACAGGGGAGACGCCAGGCTGACCTGAGCCACAACCACAGTCGGCCTCCAAGAGCAAAACACAGTCTTGTTTGGCGTCTTCGGTAGTGGGCCAATAAAAACTGGAGGTAGATTTGTTACAAAGCCCCTGGTCACCCCATCACTTCCCTGAGTCTGAGGCAGAGAACATGTCGCCACTTCCCGTCTGCTCTGGTTTTTACCATGGAATTACTCCAGGCCTGCCTGGCCCAGCATGCATAACTTTCGTACCACAATTTCGCTAATTCTGCCTAAAACCAATCCTCAACATAGTATGGAGACAGAGAAGCGCTTTTCCCCAACTCACTGCAAGCTCGAACCATTCTCCATACCATTAAGAGTCCCATACGTCCTTTGCATTTGACCCAGAAAAATGAATGAGTAATCCGACCAAAGTATTTAAAGCTCTAAGTGCCTAACTATATTCCAACAAGGAGGAACCATCATTTCTTTACATTTTCCGTAAACAGGGATATTCTAAGGAAAATGTAATTTATCCTTACCCTAGGATCATACTAGTATAGACAAAGCCACCCCAGTAGCTGTAATCCCAGCACTCTGGGAGGCTGAGACAAGAGGATCTTAAGTTGGAGCCCAGCCTGGACCCTGTCCTCAAAATCAAAAGCTGGGAGTGAGGAGGGGATGGGCACTACTGGAGATGCAGCTCAGTGTGAAGGCCCTGAACTCTATAACCAGTGCCACAAAAAAATTTATGTGTATACACGCATACATATATATGTATATATGCATACACACACATAAACACAAACATTCATGTATATATGAGTGTGTGTATGTGTACAAAGTTGACCCTATTAACAAGAAAAGCTTAACTAAAAATAAAATGTTTTACATGAGAATTACATGTACTGTGAGTTCTGACACTGAATTCTGGACCAGACAGCACTACTGGGGTAACTTGAGAGATCCAAAGTAGGCACACCAGTCAGTAACAGGGTATCAGTGCTATTTTCCTGATTTTGGTCATTATATATTATGTTAACAAAAGATAATCATATTTGGATAAGTTTGACAAAGGGTACATGAGAACTCTACTATTTTTGCAACTTGTAAATACGTAGGAAAGAATTTTTTCCAAAAAAAGAATAAAGAACAGCTGCTTAATTAAACTATCTTGCATGGGCACCAGCTTAGCCTACTGGCCATTCTCCTCTAACAGCCCTACTACAAGCACTAACTTTAGGAAAAGGAAGAAAATGGATCAAAATCTACTTTAAAAGCTTTATTTTACCAACTTTTCTCTGAGCTAGCGTCCATCGCCTTGAATCGCTTTTCCTTAGAAGCTCCCAGAGGGACGTTTCCACTCAAAGGGACTCACCCAGTCACCTGTGCCCCGAGCAGAGTCACTGTGACAATTTAGACTACGAATATGACCTTAAAAACAAGAATCAGCAAGCACGAGCAGGTGAGATATCACAAGGCCACTGGGCCAAGGAAAGCAAGCTCAGGAGAGGAGCCTCCCACAGTGGGTTCTGCCTCACCTACAAAACGCTTAAAACTCTCACTCTGAGACTGACAAATTCTCTAGAGCTATTAGTCGCCACCCCATCTCACCCGAGTTACACGAGGAAGAGAACTGATACTCCATCTGCAGCAACCTAATTTCAGTATTCTCTCACATAAAAAAAAAAATCAGAGTTTACTAACTTCCTGGATAATAAATCCACCACACCAGTGTTTTTCAGCCTATGGACCATAAAATCAATCTCGTGGGCAACAACCATCTTTTTTTTCTTAAATGTAGTAGAAAGTAGAGAACGCAATGTACACTGAGCTCATAAAGATCCTGCTGCAGATCCTGTTGGAGGCGCACATTTCTCCATGATTTTCTCTTCCAAAATCCAAGTGCTTCATTTCAAATAATGACAAAGCTCTTTTCACTGTCAGAGGGGAAAATGTCTTATATGAAGTACAGTGACTTTTATCTGAAAATTCTGCAGCAAGCAGAAGTCAAACCTTCCCTGGAAAGGTAAGTTCTCCCCACCATTTGTACTATCACGAGGAGGGAAAAACGGAACATTTCAAGTACTACCTGTACCAGGCAGTCCAGGCTGGCATCGCTAGCAATCAGACATACCTGAGGTAGAACAAGTTAGAAAGATGGCAAGTAAAAAGGAGAGAAGGAATTATTCTTGCAAAAAATATACTTTTAAGAATGCAACTTCAGAATATAATTAAAGTCGCCCAAAGTTATTTATCCCTTGGTTTATTTATGCTTCTGTACTTCCTAGCCTACCATGCCCAGAATCTCTTAAAGACGTATTAATTCTATAAATGAATTGAGCAAGGTCAGGAAGCGGACCTCAAGCAGATCACAGACAGGTCAAACAATGTTTTCAGGCAAAAAAAACTTAGCTCAGCCACCTACCTTATTGGGCAAAACAACAGAAAATGAGCCATTATCCTCTTATCTGGAACCAAACCCCCAGTTTCGATGGATTCATAAATTCCACAGGTTTTCTCTCTCTCTCTCACACACACACACACACCCAAGAGAAAGCACATAAATATATCCAACTCTGGCAACAGAGCACACATCCAGGACAGGCTCAGGAGGGCCCACATTTTATGTGTGCACATTTAGATTTTGGGCACTTGCCTATTTCCATCTAATGAGGGCCCACATTCTATGTACTTCAGAATTTTTGTCTAATGAATGTTTCCTGAATCTTCTTTTTTCGAGACAAGGTCTCGTTCTGTAGCCCAGGGTGGTCCTGAACTGACTACGTAGACCACCGCTGGCCTCGGACTCATGGCAAACCTCCTGCCTCAGCCTCCAGATTGCTAGGAATCAAGCATGTGGCACCACGCTTTGCTAGGCAATCGCTTTAACCACTGTGCCATTCCTCCAGTCCCCTGAATCTCTTTTTGACTGGTCCTGAAAATACTTTTTTCTGCATTGAAAGCCAGTGAACCTATTTTGTGGACAAGATGTGCCTGGATTCCCAGGTTGGTTTTGGAGACCATCTGCACTCCATCCTGTGACAATACTGATGGTGACCTCAAATACCCCTCAAACCATACAAAGGGCACAAATCATTTATGCTGTGTTCTTGTCAAAATATAATCATGATAAAACAGAGAAACTCCAACTGACAGCTAGTCTAAATGTTAACTGACAGGTACTCCTCAAAAATGAAAAGCATATGAAAGAAAGACTGAAAAATCGTCCCAGGAGACAAAAGAGACAAGCCGAACTGAGCCACAACACATGGAGTCCCGGACCGGACATTTGGCCAGAGAAGGACGGTAGTGGGGAGGCTCAGGAAGGACACACAGCTCCAGCTCATATTGTACCAAAGCGAATGCCTTGGCTTTGACCACTGTATCGGGAGAGATCAACCCTAGGGGAAGCTGGGCAGGGTGTCTGCAGTACTCTGTACATACAGCACACGTGACCAGACCTGTGGCCACTGGGACCCTCTTGCCATCTGTGAAGGGCCTGTCCCACCTGTTCATGACTTGAGGCTGCTGAAGACGAGCAAAGACAAGAAACCAACTGGAAGCCCTCAGTCATCGACAGGAGCCCGATCATAAAACGCTCCCAAGATCTATGTCTTCCCTGGCTGCAGGTGTAACAACAATTAACATGGTATCTCACAAACCACGCTGTAATAAGGCTGTATTTCAGTTCAGAATCTGCAAAACCAGTAAAAAGCTATTGGATTAGTTTAGAGCCATCCCGAAGCAGCAGTGTGTAACAAGTCACCTTCAGCTCCGGGCTCTGTACCTGCCAGTGAGCACCTCCAGCCCCGTGCTCACTCCCTCTTGCACTCTCTGCCAGACGCATGCAGAAGCTGTCCTCTTGCCCTCGCACACACACTCCCACCCCCACCTCTCACATATACCCACACCCCACACGTCTATGCTTTCGATAAAAGCAGTAGAAGTTTTATTCCAAACTATGATTAGTAAACAGCACAGCGGTTAGAGCACTTGCCTAGCAAGCACAAGGCCCTGCTGAGTTGATTCCCAAGCACCACATAAGATGGGCGTGGTGACACATGCCTGTAATCCCAGCACTTGGGAGGTTGAGGCTCGAGGATTGCTGTAAATCCAAGGCCAGCCAGGGCTACACAGTGAGTTAGTGAGTTCAGGCCCAGCCTGGGCTACAGAGTAAGACCCTGTCTCAATAAGTAAGCAAATACTGTAAGTCACCAAAGACCATTTCTAAATGCCAGTCCTCAAGCCCTGAATAAGATTATACACATCTAGACTATCTTTAAGTGTTGTATACAAAAAACATCAGCCATCTGCCTCATATGACTTGTCAGGCTCACCTAAAGGAACCCCTCCAAACCTGGGATCAGCACAGTGGCACCCAGCCCCTGCAAGCCCGCGGAGCCCCTCTCGGCCTCATACACAGCCCTTCTGTCTCAGCTGGCCCCACTTACCTCCCTTGTCCCCTTAGACTTCTTCATCCAAACCCCAACTCCGGTTTTTTTTCTTCTTCTTCTTCTTAACAAAAACACCTGTCCTCTGCCAAGCCTGAGATTGCAATGCCCAGGGGAGTGCTGGGATCTGAGCCAGGCCCTGTGCCTAACACAAGGTACAAAGCAGTCTGAAGATTGCATTACAGGAGCCAGGCTCTGCCCAGAGGCAGCAACGAGGCTCTCTCCCTCCTCTCAAGCCTGCACCGGTCAGATGGCAGCCAACAGGTGCCACCACCTCGTTAAGGCCCGCTCACATGCCCCAAGCTCCTGCAGCCACATCAGGGCCTCCCCTCCACCGGTGGCCGGCTCCAGGCAGCTGGGCCCAGTCCTGATGCTCCTTCCTCCCCTAGTGGCCCTCACCCCACTACTCTGTCCTCACCTGGGCCCCAGGTGGCTGGTAAGAAATAAGATCACTGCACAGGGAGGTGTGCTTGCCCATCTCCCAGAGCCTGCACAACACTAATTTATGACAGTGGTCCTCAAGCTGTGTAACCTCAGGACCCTTGCAAGCTCTTCAAAATCACTGCCCAAAGGGCTTTTATTAACATCAATTACATCGATTGAAAGTTCCCATATTAGAAATTAAAGCAGAAATGTTTTAACCAAAATGCACGGCACACACAGCCAGAAGATCACACGCATCACATGGGTTTGGAAAATTTTGCTGTATGCTCAAGAGAGAAAGTCAAAAAAAATAAAAAGCAAGCCACATCTTAGTGTAACTGTGAAAACAGTATTGACTTTACAAAGGCACAACAGGACCTCAGCAGATCAGACCTGGAGAACCGCTGTTCTAAAAAAAAAAAAAAAAAAAAAAAAAAAAAGACACTGAGATTTCCAGAGCAAGAGCAGCATGCCAGGTCACTGGGCCAGCCTAGGGACGGGCTCTGGCTGTGAGGCTGGTTACTCAGCACCGCGGTCCCCTTTCTCTCCTTTCTTTACTGCAGCCCTCCACAGAGAGGCATCCACCTCCCTCACAGTGACTGCGGCCTGGCCTTCCAGCAGTGACATCTGAACACCAGCAGGGCTGGCACCCCACGGAGCTCCCTCTACCTGTACCTCCCTGCACCTCCTGTAGAATTAACTACCTCAGGTCACCACCACACCTTCCACCCACCCCGGCAGCTCCACGCCCACTCTCCCACCCTCTGGAAAAGTCTATCCAATACTAAGGGCCCAAACCACTCAGAGTCACCTTTGGCTCCATCCCCTGACCTGCTGACTGGTCTTCACAACGTCTCTTGCAACTACAGGAGAGAACACATGAAACAGCATGTATGTCATGTTCCTCTGGAAGCAGCTGGAGTACAGCTCAGAGGCAGAACACTTATCTCGCATGTGCATGGCCCTGGGCTCAAGTTCCAGCACCTTGGGCCTCCTTTGGGATGGCTCTTGAAACCCTAGGATTTTTATCCCCAAAAATAACCAAAAAAAAAAAAGACCAAAACAACGCAAATAGGTCAAAAGTTGGCACAGCATTGTCTCTGAAATGGAATTGACAGTGATTTGCAATGATCATTTTTGTATGCTTCTATGCACCACATTTCTTATAAGTGGGTATGAAGTTCACAATCAGAAAAGACAGCAATAGTCTTTTCAGAGTTAAGTTTTGTCCTTTGGCTCTGTTCTCCCCAAACCACAAGGCCAACCCAGTTCAGCACCAGGTCATCCAGGGCCACATCCAGCTCTCTCCATGGTTGTCCTGCACTGGCAGTCTGCACTCGGACATCCTGAGCCTCAGGTAGCCTTGCAGGCCAGAGGCAGGTAAGCCACGGGGAGGACAGTAAATAAAAAAGCATTTTGCAAAGAATGAATAAAAAACTCATCACTACTGGTGCTAGAATTATTTTAATTTGTGTGTACTGCCATTAGATGAACCTTATGCAACCATGAGCTGGCCAATGCCAGTCCTGTTATTACAACTCTGATGAGCTCCCAGTATTTACAGGATACTTGCCTGGAGGCCTGGCACAGTCAGACATGCCACTTCCTCTCAGCCTGAGGTGGTTGTATGAAGACCCATTTTACAGAGCCGTGAAGTGCCGTGGCAGGAAGCCAAGAGCAGTAGAGCTGGACCCAAGCCCTGTTCAGTCTCACTGCCCAGAACTTTCCACAGTGACCGACAAAGACCTATTATCCACACTGCTTAACTTATGGCTATGTAGCATTTGAAGTGCCCAGAGCAAAGAAGTAACTAATGTTTTGATTTTATTCAAGGCTCATGTGGCCAAGAGCTATCATCCTAGGCAGCACAGGACTCATGAGAGTAAGTTGCAACACCCAGGCTTACCAAAACAAAAAGCCCTTCCACTGCTCCGCCTACCTGCCTCTCAATTAATTCCTACACAAAGCTTCAAATGATCTCTGTTCCCTAATACACAAAATTTTTTCCTACCTTGAAACCACTCTCTGCATTCCTCTCACCTAAGTCTTCTGTATCATAGAAAAATTTAGGGAATTAGAATGAGATTAAGACTTGACTTGAGATTCCAGCTCCACAGTATCTTAGCTGTGTGACCTTCAGCAAGTGATTTCAGCCTCGAAGTCCTGGTTCCTGTCTACAGAATGGGCTTGAGGTGTCTACTTGCAAAACGCATCTGCCAAACCTTTACCAGGAGGTCATCCAGTACTGGTCACAGCCCCTAATGGCTCAATTCAAATTCTGTTCCCTCTTCTCAGAGACACTAGACATCTCTTACCTAGGGGTCTAAAGTCCCCTAGAGGCTCCATCTGACCCACACGGGATCCTACTCTGTGTGTCTATGGGTTCTGGGCCACTAAGCCCGCTGTCCTCAGCAGCTGACAGATTCTGTCATCTGTGAACCTAGAGGCAACAAAACCAACAAAAAGGATTCTGGGAGCACCAGAGGCACCTCAGTTCAGCCTTATTTTCTGACTGGCCTCATTCTCCTCTCTGTAAAACAGAATGAAAGTCCTTGGTCAGTCGGGGGGAAGGTAGAAATGCAGCTGCCAAGGGAAAGAACTGGGGCTAGTATACGGCCGCCATAAAGCATGAGGGATCTGCCCCTCCCACAGCCTGCAAGGCTAAGGGGGACGCCTTCGCCTCGGACACCACCCTCGTCTCAGAAGGGCAAAGGTCCCCACACCCTACATATATCAAAAATACCACTAGTGGTTTTTGTTTCCTCTTTCTCTTCTGAGTGTAAGAGACACAGCACTGAATTCTGCCTCATCAAGCTCATCAAAGAGAGAGCTATGACAGGGGATGAGTGGGGAGGCAAGCCTTAGGTAAGAAAGCACATTGCAAAGCTTTGCCACAAAACTGGCACACTGCATGCCCTTGGTGAAGATTTGGTGAAGCACTTTTTTATACTTTAAAACACTTTTTTTTATACTTATCAGTGAAGTTATGCTCATTAATCAGCAAAGATAATAGAAATGACAAGCAATCTCTTTTGGTGTGCGGTGGCGGGGATCGAACGCAGGTCTCTGCACATACTAGGCAAGTGCCCTACCACTGAGCTACACACAGCCTAACAAGATGTAACCCTGAGGGTGTCCAGCTGGACACCTGGCTCTGTACAGGGAGCTTGATCCCCCAGTTCTCTCCGTGAACCTCATGGTTTTTCACACTGCCACCAGCAACTCATTAGGCCACCTGAAATCAGTTTAGTGACCTAGAAAAAACACTACTAAAAGAGAAAAAAGCTGAAGAGAAAAATACGAGTGAATTGCCTATAATAAGTGTAATAAACACCTCATGAATCCTTTTACCTATCTCCACAGCTATAAAGTATACTGTTCATTATGAATCACAGTCAGAAATATTTAAGTGGGAAAAATCCTGCTTTTGAACAATTTACATGGTATATGCAATTTTACTTTATAGGCATAAAAACTGATCCTTAGAGGGCTAGAGGAATGGCTAAGAGGTTAAAGCACTTGCTAGCAAACGGTAAATCAAGCACTAAGTACCTGAGTTCAATTCCCCAGCACGACATAAGCCAGGGTGCACACCTGTCATCCCAGCACTCAGGAGGCTGGGACAGGAGGACTGCCAAGAATCCAAGGCCAGCCTGGGCTCCAGAGAGTTCAGGACCAGCTTGGGCTACAAAGCGAGTCTCAAAAACTAAATAACTAAATAAAAACTGACACTTAGAACTGTTAAGTCTCTTGCACAATTTACTAAGTGCAAAAATGACAGCCAAAACCTTAACCCAGGTAGTTGCTCTAAGTCCCATCTGACCTCCTCAAGGTTGGCTGGCCCATGGGGCAGGACACGTGGCCCAAAGGATCAGCCAGTGTTTTCCCGGTAAAAGAACAAGGACCTAAGACTAATGGGAAATGAGCAAATTAGTTATCAAATTATTACTTACCTCTCAGAGGGAAAACCAAAAAGACTAGGCGAAGAGCAAAAGAAGAAATCACAGAAAAAACAGTAACATACATACTACTGAAATGTTTTTCCATACATAGTGTGAACAAAATCGTTTCTGCTAAAGTTTTACTCATTTTCAAAAACACAACTGTGACCCTGGACAAGTTAATTACATGCCATGGTCTAAATGTTCTGCTCCCCAAAAATTCAAATGTTGAAACCTAACCCCCAACATGAAGCTATCAAGGGGTGAAGTCTTTGGGAGGTGACAGGATCCTCGACAGAACCCCGCAGGAGCAGCTCAGCACCCTCATAAAATAGGCCCCAGCAAGCTTGCCCGAGACACTGAGGACACCGCAACAAGGTACCCTCTCCAGACGTTTCATCTACTGACTATGGCCCTATGCTTCCAACTCTGTAAAATGACACAATAAATGTGTACCTAAAAATGTTGCAAAGAATAAATTTTGTATCTGGTACTCTAGCACACAGTCAGGTACAGCATTTTTTTTTTTTTTTTTTTTTTTGAGGCAAGGTCTCTCTCTGTAGTCCAGGCTGGTCCTGCGCTCACTATGTAGCCCAGGCTGGCCTCAAACTCATGGCAATCCTCCTGCCTCAGCCTTCCAACTGCTAGGATTACAGGCAAGCACCACCATACCCAGCTGATGTGATGCTGGGGAACTGAAGCCAGGGCCTTGCACTTGCTGGGCAAGCATGCTAACTGCGGATCCACACCCCTAACTCCACATCTTCACAGTAAGGGCAGCTGCTCTGTTGCCCACGTCACCACCTGTCATTCACTATTTCTGCCATGTGTGCCCTAAGGTACTAAAAGCAACTGACGAATCTTCATCAAAACCGAAGAGGATCGGGCCTACAGATCATTATATACATATATATGTGCCTTTTTACACACATATGTAACAACTGCAACCCACTGTACTGTGTGAGTACTTGTGTGGATATCTCGTTTTTCAAAATCTTCTATCGCGGACCTTTTACAATCAGCACATGCTTCCTAAGCGCGGCTCAGTGGCTGCCAACCCCCTGAACACCTCCAGCGGACAGATGGGTGCCCGCTGTCCCACCCCTTTCACAGATTTTTTTTCAGTACTTGGGACTGAACCTGGCGCCTTCACACCAAGCTACATTCCCAGCCCTTTTTACTTTTTTTTTTTTTTTAATTTTTGAGCTAGGATCTCACTATGTCACAAAGTTGTCCACTGTCCAGACTGGGCTCAAACTTGAGGTCCTCCTGCCTCTGCCTCCCAGCATGTAAGGATGACAGGCACTGGCCACCACACCTGGCTTTATGCCGTATTTCCGCTAACAAAAAAGGCCAGCACACATGCAGCACGCGGCCAGCGTCAGACCCTGAGCTAGCCCTCAACACCCACCACACCGTTTGTCCTTCCGTCCACCTCGCCCAGCATCACCCAACATCAGTTCATGACGCCGCACTCTCCCCCCACCTCCTTCCTCACACACGGTCAGCTCTGCCGGTGAAGTGGGCCGGTGCAGGTAACGCATCTGCCCATTCCCACTTCTGGCTGCTTTCTTTCTTGGCCCACGCCTGATGGTACCAGAGAGTTCGCCGAGCAGAAACATCTCATCTCTCGCCCAGGTCACAGCACAAGGCTTCTGGACTTGTTTCCGGCCACTCCTCCACGAACCCAAGCCTAAGGCCTACACTGACCAGGCATGAACTCACAGCACCCCTTCCAGGGGCCCAGTTTTCTGAGAGTTCTATCAATATAAAATCCCTACCTCACCAGACTGTGGGCTCCTAAGAGACACCTCCACCATGCTGGCCTCGAACCAGCACCCAGCGCAATGCTGTGCATTTGGTAGGTGCTTGATGAATGTTTTCTCAAGTTATCCAGTACAATTATTCCAAAGCAGAAAAAGAACTTCTTATACACACAAATCCATAATAAAGAAAAGTCGTCTCAAGTCATGTAAATGACTTTGGAGTCCATTTAGTGTCCATAATTGAGTGCACAAATAAATATAGATTTCTTCTTAGGGCTTCAGAAAAAAAAGTCAGCTTTTCCCTAAACAGCTTAATAAGTAACCTGAAAGTCCGCAAAAAAGAATTTTCGAAAATCACTTTTTCAATGATTACAAATCACAATGACTCCCTACTTGCCAAGAGGAAAAACAAACCCAGGTGTGCCGAATAAGGTTCTGGCAATCTCTCTTTTATCATCTTGAGACTCCCTAATCAGCTGTCAGAATCACCAAGCCTCCACTGGTCGCCAGTAAGACTAAAGGAGAAAGGCCATAGGGCTGTTAAGTCAACCTTGCAAAGCTATGTCCTCAGTAACAACATAGAACAGCTGCGTGTGAACTGTGCCCATCAACCTGGAAAGCGTCCCGATGGTATCAGCCTCGTTCTTTACAGTTCAACTCATTTAAAAAGTAACTTTTCCAAAGTCTCCTTCCAAACTGGTTGTACAGGTCATTGAAAAGAAAGCACAGATTTTTTTTGTTCCGTGAAAGGGGTATGTCACCGAAAAACGTTACTGTGTAGATACGTACAGGATGAAATTCTAAATGTGTTTACGTCTCTTCCCCTCTGGGCATTATTTCAACCACCTGTAAAGCGCCCTTGACTTTTTCTCTAAGTGTCAAAACTTTGTTTAAATTCACCCATTTCCAGGCCACCTGAAGTTGGGAACTCAGGAGTCCGCGCTGGAAGACTTGACGGCGTCCCTAACAGACTAAAAAGTGGCCTGACGGTGAGAAGTTCTGAGCCGGCGCACGAGTGCCTGCCCCCGCGTAGTTCACGTCTCCGTGAAAGTTACCCTCCGATGCTTCTTAAAGCGGGAACAAGCAAACCCCCGCGGGCTGCCGGAAGGGGCCCGCGGGCAGGGTCCTCCCCGGGCTCGGGGCTCTGCCCCAGGCCCCTCCGGGGCGGCGGGGGGCGCACAGCCAAGCCCGGGCCGGCCGGGCCCCGGAGGCCGCAGCCCGGGCGCACAGCAGGGCCCGCCCCGCCCCCTCAGCCGCCGGGCTCGCACGGGCCGACGCGGGGTCCCGCGGCGGCGGAGGCCGCACTCACCTGCGGTTCAGCGGCCGGACTCTCACGGCCACCTTGACCGACGCCATGGCTCATCCCGGCCCGGCCCGCGCGGGCTGCCCGCCGACCCGAACTCCGCGGCGGAGGCAACTCGGGCGCCCGGGCCCGCGGCCCCCGCCCACTTCCCTCTCGCCCCCGCCCCTGCGCCCGGCCGGACCGGAGTCGCGCCGCGGCCCCACCTGCCAGGCTACTGAGCATGCGCGGCGCCACTCTGACGCGCGCGAGCCGCTTTCCGGGCTTTGACGGCGGCCGGGCGGGCCAGGGGGCGGGACTGAGAGGGCGACGGGGCGGAGCCAGGCCGGCGATTGGGCGGAGCCGGAGGGCGAAGAGGCGGGTTTCGGCGGCCTGGGGGCGCGGCCAGGATCCGTGCGTCTCCTCCCTGGAGTTCCAGTACACACCGTCGCCTGCCGCGGGTAGCCGGGGTCCCGCAAAGGCAGCGGGGGTCGCTGAGTGAAGAGGTACGAGGAAGCTAACCGAATTGTGCGGATCTCAGCAATTTAAGGCCGGAGCCAGGATTGGACGCCCAAAACAGATTTTCCAACTCTTCACGGGTCCTTGGCCTTATCCAGACGCGCGTGAATTAGCAGCTGATCCATATTACGGGAGAGAAAACAGGTGGACGCTGTCACCGCTTGACAGTGGAGAACTCTACCAAGGCCTTCTCTGCTAAACCCTGAAAACGTCCACGCTGTGTTTGGATCTCTCCATTTAGGGTGCCCAGAAAATAAAAAGCGTCTTAAATGAGAGTGGGGATGTTGTTATATCGGCTGAAATCAGATGTGTTACGGGAGAACGACTACAGTCATCTCCCATACGCTTTTCCTATACATCATGCATATTCATTTTCTTATAGGATATGGCGGTGACTGATTGATACACAGTAGCATAAAACTAGTTCATGGGCTTAAGCCTCAAATCCCAGAGCCAAGGTAAGACTCGGCTCCTGGGGCCACGAAGTCCAGATGACGGCTGCCATTCTCGTGACCTGTTTACCTTTTATCTTTGCCCCCGGTCATTCCAAGGTGTTTTGCTCTCCAGCTGTCAGGTTCTCTGTCTGGGAGGAGTTCCTCCTCTGGGGACATCTGGACCCACCAAGCCTAGCTACTCGGAGCCTGCCTACTGGAATCTGGCTTATTAGTCGGAGTGTTTGCATGTGTGTGAGTATAACAGTTATAGCTTAATCACAGGAAGTTGGGGTGAGGACAACCAGTAACTTTTTAAGAGTAAGGTGTGAGCTCCCCACCTATACCCTACAAATCCGGGCTGCGTGCGCATGTTCTCACAAGCCCAAGAGCCCACCTGAGGGCCACCGGGTTACTAGCAGGTCACTGCTAGGCACCAGCTCCGTCTTCCGCGCTACGCCTTTGCTGTGCCTTTCGGGCCCATGCAGCCCTAGTACCCCCACCCCACGCCCCTAGTGGAGCCAGGGACCGTGCTCCGCCCTCCCACCGGTCAGGTCCCCGCTGGTACTCCACACTCCCAGTACCAGATGGCCGGCTAGCACTGGCCTTCGTACCAATGAAAATGGGGCGAGTAGGACTCAGTGGGCGCCCATCAGGGGTCCCGGCTCCAGCGCTAGCTCCGTGGGGCCTCCAGCGGGCCTCGTGGGCCTTAAGGGAGACCATATGCCTGCAAATTTCTAGCCCCCTGAGACAAGGAGTCATTATTTCATCACCCTCCCTAAAATCCTAAAGCTAGCCTGGGCCAGGCATCAAACAATCTCCTTCGCTTCCCCAATCTTGGAGTTTCATTTGTTTGTTTATTTGTTTTTGTTTTTCCTTTTGTTACCTCCAGAGCTGGCTGCAGGTTCAACCAAAGGGCGGTACAAAAACTCGGACTGTGGATTTACGGAGCGGGTGAAGCGGCGAGCATGCGCAATAACCTCAGACTCGTAGAGAGGCCGCGCGCGCGGCGGCCCGGGCAGGGGCGGGGTCCGCCTTATATGGCAGCTGCTTAGGGAC
The DNA here is from genome assembly GCA_004027205.1 of Ctenodactylus gundi. NCBI lineage: Eukaryota > Metazoa > Chordata > Mammalia > Rodentia > Ctenodactylidae > Ctenodactylus > Ctenodactylus gundi. Next base: position 320,172 of record PVKB01001320.1, read on the forward strand.
AAACCGCGCGCCCCTCCCTCCTGAGGGGGCGGAGCGTCCACACGCGCTGCGGCGCAGGTGCAGCTCAGGGCGCCCGACGCCTAGAAGCAGCGCGCTGAAACGGCCTTTCGGTGCTTAAGGACAGCAGATCCGGATCGGGCGGGTTGCGGTGGGGCGTGAGACGCTGCATTTCCAGCCACCCGCGGGGCGGGCAAGCTGCCCGTCCATGACTTCCGCATTGAGGGGCAAGGGAATAAGGGATCGCTGAGTAAACTGAGCGGGAATTTCGAAATGTTGATAATGAAAAACATTCACAGGGGCTCTAGATCCAGGGCCCAAAGGTCTAGTGCCTAGCACCAAAGGGTCCAGTTTATGGGGCTGGTTGTGTAATCAATTATTGCTTATTAAAGTGCTTGCGTGGCATGCACGAGGCCCGGCGCCACATAAATATTAGCCATGCATGGTGGCCACGCCCACCCTGCAGGGACAAGATTGCTTCATTCGAGGCCCGAATGCAGGACCCTGTTAAAAAAAAAAATTAAAAAGTCCAGCCCCCTGAGAGAGAACATCCAGCCCACAAGCCTTTGCCCAGAATGGACTGGAGCTTGAAGTCCTGCCTCAGCCTCACAGAATGCTGGAGTTACAGGTGTGCGCCGCCATGCCATGCCTGGCTACAGCCCTTCGTTAGAGTTGCATTGCTGAGGTCCCATTGGTCAAGGTCCATCACGTGGCCCAGCCTAGCGTTTCTTAGGAGGAGATGCCCACCCCTGGGTGGATATGGGCGCTTCAAGAGACATGAGAGCAGCAGGCCCCAACCTTCTGGGCAGCAAGGGTTGGTTTCCTGGGGAGTGATTGTCCCACAGTCAAGAATAATGCAATGAGGGAACGGTAGGGGGGTGAGTCCAGTGCATTGCGTTCATTGGGTAGCCTATTTTTCTTGTTATTACATAACGTGTGCCTTCTGGTGAGTTGTGGAATTAGTTTATGACATGTTACCGTGTAACAATAGTAGTAGAAATAAGGCGAGATGGAGCTCAGGTAGCGATGGAGAGTGTCTAAGAATGCTGGTGACATTCTGCTTGCTGGCCGTCCCTCTCCTATGCAGGCCACAGACTAGGACTTCAGCCCAGGAGTTGAGGGACTCTGCACCAGAGTAACAATCTACCATAAAAATCTATGAACTTTTATGAGCAAAATAAATTACAATTTTAATTGCCCCCTAAATAAATTGCACTGGTTTGGGAAACGCTTAAGACTTGGGGGCCACTAGACATCAGTTATTTTAGTGCTACATTAGAACTGGAGCAGCCCTTTCCAATGGTTATGCCAGTTCCTACTTTGAAGTTACGTTAGTCATTAGGCTGTCACTAAGACTTGTTTAATTCAAGCATATATGTGACGACTTGAAATTTATTTTCTGATATTTTGGTAGTTGTATTCAGTATAATTGGCTTCCCGTTAATCTTAAGTATTTAATTGCATGCATTTAAAAGTGTTATCCAAAAACTCAGTCTCACTAAACATCCCAAAGGATCCATGTCACAGAAAGGGTTATTAGAAATCAACTGAAGGTGAAGGACTTTTCTATTTTTTAAAAAGTTGAATTTTGGTCAAAAAGAGGCAAAGATCCTGAGACCTAGTTAAAACCCAAATGTTGTTGAATAAGCAGATCAAGACAGCATGAGTGTGTGTGTGTGTGTGTGTGTGTGTGTGTGTGTGTGCATGCGTGCATGAGTGTACACACACGTGTGTGGTATGTTTGTCCCTAAGCACCCACCCCTTCCAGCCAGGCCCCACCTCCTGGCCCTACGCAGTATCCATAGGAACATGTGGCTTTCGGTGGACACTTCAGATCCAAACCACCACACCAAATCTTAATTTCTGCACTTCCAAATGAGACAGCACTGCAAAACAAGCTCCCTCCACCTCCAAACCTTGTGGCACCTGCAAAAATCATCATCCAAAGATGAATACCGCACACCTGCCAGCTATGTCCTGTTTTCTTCCTACTCTCTAAAGAATAATATTGATCTACTCTGTCACAGAGTCTTAAAAAAAAAAAACTTGAAAAACTGCACACAGACACATTTAAATCGGTGCATAGGATGACAGTGGCACATCATAAACCCGTCTGTTCTTCCTGTGTACAGGAGGTACTTCCCACAGGCGTTATTCACATGGCACACTCAGTATCTCCAAATGGGGAGTCTCAGGCCAAGGGCCTTCAGCTGAATTTAAGAGGGAGGCAGGGAGCCAAAAAAACAAAAACAAGTGTTCTCTTCGTTTTCAAGCAAATATATGATAGTTTCAAGGAGGGAACTCACAGATGCCCCATCCAATCCCAGCACTGTTTTCATTACACTTAGACTCTTCCAAACATACTAAACATTCAAAGCAAAAGTAATCTGAAAAGTGGTCACTGGGCCTGAGAGGAAACCTAAGCTCCAAAATAACTATAAAGACAAAAAAAAATCTCCCTTAGTCATTTGGGCAGAGCTGTGGGCAGAGAGCCATGAGTGCCAGGTTTCTTGTACGGCACAGTGAGTGAAGAAATCATAGCAAATTCAATTTAATAGAAATGATCACTCTAAATCATAGTCATTTTATATACGAAAATGAAAAAGATTGTTTCAAATTGTCCGCAACTCTGTGTGGTCACAGAGCAGAATGGATGGACATTAATGAAGTTCATGACAGCATTTTAGCTTAAGTGTGAGAACTTGCATTTGGTTGAAATGACAGGAAAAGTTTTAGAGACGGGCCTTGAAGGAGGGGGAGAATCTGAACAAGCGTCGTGAGTACAGAATGACTTCTGAGACAGAGGAAATATTGGGAACAAATGTTCAGAGTGGGGAAGCGTGTTGTACTCCTGGTATAATAAGAATGCCTCTTCACCTGGAGCAGGGTGCGACAAGCTTAAAAATACTCATGGGGCCTGGCTCCGTGGTGGTGCTTTTGCCTACTACCTGCAAGGTCTTGGGTTCAATGCACAGAACCAGTAAATAAGTAAATTGAATAAATAAAAGTGGTTATTAACTCTGTTTCTCTACCTGTTCAATATGTATGGTCCTGTAATTTGCTTTTACCCACAGGATGGTACAGAATTGGCTTCATGTTGTTTCCAAGCCTTGCCTTAAGAGCCCTCGCATGCTTCCCACACACATGCTAGGATCCTACCTTCTTGCATGTATGCAAGCCCAGACCACATTGCTGAGAGACACCGTAACTCAGTCAAACCCAGCATCCCAGCCAATGGCCAGCCAACTACCAGGATTGTGAGTGGTGCTACCTTGGACCAGATGGACCCAACCAGTTCATCGTTATCCCCATGTGGTGGGGCTGGTGAATAGCTCAGCAGCTGGAGTACTTGCTTCGCAAGCACAAGCCCCAGGGTTCTATTCACCAGCATCACATAAGCCGGGTATAGTGGCACACACCTGCAATCTCTGCACTGGGGAGACTGAAACAGGAGGATTGCTGTATATCTGGTGCCAGTCCGGGCTACCTAGTGAGTTCAAGACCAAAGCGAGACTCTGACTCAAAAAGTAATCATTATCTCCATGCCTGAGTGAGGGCAGCCCAGAATGAATGAGCCCTTCAGACCTGCAGAACCACTGAGTAGATGGTGACCCATAAACTGATGAGCCACAGAGGACGGTTCTTGTCTGAGCGAAACACACACTGTATTTTCTGATCAGCTCCTACACGCAGCACTCATTTGTGACTCCTTGGAGCACTTTAAAATCTGTTTGTGTGTGTGTGTGTGTGTGTGTGTGTGTGTGTGTGTGTGTGTGTGTCTGCATTCCAATAAGATTACAGATCATTTAAGGATACAGAGCAGGTCTTATAGTTCTGTGTATTGCCCCTCCCCAAGACGCACCTGGCCTGTAAATATCTAACTTGACAATTAGCAAAACCATTGTAGTGTAACTCACCACACTATTGTTTTTGTAGATGATAATTGCTATACGATGATTTTCTGGCCTATTTTACGCTTTTTTTCCTTTCACCAGGCCATAACATAGAGGTTATGCCATTTGTTACTGTCAAGCTTAATTAAATCTATTATAATTCATTAACCCTTGTGCTTACTTTGTAATTAACATTGATTAACACAAATGAGTACAAAATAGGCCATCAGCACTTTCCAGAAGTACTAATTTCAATTGTATTGATAATTCAATACAGTAGGGAAGATGGCAGGATAGTAATTTATACTCTTTACATAAGGAGAAAATGCTACACTGTAAACCCAAGCCAAGAAACAAAATACTGTGTCCATCTGCTTCACCTGACTGAACCTTTACCCTGCTAACCTCCCATGTGACTGTTTAAGCCTTGGGTAACTCAGGGCACCGGTCCAGGGGGCACACTCAACTGTATTCCTGAGACAAAAAAGGGAGGTGTTTCTGCGAACAGATAGATGGTGGGGCTCGACCCAGCCAGGCAGCCCCTCAGGTTCATGCAGGCAACTACAGGCCAGGACCTCGATCTGTAGTGCTGGGGAAAAGTCCAGGTTTGGCGGCAGCGGGTTAAACTGGGATGATGCTCAGCAGTGAGTGCCCTGGAGACACCGGGGAGAAGACTTTGAGTGACTAAAAACCTAGGAAGACACTCTTGCTGCCTCCTCATCAAGCCCCCACCGAAAATCTCTACATTCCAGATTGGATCCAGCTCCCCTCCCTTCCCACCCAACCCTGGTCTCAGAAGTCGTGGGTGCAGGGGATCCCCGTGGAGGGCAGTGTCCCAGGCTCACAGTGAGTTCAGTGGATGCGCACACATCCGGATAAGCTGGATGCTTTGGGGCTGCAGAGGTTTTCCTTCTGTGTAAAACAAGTCAGTGGGATGCTGCCCCACCACACTCCGGGGAAAGATTAAAGGAATCGATATCATTCAAATCAATCGATCCTGTGCAGATGGCTTGATAATGAGGACATGGAGTCCTTTCGGCTCACCGTGACTGCCCCAGAAACACGTGACAGAAATCGTTCAAATGCTCCAAAGAAGAGTGACAGCAAATGGCAGTTTTTGGAGTCAGTGCTGAGAGATTGGTCGTGTTCATGAAGATCCTGAGATAGTAAGGCTCTGTGCGTCACAGAGACAGAAACTGCCAGGTGCACAATATGGGAAAATTTGCTGAAACCCATCGAAGTAGGGAGGCTGGGGTCTACATCCAGATAACTGTGGTCCTGAGAGCTCGGGCATTCCATCTTCAGTCCCTCACCTGCAGCAAGTGGAAAAGCCAGGTCAGAAGCAGAGTGGCATGAAGGGATAGGACAGCACCACAAGTGAACATCGACACGAGGAGTTAGCCTCGTGACCTCTGGCTTTGACGTTCACAGCACTCCTTCCAGCTGAGACTGGGTCATTTACAAAGAATAGAGGTTTATTTGGGCTCACGGTTCTCAGGGGCCGGAAATCCACAAGCAGAAAGTTGGCCTCTACTTAGCTGTTATTGGTGGCCTCACGCTTCCTCGATGCATAGCAGAGGCCTGGCAGGCAGAGGCCCCTGCGCAGAGATGAAATGCAGCAGGTACCTGACCAACAGAACGGTAGGGGCCTGCGCATCACACCATGGTCCTGAGTGTGTTCACCCATCTCAACATTTACCAGTAGGAAGGGTAAGGTCCAGCATCCCAAACTGCCTTGCTCAAGACTCAGAGGACTTTCTCTTATTTTTCTGAGCACTTTGCCAAATATCTAGGAACACCTTATAGTTCCTCATCTCTAGAACTGTTTCTTTCTCCACTCCTTTATTCATTGAATTATCTCCCTATTGCTCTGTAGAAATCCTAAGTCGGGCAAGTTAGCATTTTCAGTGGTATTCATTATAATCTTTTCATATTTTTGGCTCTGTTTATTGTGTTTTTATTTTTTTCTGCAGATTTCTGGGTGGTCTAGTTTCTATCTGTTTGGGGACAGAGTTTCACTCATGTGGTCAGGCTGGTCTCATACTGTTGGGCTCAAACAATTCTTCTGCTTCGGTCTCCTGAGTAGCAGGGACTACTGATGCATGCCACTAGCTCGACCAGATTTCTGGTTTTTTTTGTTTTGTTTTGTTTTGTTTTGAATTCTTCTTTCTCTAGTTCACAAATAAGGCTGGCTGAATTGGTTGCTTTTTGTTGATGAATCAAAAGAAACCAAAGCCCACATCTTGTCCAGTTGCTCTGATTCTGACGAGGGTGGGGCTGCGGCTGCAGCCACAAATACAGCTGAAGAGGCCTTGTCCTCTTCCTCAGGCAGGAAGACTCAACGCGTCTCTGCAGGCAGGGCTGGCAGCTGCAGGTGACTGCCGATGTGACACTGGGGACACCTGTCTGTGCACATTCCTCGCGCACATCCTCCGGATGGCAGGCCCCTTGGCTGCAGATGCCGCCTTTGTCAAACACACACCCAGTGATCAGCCCCAAGCAGGGGGAGAAATGGGCCACGCCAGTGCTCAGCTGTGCGGCCTCCCCAGCTACTACACTGTGTCCAGTCACAATCAGCTGCACACCGCTCAGGATTTCAAAGGTGATTGTTGTTTATATCGTTGAATTTATTCCTCTTTAAAAAAAAAACACACACCCAGCGTTTTGTGACATTCTTACAAAGGCACTTGGCATACTAACAATTATAAAATAAATTCTCTAGTAGCTTTCTTTTCACAGTTATCATAATAAAGAAGTGCCCACAACTAGTTTTATCCTGATTTCTGCTTAAGCTGGTCCCTCGGAATCATCTGTCTTCCCTCACTGACTCCACATCTTGGCTGCATCTGAAAAGGAAGCAACAGAAAGGAAGGAAGGAAGGAAGGAAGGAAGGAAGGAAGGAAGGAAGGAAGGAAGAAGAAACTCTTTTGTACTTAAAATGAGCATCTCTCAGTTCCGTTTCCTACTTGATGTGTTTTGCACCATCACTGGTATTACCCATTGCCCTGACTGATAGGCATTGCGGTGTATCCAGTTTCCCAATGAGAGATTCAAGCGTCCAGACTCGTCTGATCACAGCCTGGATACAGACTCATATGACGATGAACCACAGATGGTTGTCAGGGAGGACTCAGCCCTCAACGGGGTTACAGGCTGAGTCATGCCCACACCCCAACTCAGAGATTAATGTCCTAACTCCTAGTGCTTCAGAATGTTTCTGAATATGGATGTTGTATTCACAGACCAAGTCTTGACAGGCATCATTAAAATAAGGTCAGGAGAATGGCCCTGAATCTAGCATGACAGGTGTCCACAGAAAAGGCGAGACTGAGCCCAGGCACGGACCTCGGGATATGTGAAGTCACATAGAAGGGGCCACCTGCAAGCCATGGAGGGACCGCCGTGGAATCCAACCTCTACCCACCTGGCACCTTCAGTTGAGACTTCTGGCCTCCAGAATGGTGGGTAAATAAATTTCCACCATGTTCATGCCACGCTGTGTGGGTGACTTTGTTATCACAGCCCTAGCAGATAGATGAGTTGGTGCAGGGAGCTGAATCGGTCACAGGTCTTGGCTGTGAGTCGCAGTGATCCAGTCAAGTCTACTGTCTGACTTAGATCCCGGTCCTGGGCCCCTGCTGCCACGAGAGCTGCTCACAACAGAAATAAAGTGAGCACGGGGGTAGCAAGCGCAGGGGTGAAGGCCACCGGGAGAGCGCGAACCACGAGGGTGGCAGCGGAGCGCTGGCTAGACCCCAGGGCAGCTCAGACTGAGGCAAGGGGAGGAGGGGCATACCCCCACCGCCCGTTGGCAGCAGGAGAATAAGTGTCCCCAGTCCCGGGAGCAGAACTGGACGCTTCCATGGGTGCAGAACAGAATCTGCCGAAGGCAGTGAGGGAAGCTACAGCGGGGGAACCGCCTGGAGAAGCGGCACGGGGAAGGGCATGGCCGGAGCAGCCGTGAGGATGTGGGAGGAAGGAAGCAGCCCAAGCAGCGCCACGACAGGCATCAGCACCAGCGGCCTCTGCCTTCACATTCAGATTCCAGGGGCCAGAGCGTACGTGACTGACCCTGGTCACCTCCCTTTGGTCAGGGGAGGGTGTGGGCGTTTTGACTGATGATCTCTGGCAGTCTCTACCCGCAGGGAGGCACCGTGCAGTCTCTGAAAGGCCAATTATGGGTCACTGCCAGGGGCAAAGGAGAAGACGGTGGGCACATTGACACATGCACACTGGGCCATCCAAATCGCAAATTTCATTTGCACATCCGGGGGCAAGGAAGGGGTTTGAACTCAGCAACTACAAGCGCTTCATCTCTACAGCAGATTCATTACCTGCTGAAGAAAGTGTGCATGTGTGTGTATACACACGTGTAGATGTACATGAGGAGAGCTTTCATTTGTGTGATTTGTGTCTATAATTCCTAAAATTCCATTGAATCATTTCCCATCATTTTATTGGTGTTCAATTTCCTCCCCCACCTCTTTCTTGCATGCTTGAGGAACATCTTATACGTCTTTGGGGATATACTAATCCTCAAACTCTAGAAAACCCTCCCAGAGTTGGGTTTTATTTAGTACCGACAGTTGAACTCCAAGCCTTCGCACAGGGCCATGTCTCCAGCCATATTTATTATTTGTTTTGAGACAAGCTCTGTCTAAGATGCTAAATAGCCCAGGCTAGGCTCAAATTTGGAATCCTCCTGCTTCAGCCTCTCAGAGTGTTGCGATTACAGGTGTGTTCCTCTGTGTTTGGCTTGTTCTTTCTTTTTAGGGAGAGATCTGAGGAGGTGTCAAGTTTCATAATTTTATATTCCTCATGTTGAATGTGAGCGCATGATTTTGCATTAAAAAGAAAAAAAACTAATAGTAATGAAATCCAAAGAAAGACTTGCCCACTGTGTCATCTGCTCAATAAAGTGTACACCAGCAAAGCCCTCCGTCCAAGGCAGGGGCCAGTGAGAGCAGGCTCGCCCGGCACCAGGATGCCAAGGCCTCCCTTACAAATGGCACACGCTAATGAATCTGCAGAGTGAGCCCGAGATCTCATTTCTTTCTTTGCTTATTATAGAGAGAGACATTTATCATTGAAGCAGAGTCAGTGTGAATGAGAAGAGGCAGGTGAAGAAGGGAGGAGGCTGACATTGTCTCCCCTACATCTATTTTTCAGAAAGGGATCCAAGGCCAGCAGCCCAGTGCAAACTTCTCCCCAGCCCCCATCCTCCCATCCAAGGGGGGTGGCACGCCTGCGGACGCACCTCCGCTGGCGAATGTTTCCACCCCGAGGTCACCCAAACGGCCAACACAACTATTTCCCCGAAATAGAAGCCATCATGAGGTCTTCTTGTGGCTGTCAGAGGTTATGAGCAGCGTTGATGGAACAGGGTAATGACAGTGCGAAGAGATGGCAAGGGTGCAGAATGTGATTTCCTGTTTGCTTCAGACAAAAGGAAAAAAGAAAACATTATCTGTGCTTCATCTTTTCTAAAGAGATTGTTTCCCGAGTTCTTTCGTGCCGGAAGCCCATTGCAGGACCAAGGAACAGTATTAGCCTGTCACAATTATAGATCAGTTCATCGCCGCAGTCAGCCTCCAATCTCCGTGAACTCTTTCCAGTTGAAACGAGTTTTGTGGGTCTATCTTATCTCTGGGTATGTTCTCTTTCGAAAAAGATGTTGCCACAGTCCCCATTAGCTGCAGAGAGAGGTCTGCTGCCACAGTCCTGGGCACATTGGGGAATTTGAAGGTAACCACCTTGGAGGAAGCCGTTGCCCTGTGAGCTTGTTGGTCAGTGGAGAGGAGAGAGAAGCAGGGAGCACTGGGAGGAAGCTATTTGCTTGAATAACTTACGGATGTACTTAATGTTAACATGCGAAGGTTCCCAGCACCTTTCTGATCTGTCTCCAGGTCATGTCTTTTCCGTGGGGTCACATAGCCAAGCCACAGAGGTGGTACCAGGAGGGCTCTCAGGACCCACCCTCTCACACACCTATGTGCTGTTAACTCAGGAAGCCATGTTATGAATGCCCCAGCCTGTCTTCAGACCCGTTCTGATTTTCTGGTGTCAGATTGCATGCTCTGCACTGCAAGGTCATTTGCTTTTGCCTTGTTTTGTTTTCCAATTCAGGGACTTTCCAAGCAGCAGGCTTCATGCCCAGCGTCCCACACCTCCAGGAAAACAGCAGAAGGTCCTGTGGCCCTGTGCTTCCCCAGAACCAAAATATTTTTAATTTAACTCCACAGGGTGGGGGTGGGTGGTACTGCAAATATACAAAGCCATCAATTTGCCCACTAACATTTTTATAAATTGTGATTCCTAGCGCCACATAAACCAGGCAGAGTGATGCACGCCTTTAATCCCAGCGCTTGAGGGCTGACACAGGAGGATTGCTGTGTATCCAAGGGCAGGTTGGGCTACATAGTGAGATCATGAAAAGCCTGGACTACAGAGTGAGACCTTGTCTCAAAAATAGTAAATAAATAAATAGTGGTAAAATAGAACCTAAAATCTACAATTTAACCATTTTCAGTGTATAGTTTAGCTTCACAAAACTGAAGTATCTTTACTAATAAAAGGATGTCATTAAAAACAGGCTGAAGTCCACCTGGGAAAGTGTGTGCAACATCTAAAACTAACAAGGGACTGTTGTTTAATCTTTACAAACTTCTACAAATCAACAAGGAAAAAAATCAAGAAATCTGGCAGAAAATAGGGATATTTAGCCCTCAGACAGGGAAATCTGAAACATATGAAAAGAAATGCAGAAAAAATCATCACCTTCACTAGAAAATAGACAAATAACAAAACAAGGAATTGACAGTCTTCCTCAAAGAATGGCAAAACTTGAAAAGGTTATTTTTTTTCCTCTAGGAAAGAGACGAGTTTGGGGTTTGGGGTTTCAGGTGGGCACTCCATGAACGCATGTGCATGGCTGTTGGAAATGTGAATTCTAGCAGCCATTCTGCAAAACAAACTGATATTGTTTTGTGAAATTAAACTTGTTTAAGTCAAAAACAGTGAAGTGACTCTCTTAAATATTCCAGGGGAAGATCAGATAGGTCTGTAAGAAAGCGTGAAGGAGCGTCTTCATCACAGTGTTGGTTACAGTAGCATGGCTTAGAGACAAGTTAGTGTCGATCACAATGGGGAAAGATATATGACACTGATAGTTGTACCTTAGAACTCCGCAAAACAGAGAAACCAATTAAATTTATATTCAGCAGAGGCTGGAGGAATAACTCAGTAATTACAGGACTTGCCTAGGAAGCACAAGGCACTGGTTTTGATCCTCCAGAGTCACATGAGCTGAGCACAATGGTGCATGTCTGTAATGCCAGTAGTTGGGAGGCAGGAGGATTGCCATGAGTTTGAGGCCAGCTTGGGATACATACTGAGTCCTTCCTGGACTGTAAAGGGAGACCCTGTATCAAAATAAATAAATAACTTCTACTCAGCAGCATGAAGATGACAGCATGGAAAAACACGGTATTAAGAGAGACACACACCTCTGTGCATTGTGTGTGTGTGTGTGTGTGTGTGTGTGTGTGTGTGTAGCATTTCACCTACAGCACCAAGTGCTTCTAAAGAACAGATGCACACTAGGGATCTAGATCTGCACATTGGAGTGGGTGCCCAGGAATGAGAAAGGGAAATGGTTAGGAGAATAAGGAATAAAGAAGAAAAACTGAAAATGAAATGGTGGGGGGAGGGGAGGGACTTGCAACAGACTGCTGATAACAGCTTGATCGTGATGGTAACGGTATGGATGCACATGGTTCCTTCGTATTTGCTTACATGACGACCAATCAAAAAGTAAAATGCAGAAAAAGAATCAAAGATTCAGTGATCCACAGCTGAACCAATCATTTATTTTTCTTTCTGACATCGTCTGTCATTATGCCTGCATCTTATAATCCCAAACATCTGGCAGAGAAAGAGCAGATCTACCTAGCAAAAATGAAAGTTTTGTCCCACTTAGTGCTGGAGGATGGAATTTTCTCCCCCTTCCTGTCAGAAACCAAGGCAAGTCTGCTGTTGTGACTTTTATTCGGTATTGCGCTAGAAGTTCTACCCAGAACAATTAGGCAAGAAAACAAAAATGCCAAGGCAGACTGAAAGAGAAGGAACAAGCATCTCTCTTAGCAGAAGATATGACCTTGATCCTATCCAAAATCCTAAGGAATTCATTATAAAACTTAAAACCAAAAAATGAGTTCAGCAATATTTTAGGATACAAGATTAATGACTAACATCAATTTCATTTTAATATGCCAACAATGAACAATTCCAGAAATAAATTTAGGAAAAGAATTTCACCTATACTAACATCAAAAAGAATAAAATACTTAAAATGCAAAAGTAATATTATTAAAAACTGCAATATATTAATAGGAGAAATTGAAGGTGACTTACATATCAATAAATAGGAAAACATTTTATTCATAGATAGAATGAAAATAATAGAAAAATAAAGTGGCAATATCTCCCAAACTGATTTACGGATTCGGCACATTCTTTGTCAACATCCCTGATGGACTTTTTGCAGAAATGGCCAAACTGAGCCTTGAGTTTACATAAAAATTCAAAAAAACCATATAAGCCAAGACAATCTTTAAAATAACAAATATAGATGGCTCACACTAATTTTGAAACTTACTCCAATCTACTAAAATTCAGTCAGGGCAGCAGCACCATCAGGATAGATATATAGATCCATAGAATTGATCTGGAAATCCGAAAATAAATCACTATATTTATTGTCCATGGACTTTCAACAAGGATGGTAAAACAATCAAATGGAGGGAAGAGTAGTTGCTGTGGTTTGGGTCTGGAGTGTTCCTCAAAAGCCTCATGTACCTATGAATACTGTGCACTGTTGGGAGGTGGGGCCTGGCTAGAAGGACAGGATTCTTGGGCTTGACCTGGAAGGGTAGGTCTACCCTTCCTCTTTGACTTGGCTCTGTTCTGTCATGCCATGAAGAGCCCTTTCTCTGACTCTGACCCTGGCATGTGGTTCCAACCATTTCTAGCTGCCTACCTTCAAAGGGACAGTGATCTTCTGAAACTACTAGGTAAAATAAATCTTTCCTCCTTCCAGTTGTGGATATTGGCTACTCTGTCCCAGAAATTAAAATGTAATGAAGACAATAATAATTTCAACAACTTCAACATACAGTGTTGGTTAAACTGATTATCTAAACGTGAAAGAATGAGGTTGTACCTTCATTTGATCACATGCAAAATTAATCACAGACCTGATACGTTAACACTAATCATTTCTAAATTCTTAGAATAAAACTCAAGAGTAAATTTTAATGATCTTGGATCACCTTAGGTTAGGCAATCCTTCTTCTTAGGTGTAACAGCAAAACCACTAACGGCAATGGAAAAAATAAAGAGAATTTTGTCAAAAATTAAACTCTTCATGCTACACACCTATTGCCATGTACCAAAATCAAATCAATGTGGATCAAAGACCTAGTTATTAGAACAGAAACACGGAACCTTCTAGAGACAAAACAGGTGTGAGTGAAGACTTTCTTAGTAGGACACCTGAAGCAAAAGAAATAACCCCCAGAATAAAGAAAAGGGACTGTATTAAACGAAAAAGTTTCTGCACAGCAAAGGAAACTATCAACAGAATGAAGAGAGAACTGACAGAATGGGAAAAAATTCTAACACCTACACCTCAGACAGGAGGCTGATAAGTACAATACACAAGGAACTGAGGAAAGATAGATCCCTCAAAATCAACGACCCAATTAAAAATGGGAAACTGAAATGAATAGGCAGCTCTAAGATGAAGAAATTCTAATGACAGCAAACGCATGAAAAGATGTTCAACATCCTTAGCCAACAGAGAAATGCAAATCAAAACATCACTAAGGTATCATCTTACCCCATTGAATATGACACGTATCACGACTCAAATAGGAACTGATGCTGGCAAGGTTGTGGGGTGAAAGGAACTCTGTACATTGCTGGTGGGACTGTAAACTGGTACAACCACCATATACAGCTTAGTCTCAGTAAATCCACAAAGATGTAATCTGTTATCCAGGGTTGACCTTAGTCATTGCCACCACGATAACAAAAAGTGAAAAAGAAATATTCCACTTGATACCCAATGCCTGTTCTAAGTATTTTCCAAAAAGAGTTAAAAGCAACATAAAACAGATCTACATGTATACCCACATTTATAGCAGCACAACTAGCAGTAGCCAAATTATCCATCAACAGACAAGTAGATACAAAAATGACAGTACACGTACACACGTGACAGTAGACGTTTAATGGACTGCTACTCTTCTATAAAGACAAATAGAGTTGAGGCGTTTGTAGGTAAACGGATGCAACTTGAGACCATCATGTTTAGTGAAGTGAGAAGGGTAAATATCACATGGTTTCTCTAATATGAGAAATCCAGAATACAGGCACTTTATAGAACGAAATGGGTGTGACAGTAGGAGTCAGGGAGTATGGGGAGGATGCGGGAGGGCCAAAAATGGAGAGGGGAACAGGTTGTAATGTTGACATGAGATATATGTGGACAGAATACTCAAGCTCAATATAATCATCTGTATCATACATATATACACTAATAAAATGGGGAGGAAAGAAAATATGGCCAATCACGGAATGAAAGAAAATATTTCCAAATACTGCAAATTGCGCATCTGTTAAGGGCATCAGACAATAAATTCAGCAATAAAAAGATAACCCAAGTTAGAAATAGGCAAAGTGTTTGAAGAGACATTTTTCTAAGAAGATCTACAAACTACTACTTCACACTCCCTAATATGGCCGGAAGGAAAAAAGTCATAACGAAGATGTGGAAAAATCGAAACTTTCATCACTGCTGGTGAGGATATCAAGTTGTCTCACCTCTGAAAAACAGCTGACAGTTCCTCGAAATGTTAAACACAAAGTTATCCTATGACCTACCAATTCTACTCCTGGGTACAGATGTGAGAGCTATGAATATAGGAGTCTAGCCAAACACACACAAATATGCATACTTACCTTATTCAATAATAGCCAAGAAGTAGGAAAAACCCCAGGTGTCTATAACCACTGAAAAGATAAAATGCAATTTATCTATGTAATGAAATACTACTCCCCCACAAAAAATGAAGTCCTGCTACATGCTAAAATAGGAATGACCATTGAAAACACTGCAAAGGGAAAGTAGCCAGCCACAAAGGATCCCATAGCTATGATTCCATTTTTGCAAAATACCCTGAAGAATTTAATCTATAGAGAAAGAAAACACATTCATAGTTTCAAAGAGGTTGGGGAATGAAAGGATAGGAGTGAACATAATGCGTACAGAGTATCTTCTTGAGGTGATAGAAACATTCTGAAATAATACCATAGTGGATATTGCACATTCTTTAAATATACTAAAACTCACTGACTTGTGCATTTTGAATGGCCACGTCATATGATATATGAATTATATCTCATTAAAGCTTCTAAAAAGCCAATGTAAGAATATTTGTTTTGTTTTCAGCATCTCTGTCTGCCTCCCTATACTGAGAGTTAACACTCGTGATGCCAAATACTTTGCTCTAAGTGATCGATCACTGGGGGGTGAAATAATGCACAAAACAAACATGGAAATAAATATTTTTCTCCTTCTTCTGCACAGCATGAATGCACTGACTGTTATGGAAAAGAATAAGAAGATTCCAATAATGTCTGTCTGAAACATACAATAATATTTAACAGCACCAGGAAACATTTCAGAGAATTGTGTCTAGAGACATATTGAAAGGGCTTTCAAATTGGCTGCTTAGATTTAATCCTAGCACGAGACAACTCAAAGGCAGTATGCTCAGAATGAACCAGAACAGAAACATGAAGAGACGCTGCTTTGATGTAACTCCAGAAGGCACTTCCCCTGCTCCGCGACAGATAACGGCAGAACCCCATCGGACCACCACACTGTCAGCTTAGCCCCAGTACATCCACAGAGACGGAATCTGTCATCCATGGCTGACCCCAGTCATTGCCACCGAGATAACAAAAGAACTCTAATGCCCTTGCTTGGAGCAAAGAAAGGACGACGCTATTGTGGCTCATGTTGCGTATGACAGCATTGTGGTCCAAATCATTGTCACGGTCATTCATTTCCATGCGCTATTTTCACCCTTTAAGTATCTATGGGGAGTGCCATATAACGTTGAGAGCAATTATCTAACACATTCTGAAATTAGCATTTTGGCCTTTACAGAAGAATTCCCTTTACAGTTGTGATGTTATTCAATTTGGCCCACAGTAAATAAATAGTCATTCTGGGAGACAGAACAGTGTATTTTAGTTCTTAATATTTTCCTAAGCACGAGGAATTGAGGACGAGGTCAATCGATACTGACATACTTAACAACTTGAAACAAAAAGGAATAGAATGAGCTGGAAAACAGTCTTCCAAAAACACAGAAATGAACTGATAGAAGCTGTATCTAAGAGACAAACCAACCATGCTGTTGGATTGCTGGGTTCCCCTCCTAAGGTCCATCGCCGAGAAGAGAAGCATTTGTTTATAAAAGCCATACACGGTAGGTGGACAACGTTACTTGTGAAATAAAAAAAGCTCCAAACAATGCAACTTCTCATTGTTTCATGGAATGAATTAACAAGTTAATTTTAGTCAGCCTGAAGAATTTCTAATTTTCATCTTTGGCATCTTGTTATCTGGCTGAGAAGGCTCTAAGCTAATCACAAATACAGACAAATGCTGAATTATTCAGCCTGTTTACCCTTGTGGTTTTGTGACCCTAGCAGGCTGCCCAGGGTGAATATCCTAACAGAATATCCTAACAGACACAAACAAAATAAATCAAATGAAAAATACCTGCATTTTTCATGATGTAATAACTGTCAAATAATCCAGAAAAAAACCTCCCATTTCCTTTCAAAATCTAAAGTCAACCCAATGTGTGTACATAACTAATAAGAAAAAATTGGTTGATTGGTTTGATCCTCATGTGGACAACCAAGTTAGATAATTTAAAACACAGCAGAAAAGTTTTAGAAAGTTATTTTTTTGTGTGTGAGCAGCCAAGCTCAAATAAACATAGAGGACACAGAGACAGTCATTTCTGTGTGTGTGCATCGTTTCCCAGAGGCCCCACGTACCCACAAAGGCCTGTGGGCCATGGCAGAGTCCTCGCTCCACGCCCTGCAGCCTGTGCAACCCGACCCACAAGGGGATGTGGCGAGACAAAGGACAGAAAAACGTATAACAAATCAAATCATGCCTATTCTGCATCTGCAAACAATTCCAACCCGACACCAAGGAAGAATGAGACAAAGCGGGCGGGGGAGGAGTCTAAGCTCAACATGGCCAGGTTTACTGGCTGGTAAAGATGGGCAGGGCATCACTTCAAATCATATTCAAAGTAGATTAGTCTCTTTCCCTCTGTTGGGACAAAATATTTAACATCTGCAACTTAAAGGAGGTGAGGTCTATTTGGATCACAGTTCAGGTGAGTTCAGCCCCTGGTTGGCTCTAGGCAAAACACCAAGATGGAAAAGCGTGAGTCTTAATAGCTTTTTGTCACTGTGACCCAATATCCAACACATACAAATTGGCAGAGGAAAAGTTTGAGTTGACATGTTCAGAAGGTCACAAGTCCATTCCTGGGCTAAAAAATGGTGGAAGCACGTGGGGGGGGGCAGCTCCTCGCCGCATCGTGAGCCGGAAGCTAAGTCCCAGAAGGAAGAAAGAAAGTAGCCTCTACCCTTCTAGGTCTGCCCCTTGTAGGTCCAGTTTCAGTGTTCCACCCCTTCAGGCTTAAGCCTCCACCACACACCTATACTCTATAATCTGTCACATGTCTATCCTCCACCTATAATCCATCCCACACCCATAATCTACCCCTTCAGACCGAACCCTATCTCTAACAGCACAAGGTTCCACAGATAATCTTTAACATCCAAACACATGAGACTTTTGGGGAACATTCCGGATCTAAACCAGAATAGTATAGTAGAGGAAAGCTGTTTGTTCCATGGCAGCTAGGAAGCAGAGAGAGAGAAGGGAGGGGCTAGGGACCAGATACACTGTTGCAGGACACACCCCCGTGTCAAGACCCTGAGACAAGACGTACGGTAACAGGACAGTACAGCGGGATCCAAAGAGCTCGTCCTTCAGCGTCATGCCCAAGGAAGGAGGATCTGTCATAGCTGGACGATGCATGGAATTTCCACCACCCTGGGATGCAGCCGACGGAACAGACTGTCTGCCAAACTGTCTCAGAGCACTGTGGACGCACAGCGAAAATCAGTCAAAGATACTGATGTTCTGATTTGTGCACCATTTCACAGAATCTGCTTAGTAGCAAGAATATATGTTGCCAGGAGAAGGAAACTCATCACATCTGGCTTTTAGAGACTCAACTTTTCGTTTTGGAATGAACAGCCAAGCTCAGGTTTGTTCCTTAACTTATTGCTAATGAGTCCTAATGCGAGTATCTAAAGCTCTTGTAACCCTAAGGCAGTGGTGACACCATGCCCAAGTCTTAGTCACTTACAAGGTTTACATGTACCTGAGGAGGTCCGCGGGGCCCATGTCAATATACTGTTCTCCGTATGAACTGAGGGGAGGTGGAGAAGGCAGATATTACCATCACTGTGGGGGCCTTTTCGTATCAAGCCCTTCACCTCACAGTGAAGCCAGGGGGGCTGCTTTGTCAGGCCTGGTTCCTTACATGTTTAGGTTCTTTTTTAGAACATTTTTTAAAAGTGTATTGTAACTCAAGGTTTCAATGTTAGAGGAGTGGAGTTGAAGGAGACACAGACTTTCTTGCTCGTTTCCTTGCAACTTCCTCTGAATCTATAATTATTTCAAAAGAAAAGTTTTAAAATACGCTGTTGATGCACATGGCATAAAGTGAAATAATCATAAGAAAGGAATATCTCTTCATTAAAGGGAACTCATTAAATCCTGGATGCATATTTGCATATGAGGTGTGTTTTAGCGTAAATGATGTTGACAAGGACTCCAAAGAAGAGGCACGTGGTGGGACAGGAGGAACTTCCTGTGCACTTTGTGAGCTAAAGGACTAAAGGGGATTCCAAGTGTGAAATGCTTTTAAGATTTTGGCAAACGTTGGCAGACATTAATATTAATGTCTGACGTAAATGTGAAAATTAGTTTCGTTTTAAAGTCAGTTCTCCAAAAAGTGTCTCAATTAATTGAAAATTTAGAAGTCTTGTCCCTCTTTGGCTGGACATCTTTCTCCTGCCCTGGGGAATACAGATATCACCTGTCCTGTCACCTAGACATACCACCCCCTCCCCTGACTCTAATCAATAAAGCCTGCAACCCACACTGCACAGAAGTGTAAGCTGGCACAGGCCCTTGAAAAGTTGGCCTTGGCATCTGTGAGCAGCTGGTTTCCTTCATGGACTATTTCAGGACAGCCAGGAAGCCAGCTTCTTTGCAGAGCCTGCTAGCATGGCACTGGGAAGGAGCCAGGTGCTTTTTAGGAAATGCCATACTCAATTCTTAAAGTGCATGAGCTTATAGCAGTGTCTATCCCCAAAGCAGAACTTGACCCACGTCCCTGTTCGATCAGTCCCCTGAGGTCTCCAGTGGGCCTGAGCCACATCCACGCCAGACACAGAAATGGTTCTCAGCACCTTAAGGGGCAGGGAGCACATGTATGTGTTACCACACAAGAACTAAGATTTAGAAAGATGTCAGTGGAGAAAGATACACCTCACAGGGGTCTCTGGAACTACACAATGATGAGACAAGAGCCACAGGTTTAAATAATCGGACGTTTGGTGATGGAATCAGCTCACCTTTAGAACAACTTAATGGTGGGAGAGAGAAGTTGAAGATGGGTCTTAAGTTCATGCCACAAACGGTGGTGAGAAAACAGGAGAAAACATAAGCATGGTGGTGGGGAGGAAGATGATGAGTTTGGTCCTGCTGAGTTTGGAATGCTGACACCACCTGGCAGAAAGGTCTGCAAGTTCATGCCCGGCAAAAGTGATGGCAGCAGCCAAGCCATTTGGTGGCAATAAGATCCCAACGCTACTGCTCCTCCCAAGCCCACTCAGGAAACAGCCTGAACGGCCCACACATTCTTCTTCCTGCATTTCCATATGGACCCTGTATCCTGCTGGTTCCCATGGGATCCACAGATGTAGAGAAACAAACCTAACCTACCGTGCATGACTTTAGGATACAAACGCAGCTCCTCATCTGGATCTGAGCATCATAGTAGCCCCTGCCTCATAGCACTCCTCGGGAGCACTCAAGCCTCTAACACAACATCTGTTAGTGGTCAACAAATGTCAACTATCACTAATATTTGGGAAGACTGGACAGATGAGATGGGCATTGTGCCAGTTAACGTGAATTGTTAGCGTCGGAGGATGGAGAGAGTCCTGGAGAGGTGGCTGGATCACGGGGGCACTATGCTCAGCCCACTGATGCTCACAGCTAACTGTGCTGTTAGCAGGTAGGTCACTGGGAGTGAGCCTTTAGAGGGGAGCACTCTTACTCTCTTCCCCTGCGTCTGGATTTCCCATCGCTATGAACTGAGTAGTGGTGCTCCATCATGCCCTTCCACCGTGGCGTTCCTGCCCTGGAGCCGGATGATCATGGACCGAATCCTCTGAAACTTATAAGCCAAAATCAACTACTCCGTGTTTAAGTTATGGTTTTCAGATATTATGTCACAACAACGGGCAAGCTAACTACCACATGTATAAAGTGTTTGTACCAATATCATATCAAAGTAGCAGTTTAGTTTAGATTGTAACTCTTCACAACAAAATTCACAATAGCCCAAATTCTAAAGCCCAGATAGGTCATTTGCATGTACCTATATAATGTATGGAAGCACATATGCGAACATACACATATGTGAATTATGCATACACATATTTCTCAGTTCTTCTGAAAAATATTGCTGTTTCTCTGTAGAGTCCTTGTCATAATTACAGTTTTGCATTTTATTACTTGATTACATGAAGTTGGTCCTTTCCCTAGGGTAGGCTTAAGGTCCCTGCAGGCATGGCATGTGTGTGTGCTTATGCAGCATTGCACATTTGCATGGTAGGAGTTGAGTTATTATCTCAGGGTGCATTGGTAATGAGCGGGTGGCGACGGCAGTCATGAGCAGAGGACAGTATCAGGCACCAGCTACAAAGGAAGCTTCTCTAAACAAATGTTTTTCCATCATTAAACAGCTTGAGAGAAAAGTGGATTTGTTTATTTAATTCCCCATAGACTGTTAAATAAAGTTTGGTCCCCAAAACTTGAAATATAAAGTGAGCCATGAATAAAATCAAAATGGATGGACCATGAATATGTACTATAAAATGCATTTCTTTAAAAATACTCAACCAAATAATAATCTCTCCCCAGCCTTGCTCCTTTACAATTTTATGATCATGTTAATTCTGGGTAACCTGTTTTCTACTGCCATAATGAAATTCCTGAGGCCAGAGAGCTTTACAAAGAAAAGAGGAACCTCACATTGATTCTCAAAACTTCCACCAGGAGTGACATGTGCCACCTCCATTTACCTTGTATTGGCCAAAGCAGGCTGCGGGGTACACCTGGTCCCACAGATGGGAGCGTGCTGAGGAGGACACGGGTCAGAACATCAAAGACAGTATGGATGCTTATGCAAGATGCACGTCTGCCCCATCCGTGTTGAAGTGCAGACACCCTCGGGGCAGAATTGCTGGTTGGAATTACCACTCTGCCCTAGCCACAGGCCACCAGTACTGATCCTGTGTGTTTATTATGCCACATTTTCCTTGAGAATCGGTTTTCAGGTGCTCAGGAAAGTACAGATGAGAGACTAAGTGACTCAAATGAAAGCCAGGTGAGGTGGGATTTTTGGAACCCAATCCCCAGTGCTGCTGAGGACTCCACTGACAAGAGAGAGTTCTGACTAAGTGGGAAGAGATGGTGGCCTTCGAAAGTGTCCAGACTCAATCTGTCCCCAAGCAGCTGGAAGGGCTAGGACACAGACTTCTCAGGGGGTTGGCTCCCAGATGCTGTGCTCAGGCTGCTGGAAGGGTTATTACCAAGCTGGAAGCCAGTGCACTAACATATACAGTACTAAGACTTTCACATGCAAGAAAACTCAGACAGACAGACAGACAGACAGACAGACAGACAGAGATACATCAAAGCATTAGGTTGGAAGCTCATAGAGAGAAGTCAATGAAAAGCCAGTGTGTATTTTATTGTTATCATTTGCAGCACTGGGGATTTATTCCAGGGGCCTTTGCTCGGAGCTATTTCACCAGCCCCTTTTTATTGTTTATTTAGAGATGGAGTCTCTTGAAGTCACTAAATTGCCTGGGCTGGGCTCGAACTTACAATCCTGTTGTCCCAGCCTCTCAGAGTGCTGGGACTGCAGACCTATATCACCGGATCCAGCTAACAGGTATTTTAAAGGTAAAGAGATATTATCCTCTGAGCTCCCAGCTCACCCCTTTCTACAGGAGTCTCAGTGCAGAAGGATTTACACGAATGGGGGTCTTTTCAAATGGTGGGGCAGCTCTCAAGTCATTTCTCCTGTCAGCTTAGGAAAGAGCAAATCTTCATTCACGGTGGAGAAGCAGGGCTGTCACCCTGTTGTATTTTGAGATGCCTGGCAAACGTGAGCTTATTAACCTCTGGGTGAGCCAGAGAAGGTCTCCTAGGACTAGACCCAGCCATGAGAGACTTTGGGCTACGTGTCATTAGTGATGCAACTCTTCCTTCGAGAATTTTATGGAGAGCTGTGGCATGGACTTAGCAGCAGAAGCTGCTGACTGCTCGGTATCTGAGGGCCTTGATTTGAAAGGATATTCTCTGCAGGGTTTTCATGTATTTTTAAGAAGACAGGCAGAAATTACTTATTCCTCCTAGTGTATGAGTTCTCATTTTTCTTCCTGCAGAAATAAGGAATGGATTGCTCTGGGATTTGCAAGCTTCCTGAGCATTCGGGAGGGTGGCAGTTAGAATGACAGTAATGACTTAGGTCTCCTCTGAGGGCGGTCCCTTCATTACTGGGCCAGCCCAAGCTTCCGCTCCAGTGTCATTCACACACCGCCAAGCCACTCTTCCACCTCCCACTCTGTCCATCACAGCGGGGGCCCTGGAGGCTCCAAACGCTGCACCGCCCCACACGCTGGCTTGTCTCTCCCGGGCACAGCCTGTCAGCTATCTCTGCCACATCCCCCAAATCAGGCACAGATGGCAGGAAACCCAACCAATCCCTTTCCGCCTCTCTGCCAACACACACACGCACACACATGCACACACACACACACACACACACACACACACACACACACACACACACATATAGACTCACAAGAGAAATGGCATGTAAAAAACACTGTATGCCGTCTGAGAAATGAATAAGAAATTTTAAGGAGAGAGGTGTGGACGTGGAGAATCAGCCCCACCTGTTCAAACTCAGTGAGGGCTAAGGAGCCACAGTCACAGGAAGACTGCAGCAGAAAGCACAGGAATGGTGTCCGTAGTCCACCCACAAGACTTACATCTTTGCCACATTTTCCTAAAAAAAATTCTTTGAGTGACCATCTATTGTTGTGTGCTGCAATACAAAAAAAACCTACAAAAATTATGTTGGGTGAGAGAGCCAACACAACTATTCCATAGGCTGTTTGTATGTTTAGGGGGACAAGAGTCATGACAGTGTTGATGGGAGAAACAGAGAGAGATGAAGGGCCTCTTAGGGACGGTCGTGCGAGAGTATTACATTTGTGAATGTTTGTCACCTTTCTGCATGAAACAACAACCACTCGTATTTGATCACGTCACACACATACATACCTTAACCCTCTCGCTCTGCTCCAAAGTGTCTTGGCTAGCTGCATCTAGATGGCCAGTTCTAAATTCTCAGCTCAAAGTCACCTCCCTGTGAAGGTTGCCTAGATCAGCCTTCACAGCAGACAAACTCTGTCACTTGGCAACATGCCTGGTCTGTGTGTGTTCCCCCAATCAATCATGAGCATCTCTCAGGCAGCAGCTGGGCCTTATCCATCTTTTGGGGCTACTGTGCAGCATCGTACCTCACCTATAGCAGACACTCTACCCGTCTGATAAGCAGATGGGTGAAGACATGAATGAATGAGTGAATGACTTCATAGCCACTCCTCATCCATCAGAGCTCAAGGTGGTCCTGGTGAAGGCACCCTGAGGTCATAAGCATTGCAGGCCTTATGGCTACCTTTGGGAGGGGCGTTATCCTAGAACCATGATTCCTACGCACGCCTAGGCCATCTCTCTTCATCCACACTCCCCATGTGCTGGTTCCCTCCTTCCTTTTAGGATCTAAGATCCAGTGTCCCTCAAGAGAGCTCATCCTGGATGGCCCACAAACATCCTTTTGTGGTTAGGATCTGGAGTGTCCCCCAAAAGTCTCATGTAGTTTAATGGAACCATGTGATGTTTGTGGATTGGGGTCAGGTCTGGAGGGGTGTATTACAGTTAAGTTAGGATTAACGGTGTGTAGTGGCCACACCTGGATGCAGGAGGGACTGGTTACTGGGCGGAGACCTGAAAGGATACATAAGCTACACCTGCCTTCCTGGAGGACGGGGACAGTCTCAACTAGCCTCAGCTTGTCTTCCTGTTGATGCGGGGAAGCTGCCTCCACCTCTCTCTCTGCCATGTACTTCGATTGTTGCCGGCCGCCCTGAATGGACTGTGACCTTCGAGACTGTGAGCTAAAATAAACCTTTCCTTTGCTAAGGTTGTGGGTGTCGGGTATTGAGTCACAGCAATGAAAAAGTAACTAAGACACGTCCTAAGCCTCCATATCTGACCATGAATCTTTTTCTCTCTGCAACATACTCCTATTTCTTTCTGAAGATTCTAGTTTTGCAGAACAGTGTCTCTGGCCCCCTCTTCCTACAAGCCACAAACCTGGGGCATCCTATAGATGCTTCCTGCTTAATCCGATGCCTCCATATCGCCTCTTCCCCATCCTCATTATTTTTGCCTTAGCTCTGGCCCACTTTCTAGTCTCCCCAATTTTTTCAATAACCTTCCAATTACTATTCCACTTTTAGTCTTCTACCTCTGTGGCCCATGCTTCATCCTGGGCAAGAAGGATCTTCCCAGAATGCTAGTACCATCACCCCATCTGCTTCAAGTATGCTTGTTCCGAAGTCCTCCGTGTGGTCAGCGAAGTCCTTCTACCACCTGATCGGCTTGCCACTTCCTCCCAGCCCTACTTCTCACCACATTCCACCCTTAGCAGTTGAGAAGTCATTTCTTTTTAACAGTCTGGGAGGTTTGGCGCCTTCACCCTTCCTCCGGATGGTCCACCTGTGTCCAGAATGGCACTCCACAAACTGCTCACCCCAGGCCTGGTCCCTGATGGACCCCAGCCTACCCTGTCTTTCTACACATGGTCCAAGTTCTCCTCCTCATGGATGCTGGCCTCAAGCCTCCGTCCTCTGGGTGCACCTGGTCACCATTCCTCCGACACCTACAAGCTCCATATCCATATTCTCCTTCCAAACTGTCATAGCCATGCTCATGTCTGGTTAGTGCCTTGGTGTGTACATCAGGGGTGGGTACTCTTTTTTGTGCCAAAGGTCATTTTATAGATGACATCATTCATAGGCCATATAAAACTATCAACTTAAAAATTAGCCTGCTATCCGTGGTAAAACTTTGAATTGCTATCTAGTTAACTCATTCCTCATGTGATGGTTGCCATGGTTGTGCCACACCAAATGCTTTGGGATGTTCTTCACCCGTGACCACTGTACTAGAGTAAATGTTAGGGAAGCCATCCTTTCAGCTCACCGACACATGCACATATGTGAACATGAGAGCATGCACACACGCACACGCACACACACACACCCCGAAAATGGTTCTTTCTGTCAGTAGGAGAGGGTCAACACTTATAATGTTGACTGTAGATGAGGTATTTGTCTTTGTTGATGACAAAGAAAGGACAACCAAGTTAGCAAATACAATAATGAGGAGATAAGCAAACCCTTGGTACCTGCTACAAAGAATCATGTGCTTTCTCGGAACAGTAACTCTCAGGCCATTGCAGCAATGGATTCTGGGTCCCTCGTGATACCCATCCATCCGACAGTCTGCACTGATTTCTAAAGACCCACGGTGCCTACTTGAAGCACACCACTTCCAGCCAGCGCCGCCTAGTGAAAAGTTCCAGTTTAGATGTTTCATTCGGGACAGTTCTGTTCTCCTTCTAACTCAGATACTGGAAACTCAAACTCTTACAAGAGAATTTTTCCATAGGTGCTGAGCCTAGTGAAGGTATTTTGGCACATCTGATCCGTCACAGAAATGCTTTCAGGAGAGCACAGGCAGCTGGACAGGGCAGGGGAAGGTGAGTCACAACGTGCCTTGGTTGGAGCCATGCATTAGCTTGGAGGCTTGAGGAGTTCTGCAGCACGAGTCGCACCATCGTGAGTCCCACTCTGGGACAAAGAGGCCAGCCTCTTGTGCATCTGTGCCAGTCAGTCACTGGCAGAGGCTACCCCCTACAAGAAAGGGCACATAATCTTTCCAGAGGGGCAGCTGCCATTTGACTGGGATAATTATTTGAAGAAAAGGGGGCAGTTGTTATTTAGGGAACTCAGAGAGAGTAGAGGGGCCAGACATGGCCCCAGGCTATAATAATCATGTCCAAAACATATCTGAGTTAGAGGTAGTAGAGACACAGGATTTAAGGAGTGAGGGAATGGTGGCAAATGTCCACCTCAGGTCCTATTTCCTGGGACCCTCTAGAACTCAAGCTCAGTCACTTGTGGCTGGTTCAGCCTTGTCAGTTCATCTTTTATTTTGAGAGGAAATCTGGATTTTTACATGAAACTGGTGATACTTAAATACTGGATAACTCTGGAAAGAGTAAAGAGAACGAGTCTTCAGTGTTTCATCTCTGTGGATTCTACTGTGCTCAGCACAGTTCAGTAGCTAGCTTTGTGTGTGTGTGTGTGTGTGTGTGTGTGTGTGTGTGTGTGTGTGAGAGAGAGAGAGAGACTTTTCCTGGGAAGACGTGAACACCAACGTCTGTCCACCCCAGACAGAACAGTTTGTTGAAACAATAACTTTACAAGGGTTACTCTTCTTTCTTTTAGGAGTGGGTGTCAGGAGTTGCCTCTAAAAGCATAGGTGAGGCGCTACCTGCAGGAGCTTGGGTGAGGGGCCACTTAGAGTAACTCAAAGGCAGTGATGTTCCCTCACCCCCAGACCTCCTTCCCATCTTGACAAAGTCCATTTTAGCATGTTTGCTTCACACCAGGGCTCAGGATCTGCCTGTAGGTCCAGGGTAAAAAAAAAACAGTATAGCCAGCGTGCCGTCTCCATACGTTCTGCTCTAGAGATGTGCTGAGGCATAACTGCACAATATTCAGAGCAATTTGCACTTTTGTTGACCCTGTGTAGACCTTCCATTCTTGCCATCATCCCCTACATAATAGTGTGTAGCAACTATGTACACAGCCTCTATTTCACAATAGCTATTGTAGTGGTCTGGAGGCGACTAAAATTTGTGAGAGAATGTACGTAGGTTATGTGCAAATACGGCACCATCTTCCTAGGTAACCCAAGTGTCCTTGGGTTTGCTACCTACAGAGATCCTGGGTCCAGTTCTCCTAGGATGCCGAGAGGCAGCCATACAATGAATCCATAAGAATTCACTTCTGCTATGACTGGCAGGAAACAGCAAGTTTCTCAAAGAAGGTAGAAGTCTTTTCTTCTCTCATGTAAGTGGACACTGGAGATAAGCTACTCAGCCTCGGCAGGGAAGGTGGCATGGTCTTCAGGGACCAGGGCTCTTTAGACCTTGTGGCTCAGCCATTTTTGAAGCCTGGCATATTTCTGTGATCCAACTCTGCACTGTCCCATGTGGTAGGAGCTATGCTCTGTTGAAATGTGGCTCAACTGGATGGACATGTGCTGTGCTAAACATGCATCAGATTCTGACATCTTTGTATAATAAAAAAAAGGCTGTCACTCGAAGTCAATTTGCCTGTGTCTTTCTACTTTGAAGTGTGGTAGTAGGAAGTTTTAAGTTCCACACGCTCCGCTGTGACTTCTCCACACTTCTATCGGGCAGTGTGAGCATATCAGTCACTCCTAACCAGAGTGTAACCAGCATAAAAGAGACAGGGCAGCCGATATGTATACCCATGTTCACAGCAGCACAACTAACAATAGCAAAAATGTGGAAGGCACCAAAATACCCATCAACAGACCAGTGGATACACAAACTGTGGTATTTATACACAATGGAATACTATGCATCAATAAAGTCCAACAGCATGGAGGCTTTTGGAGGCAAATGGAAGAAACTAGAGAACATCATGCTTAGTGAATTGAGTCAGAAGCAGAAGGTGAAACATCTAATGGTCTCTCTGTTATGAGAAACCAGATCACAACACCTATGGAACTTAAGACCAAAGTCAAACTGAAAAAGGGGAGCAAGGTGGGGGTGGGGGGAGGGAGCAGAGGGTAGGGGGAGGGACAAAAGGAGAGTGGGAAAGCCCTTGTCACCTTGACAAGATATGTATGTGCAAAAAATGCTCAACTCCATTGCAAACCTTGAAATTTGCACGTATACATATCAATAAAATGTGTGCAAAAATTTTTTTCTAAGACGTTGCAAAACAGTATTTTTGCTTACATCTGAACAGTTAAAACTTAATCCCATCAGTACATTTAAGTACAAGGAAGGCTGAGACAGGCTGAAGGTTATACAATTAGTATGCAAATTACTCTCCCCCTTGGCTCCCCGCTTCCCACCGCGAGGTTTGGCTTATTCACTAACCCATCCCTGGTCTTCACTTGCTCACCCCATATCTACCAGTGCCTCGTTGGTGCTGACCTGTACCACCCCCTGTACATTTAGGGCTATGTTAGGGTCCTCACACACTCAAGGAGCTTTCCATTAAATAACCTTGGAAAATACTGTGGAATCAATGAAAGCAATGAGTTACTGCAGGGGCAAAGATGGATTTCTGGAGAAGAACAAAGAAAATGCTCACCAAGGAGGTGACCTTTGTGCAGAATGTGGACAAAGCTGAATTATCCAAGGGGGAAGGGCACTCAGGGCAGGGAAAATGACATGTACAAAGGCTTGGTGTTACGTAAAGCACCGCCCAATTTAGCCATGCCAGGTGTGTGGTAAAGTAAGAGTGCCTGACACATCAGGGGCAGAAACAGGGCAAAGGAGGGGGGTGGGGGGTGGGAGTGGTGTGGTAGCTGAAGAGGTCGAACCCCAAAAAGCCATGAAGTCATCATGAGGCAGATGAGCTGCCAACCGCCACATCAGCATCTCCTACAGAAGGCTTCCTAGCCTGGGCACTTGCTCTGTCCGTATGTGTGGCTCTCTGGAAACACCACAGTTGTGACTCTCCTCTCCAAAGCAGGCTTCAGCCAATGATTAAAACAGCTGGTGAATAAAATTCCCCAGCTCCTTTCCCCTAAGAAGAGGTAGCCTGGCTCATTCTACTTTGTTTCGGAGGATTTCCCGCAGATCTGGCTGTCCCAACCCCCACCCCAGCCGAAATAGCAGCTGGCACGGCAGCTCACCCTTCAGTGGTTTCCTTCATTCCCTCTTCTCTTCACTGACATTTTCTGGGACCAACTCCCAAATATATTTCTTGCAGTAGAATTCTACTTCCATGTTGGCATCTAGGGAACCACATGAATCAATTAAGTGTGTGACTTTTCTATAGATAGTTAAGGAAAAAAATAGAGGAGGCCGTTGTTTTGGTCTAGGCTCCTCACTGAGCCCTATCAGACACGAGCAAAAATCAAAGTGGAGTCACCCATGCTAAAGCTCCAGGTCACAAAATTGAAACTACGTTGTTTTTCTGGCCTCCCAAGAAACGAGAGATAAAAGCCAAATTTCCCAGACACACTGGTTTCAAAAATAATAAAGTTCTCTTTGCCTTAATCGTTATGTAAAAGGAGAGACTTCAAGGAACTTGCTATTAACCAGTCAGGGCTTTTGTCTTCTCTCTCCCTGTCCCCAGCTTGTGAAGAAAGTAACATTGACACAGCCAGGTCACTCTTTGTCCTTGGCTTCTCCTTCCTTCAGCTCTTGTCTTGCTAACCACCCGTTTCTGCTCAGCACATCTGAACACTCACTTTACTCTGTGCAATGAAGGGTTGCCCAGTGCTAGAACTGAGAGTTAAGTCAATCAAGATCTGTAAACTAAATTGTTGTCATTTTGTGCCTTGGCTGGAGGCTCACAGTAGTGGGATGACTGTTTACCAACAGCTTTAGCAAGTGATCTCTTTGAGGCAAGGCCTTGGTCTCATTTCCCATTAACACACACACACACACACACACACACACACACACACACACCATTCATTCCATGGAATAATGAAGATGGCTTTGAGGCAAATGTTACAGATGGTCCTGTGCAGGGACTCTCACCAACTGACTTTCTTTGCAAGTTCACAGCCTCACCAGAGTCTACACTTGCCTGTCTTACTACACAGGCCTTTGCCAGACCTCTCTCTGCTGCCCCCTTCACAGGCAAACACCGCCCACCAATTCTCTCTCCATCCCCAAGGCCCTTGGGCCATCATAAGACCTCCTCGTTCCTGGTCAGAAGCCTGAAAGTGTTTTTCCCCAAAATCCCAGTTTCTCCCAGAGAGCTCAGGTCTTCAAATTAAGCATGGGGGTGATTTGGGGAAAACACAGAGGAAGGTGAAGCAGGTGTTGGCTTCAAAATAAATTACATATGTAAATTTTTGCATAGATTAGATGCTTTGCCCTTAAAAAGACAAAAACCCAAAGCTGCACTAACTAATGGTCAGTTTTAGAACTTGAGTATAAATGGTCTCAAGATCCATTATGAATAAGAAGGCATCTTTCTAGGCTCCATTCAAAGTAATTTTCTGTTTGTTCCAGTGTGTTACTCAGATTGGGGACACTGACCTTAGATCTGTATGTGTGATGAACCTCCTCAGACTTTTTTTTTTTTTTTTTTTTTTTTTTTTTGGTGAAACAGTATCACACTCGGTAGGCCAGACTGGTCCTGAACTCACCACTTCTCAGGCACCAAGCAGCTCCGGTGTGCGTGAGCTGCCTTTTCTGGGTTTGTAGCCACGTCTTGTCCTTTCGTTTTCAGCTGTCAGCCTTTCTTAGCGTCTTCTTTCCCTCACTTCAGATGCTCAAGGGTGATATCTCTTCTAATTTTAGAAAAAAATACAAGACGTTTTAATGAGTATTTCCCTAAATACATGTCAAGGGTATGTTTTCTGGTGGAATAATGGGGTAAAGATTTAGATGTAAAATGTCCTCCAAGAGTCTCATGTGTTCAGAGGCGGGGCTTGGAAGGTGACAGGGCCATGAGGGTGTTATACCTACCAGTAGTTGAATATGCTGTAGGGGGTGGGGCCTAAACGGAGGGGTGGGTCACTGGGGATGGCACCTGGAAGGGCCATATCCTTTTTTCAATATTAATATATTTTATTAAAATGCATTCATAGTTTACATATAGTTTCACTTTTTAAACATTTCAGTCTACAGGTTTTGCATATGATCAATAAATACCCTTACAGTGCTGCGTCCTCTATTCCTTAGACCGGTTTTGCTGCCCTAAAAATACCCCATATTCTGTATCTTATCTCTCTACAGGGTATACGCTTGCTCCAGCCAACTTCCTAAGCTCTTCCTGCTTCCTGACACCAAGGAGTGGGCTGCTTTCCCCGCCATGATCCTTCACCATGCTGACTTTGCCTCAGAGCCAGCCAACCACAGACTGGATCCTCCAAAATGAGTTTCTCCTCCTTTAAGTTGTGCACATTGGGTATTTTGTCCCAGTGACGAGAAAGTGACTCACTTAAATAGTTGGCCTCATAATATAACAGAGGATCCTGTGATCAGAGGTATTGGGAATTCTGTTAGAATAAAACTTGGGGGACTTTTAGAACATGTCAATCTTTAACAGATACCTGCACTATAAATCTGCAGAGGACAGTCTTTGAGAAATGAGGTTATAAATAATGGACTACTATGTAACCTTTAAAGTTATGCACATAGGTTTATACATGATTTCTTAGTTTGGTTTGGTTTGGCTTTGAGACAAGGCCTCACTCTGTATTCCAGGATAATCACTATATTATACATGCTCTTTTAGAAGACTGGCCATGATATATTATGTAGAAACAAAACTTGCTCAAGAATATGCATAATTCAACTTTATTTTCATTAGAAAACAGCAGGTGTGTGAATATGATATGTGGAAAACATATGTCTAGTAGACATTCAAAGAGACTAGAGTTTGTCTACATCAGGAATTACACCCTAGTTGCAGAGGGAAGGGCTTGTGAGGTAGAATCACAGAGGCAAAGGTAGATAGAAAACAGACAACGGAAATCACAATTTTGCATTTGTGCTTTGAAGAAAACCACAGCTTCAAGACACAAGCAAAGTACTGATGATTACATGTTCTTCACTGTAGGCCTGTTCTTTTTATTCAGTCTCCTCAGTCTTAAATCTCTTAAATTCCTAACAGTCTTGTCCCTCCCTCCCATCAACTGAAATGAAACAATTTGTTGGTTTGTTTTCTTAACTGTACCAGGGAGATGTTTTAATAACTCCTGGTTGGCGAGCTCTCAGTACCTCCAATATATTTCCCCTATCTGCCAATTTTGTCTCCATTGTTTGTGAAGCCGCTGCTGTGTCCTCTGAGAGAGGAGAAAACGCGCTATGGTTAAGGAAGACTGAGATAACGCTGGGCGACAAACACACGTGACAGCAGGAGCTAGGGAATTCAATCATGCCAGTGAGTTAGGATGAAAATCATGTTCTCTGTTCGAGATAGGGAAAGCCGGTAACAGGTCCTGTGGCAGAACTTTACTACCTTTCTCTTTCTCCTTTGGGATGCTGATTTCAGGCTCTTAGATCTCCAGACACTGACTTGAAGGTGGTCAGGGGGATGGGATGGTGTCTTATAGTGAGTTGGGTCCCCCTGAAGCAAAACCCAAGGTGAGGATTTGAAGTCACCAGCCAGGAAAGGAAGTAAGCAAGAGAGTAAGATAGCCCAAGGTGATAAGACCAAGCGGCTTGCTCAGGACTGGGGCTCATTTCTGCTGAGGATATCTGGCAGACTATGGTTTCAGAGCTGACATATGCAAGAGGAGAAACTGAGGCATTTATCCTCTGACTCGCATTTCTCCTTGGCTGAAGGCTGCCCCTGGCCATGTCCCTAGCACAGCTGGGCAGACCTGTGAGTGGGCTGAGCAGGCCAGACAGCTGTCTAGAAGGTCCCAGGTGTTTGTACAGCACTGGGGATTGCACACTGAGCTACTTTTCCAGAATTTTTACTTTTTTTATT
Organism: Ctenodactylus gundi; assembly: GCA_004027205.1. Taxonomy (NCBI): domain Eukaryota; kingdom Metazoa; phylum Chordata; class Mammalia; order Rodentia; family Ctenodactylidae; genus Ctenodactylus; species Ctenodactylus gundi. Next base: position 353,405 of record PVKB01001320.1, read on the forward strand.
TCAAGAGAGGGCATCACCAAGTTGGTGATTTGCCCCAGCTGGGCTAGAACGTGTGACCTTCCTGTCTCAGCTTCCCAGAAGGCTGGGATGATAGCCTGCCTTGCTGCACCCAGCTTCGCTTCTTTTATTCAGCCTGATTCACCTGGAACTTGCCCGTGCTTTTGGAGGAGGCGTCCATTCCTTTCTCTTGTTAAGCACCGCTCCTTCACAGGATGGACCACAGTTTTCCCATTCAGCAGATGTTTCTATGTCTTGGCAAATATCAAACTAAGCATCTGTAAACATCCACATATAGTTTTTCTGTAGGTATCTACTGCTATTTGGAGGTGGGGAGGCAAGTACCTTGAAGTGAGAATCTTGAATCACACAATATTTGTATATTTAACTTTGCAAGAAGTGGCACAAGTGTGTTGGAAAGGGCTGAACCCCTATACACCTGCACAGTGCTGTGTAAGAGACCTAGTTGACCCACGGCATCATCAGCACTGCAGATGGACAGTGCCTCTTAGTGGTCCTTCCGGGAGGGGGAGAGTCACGTGGGTGGGACCTTTGGACCATGTGCGTTCATCTTGGAAAATTGCAGAGCACCACAGTTACGAGTCCAGATCCTTCAGCCAAAACACAGACTCCGTTTCCTCATCTATAAAATGGTAATGTTCGCGAGATATCTGCCTTAAAAGGTTGTTGTGAAAATTCAATGAGTTAGTCTACATCAAGGACCTATGTGTTAATTATTATGTTATTGCTATTATTTTCCTCAGAGCTAGATCTCTCTCGTCTCCATTACTTGGAACATTTGCAGAAACACAAAGCAGAAAGGCCCCACCTCACGCTCCACACCTGAAGCCGTTTCCTTGGTCACTTGTGTCTTTTCAGATCTCCGCACACAGCTCTTTTTAGAAGCTGATCCCTATGGAATGCCACGCCCACATCCTGATGCAGGAGTCTAACTTTAGAGACAGCATTTGCACTTCAGTGATTAAAGAAAACTTTCTGATGGTTAGATTCCCACCTCCATCCAAACAATAAGCCTTTAATAGGTGCGCAGCTTGTGATTCACACCGTCTCACTTCGGTCTGCAGCGCAGCGTGTGTCATCAACATTAAGGTGGAATTATCCTGCCATCACAAAGGCAGAGCTCACACTTGCAGTAATTGCAAGTAAAAGAAAACCTCATTATTCTGCAATATGCACTTCAAAACCAAACGCAACCTCTTCTCCCTCTAGTGGCGCATTTAAAAAGCAATCTGGAACGTCGCGGAGGGCAGTCTGGTTGATTAAAATCCAGGGAAACAAATAGAGAATTTACACAGGACTTGGGAGATTCATAATATTTGTTCATTATTGATTGTAGTAAGAAGTTTGTGTTTTATTAACACGAAATGATATTGCTGTCAAGATAACAGGCTAGACTGGAGCTGTAAGACTTATCCTCATGTGGCGCTTTATTTTTTTATTAAAAACAATAAATGAAAGTCTATGCATACTGGGAAGTCAGGGAAATTTGATTCCAGGCTGCCTCTTGGGGGAACAAAAGCCCCTTGCCTCCTGTCACCGCTTTTGGCATGTTTCCGGCACCAGAACTGAGCAAACAGGGCTTAGCGCACAGGGCTGAGCAGTTTTTCCCAAATTCATGTCCAACCAGAACTTCAGAACGTGGCCTTATTTGGAAATAGGGTTTTTGGGGGTGTAATTAGTTTAGTGAAGTCGTATGGGGCCCGGAGGACCTTGACCCCGATAATGACATCCTTATAAGGAGAGGAGAGGGTATACCGGGAGACAGAGCTTCAGGGGAGGGGTTCATGGAGAATGAAGGTGGAGACTGGAGTGACAGGTGCACATGCCAGAGTGCCACAGATCATTGGCCACCACTGGAACGGAGGGGAGGTATGGAATGGGTTCTCTCTGAGTCCTTTGAGTCTCCAGAGGGAACCAGCTCTGCCAACACCTTCATGTGGGGGTCTCTGGCCTATTCAGTTGTAAAAGAATACATTTCTGCTGTTTTAAACTACCTACTTTGTGTTAATTTATCATAGTAGCCCTAGAAAATGAGTGTGCTTACTGTAATGGATAAGATGAATAAGACTCTCCACCCTTACAGTAATTTTATGTAAATGAGTTCATTTACTTCTAATAAACCACGTAAGAAAATCAGAGAAAAGATACACCAACCTCAGGCTCCAGGAAAGTGTGAAAGAAACCCAATTGACATCAAGAACACTTAGGCAAATTCCCTAATTTCTCTCAAACTCGTTTTTACTCATGTGTAAAATGGGTACAATAATAGGTACACCAGGGTTAGGGTGGGAAAGTGTAAGCACATGTAGCAGAACTGTTTAAATTTAAAAGATTATCTAGTAAAAGACAGGGCGATGTAATTCTTCTCCTTGCTATGAACATGCACAGCCTGCAATTCTTGCCCCTTAAAGAAGCAGTTCTGGAAGTTCTTGCCTGAGTGTCTTTACAAGGTGTGATCAAAAATCTGTGATTGCTGTTGCCAAAGGCCATCTGACAAAAAGGTCATGCTCAGAAAAACATCTTGGTGTGGGGGAGGGTATATCCCAGTGATCACAGCACTTTCCTAGCATGTGCAAGTTCCTGAGTACCCAGCATCACTTAAAATGCCAGATGACGGCACATGCCTGTATTCCCAGCACTCAAGAGGCTGAGGCATAGGTAAGTTCAAAGCCAGCCTGGGTCACACAGTGAGTTCAGGACCAGCCTGGATTATAGAGAGAGATCCTATCTCAAAATAAAAATAAACAACACAATAAAACAAAAAGTGATGGTGTGTCTTCATCCACTTTATCCATTGGATCTGGCTCTTTTCCAAAATCAAAATGACCACAGAAAGTGAACATTTTCAGGAGATCAAGGCAACCATGATAGTAAAAGTAAAGACACACTTGGGAAAGGACTTCCAGGGCGGCTTCAGAAAGCAGCGTGAACAATGAGGTAAGGTCGTGTGGAGTTAGGGGAGCAGCTTGAGGGAGATTCGTGGCAATGTGTCTGTTATTGCCACGCATTTCGTTTAGTTTAACCCGTCATTGTATCTTTCCATCAAACCTTGTATTCACTGTCTTAGAGGTAGCATAGTCAGAGCAGTGTGGGCATGTAGACACACCTACATGCAGCTTTGCTCCCGTCTGTGAAGAGGACCGGGGCTAGAGCAGTACGGTGCACCTGTTCTCTTTCATTTGCTCTTGGTTCACCCCTAGGTGGACAAATTTATCACCGAGAGTTTCCTCTCTTCCAGCCTATATCCTCTGCTGTGACCTCATCAGACTATTCTGCGTGACTTTTACTTCCTGAGGAAAGTACGTTTCTAGAGTTGAAAGAGGGGACGGACATTTTGTGCTCTGATGTCTCACGTCTCATGGAGCTGGGAGAGGACTGGGCAGTTTGGAGTCAGCGCTTCCTCCTGTATCTGAATGTTTACAGGCATAAGTAAGTTTGTGCTCCATAAAGGTGATAGGTAGAGGTCATTACTGAGAAGTAATCCTAACGTGGTTAAAAAAAAAAAATCCGTGGGTTGTTTGAACTGAAAGGCAGCACGACGCCATTAGCCCTTTGTTTTCACTCATGAGGACACCAAGCAGCTGGAGGAGTTTGTTGGGAGGATCACAACATTCCTCCGACCTTCTCAGGTTCAGTACCTGAAGCTTGTGAAATAAACTGATAAAAGGCTGAGTGATAGGAGAAAAAGCACAGCACAAAGTTTTTGATGTTCCTCTGTTTACGTGAACAGAACCGTCACAGAAACAGTAAAAACTCAAAGAAGCAATTATGCTTGAGGGTGTATATAAACATTTTTTAATAGGACAGTGTGTTGTGAGAACTGACTAAACAGAGGATGGGGAATTTGGGGCTTCTTGGGGGTGAAGAACTGTGAGGAGGGGACTATGAAGCGCGTGGAGGAAACGAAGAGAAAGTAAGGGTGTGTGTCACACAGCCTGCCCAGGCCATGGATTCGCCTCAGAGCGGCGGCTCATCTCTGCTCAGAAAAGTCAGCACCCTCTCCCACACAGAGGGCCGCCTTCCTCCAAGGACAACTTTCCCGTCCTTGGGCAGGGAAAACAGAACTTTCCCCACATCTGTTGTGTCTCACCTTCCTTCTATTCAAAATAGCCCTTCTGCTTCAGTGACAGGTATTAGGTGGCATACCTTTATCCTCTTTAGCTCCTAAGAGGACGCCGGAGGGTCCAGATCACACAAATAATTCAGAGGGCCATCCTGAACATAGAATGTCTGACTCAGTCCTCAGAATCAAGGAGCACAGAAAACAGAAGTCAGAGGCATAGTGGGGGCTTCTGGGTTGCACACTGTGCGCACTAGGTTCTTTTTTCATCAAAGAGTCAACATGCCCATACCCGCAACTTAAAGGGGACGGGCACGTTTTTGCTATGGTTTCAGAAGTCTCTGTCCATTGTGGGTTGGCTCCAAGGCACACGTGGCCCGGTAGAGGAAGGCTGATTATCCTATGGCAAATGAGAGGCGAAGAGTGAGAGAAGGGAGGAGCTAGCTGGGAAAAGAACACACTCTTCTTCTGACCCACCTGCAACTAAGCTGCACCTTTTAACAGCACATCCAGCTACAAACTCCTCCACGGATGAACCCCCTGATAAGTACAGCAACTCCACAGCCAACCATCCTCCTGAAGCCCTCCCTTTGAGCATGGGAGACTTACAGGAGGACATTTGAGATTTAAGCCAGAAAACCATAGAAAAGACATCCCAAACTCCAAATGTCAAGGCTAAAAGAGAAGGCTCAAAGCTTTTCCTTTAACTTGCCAATTTTAAAGATGAAGAAACAGAAGTCTAGTGAGGTGACACGATTAGTCCACAGCGAGCTAGGCAGGTAGATAGCTGAACTAAGCGCAGGACTATTATCCACACAGCTCACTTAGAGGCGGCTTCCAGCTGGACGGATCAGAAACCGCAGCTCTGAGTGGCTTCAACAGGGAGAGAACAATGACTTGGAAGGAGTAGTACTGGAAAGAGGCACCTGGCTTGACTCATGCAGCGATTTCACACGATCCTCAAGGATCAAAGGTCCACCCAGTGTTAGCAAATCTTCAGGTTGACTTCTCTGTGGTTCTCAGCCGCCTCCCCAGTTCTACGCACTGTTTGCAAGCAGCTAACTGCTGGATGGAAAGAAGCCCACCTGCCTACTCTGAGGGTGCCTCCCCTTGTCCGGAGGCAACCTTGCCAGAGACTCCTCTGCGACTTCTCTCATGGATGGAACAAATGTAAATCACTGACTAAGAGGTCCAGCTCTTTACCACCTCAGTCAGAGGATCCACTACTGGACGTCTCTGGATTGCATGGTCTCCAGAGAAGTTGTTCCAGTGATGGGAAGAGGGCCTAAGGCAACCCTAAGGGGATACCCTCTTTCTTATTGCTACCTGTAGGAAGGTCACGGAAGGTACAGTGGCCAACCCAAGAAGCATGGCAGTGAATCAAAGCAGAAGCGTGCCACGAGGGAAGAGGCAGGGGGCCGTGATGATGGGATTGGGGCATGGAAGACAGCCACGCCTACCATCTGAGTTCTCTGTTCTGTGCTTTCATTGGTTTATTTCTGTTTAAATCTGTTGGAGTTGGCGTAATCTTGCTCATATGTGACAGAAAGTGAATGCGGGTAAGTCACGTCAGCCTCGAATTCAGACTTTATCCCTATGAAATCTATTACTTGTCTTCTCTGTTGCCTCTGTTGGAATCCAGCGTGGCCTAACACTCTACTGGAGTCTTTGGAGAGTGTACTCTCCCACTACACTATCCAAAGAGTAGCTAATGATCTCCATGTTTTGGAGATTTTATATGTAGTTTTATCTTCTCATAAAAATAATATGATTTATTTAAAAATTAGTACAAAAATTCTCCTTCACTTCTTTTTCTCCAAATACTGACATGTCACTTGATCACAAAAGTGTTTGTACCAGAAAATTAATATTGATACAATACTGCTAGCTGAACTACAGATTTCACCAAGTACTGCTGTGAAGTCCTGTCCCTGGTCAAGCTTCCACGCACGCATCGTGGGTTGCATGTGGTTGCTTTTGTGTCTATAATCTGTCTCAATCTGTGGCCATTCGCCAATCTTTGGTTCTCATGGCCTTGACACTTTTGAAGAGACTAGCAGCTTATTTTACAAACTTCCTCAATTTAGGTTGACTGATATTTCTCCATGAAGAAATTCTGGGCAAGCATTGTTGGCAAGAATGGCGCCTGAGTGCAACACTGTGGGCTGCAGAGCATCTTTTGGGAAGCACACAGTGGGGCAGAGCAGGAGCAGCAGGCTTCTCAACAACAAAAAATAGTAAATATATTAGGCTTTGGCCCCTATACTACCACTTTCTCTCTCTCTCACTCTCTCTCTCTCTCTCTAAGTGTGAATTTATGATGTTTTAAAAGCATAAACTCATGCATAGCTTCCAGCTGTACAGAAATGGACTGAAGACTGGATTTGGCCTGTGGCCCAAAGGATTCCAGCCCCAATGACAAGCCTCCGCTTCACCATTCCTCCCACAACTTAGCTTTCGACTTTGTTCACTATTTTTTCTTTATCCCTAGAATATAGAAAATATTAAATAGATAATTTTGATGATTTATGACATTAAGTTGTGGTGATGACAGTACATCACATTGTGTATTTGAGAATACCAGGAATGGGGGAAATGGTGATCCAAATATCAAAAGCAAAGCATTACACACCTTCTGGCCTCTGAATGTGAACAGGGACAAATTCTCACCCCATCAGGGAGGGAAGAGAGACAAGAAAAAATCCAGGAACTGCTCTCCCATTTTAAGTATCCTACTGGGAAGAAACACTTTCACCTGAACCCCTGCGTCAGGATCTGTTCAGGAAGAACCGCAGCAGCAGCAGCGCAGGGTCACAGGACTAATCGCTGTGTCTGAAGGCTACCTTACAGGAGGTTTCAGTTGAAGAAGCTGTGACTTTTACACAAATTAGAAGAACACAAGAGAGGCACGGCTAAATGCCTTCAAAGAGGCGTCTGTAACAGGTATTTGGACGTAAATGAAATCCAAGAAGCCCCAACTTGACCAAGCATCCCAAGAAACCGGGAGAAAATACTCAGGTCCTGGCACCTTGTTCCCATAAGGTGTCCCTGGAAGGAAAAGCTGTTCGGGGGGGGGGGGGGGCGTCCTCCCAAGAAATATGAGCAGCTCATCTGCACATCTTTCAGTGACCTTCCAAGATGACAGCCAAGCCATGAATGCTTCCCTGTTTGCAAATGATAGAGATCTTATTTCTGGGGACAGCAGGATTGATGTGGCAGCCGCAGTGCCATTAGACCTGGAAGATGCTCCGTTCTCATTACTGTCTCCTGGCAACACCACACCAGACGCCTGTGGTGAATATTAACAATCCTCATTCACGTCACCTTTGGTGCCTTCCTCGTTCGGGCAGACTGCAGCCAGGGAGAGCGGCTGCTACCTGCACCTGCAGCCTCCTCTCAACCGCCTCTTCCTCTCCTTCCTGTCGGGGAACAGAATCATTAACGAGATTTTTATCTGAAGAGAGGCCTCTCCTTCTCCGCGGAGACGCTCATTTCCCAGACCGTACCCCATTATCCAGGAGAGATAGCAGCGCTCGCTTGCTGCTGAGGCCTGTGTGCGATCGCTTTTGTGGACTTTATCTGCTGGCTCGAAGATGGGATTTGTCTAATATCTTGCCTTCTTCATGGGTGGGGGTTTAAAAATAAACATGGAACTGGTTGAAAGGGGAAATCAAATATTCTTGAAACATCTCAGCGGGCTTCATACTTCTTGTCAGCTTCTGACAACCTCAGAGGATTGCGTGTGATCAGGTTGCTGCAGAGCTGCCTCCCGTCTACCTCTCCAACTGGCACGCTGACACAGGCTCCTGCACAGGCACAGCCTACCTAAGTGCCTCCAGCTGGGATGCCTCGCCAGCACTTTGTTTTGTTTCTGTAGTCTTCCAAGATATCGGCCAGAAGTCATGGTGGTTGTTTCTGGCAGTACTAGGGATTAAATTCAGGGCCTTCACTTTGAGCTACACCACCCGCCCTTTTTATGTGGAGACAGGGTCTCACGAAGTCAGTAAGTTGCTCAGGCTGGCCTTGAAGTTTTGCTCCTTCTGCCTCAGCCCCCTTGAGTGCTAGAATCGCAGGTGTGTGCCACCGCAGTGTGCACCCACGTTGTTCTCCAGGGCAACTGACCCTGTATCCCGTCTTCCTTTCTTCTCTTCCTTCCCTACGTAATGAGAGGCCTAAGGGGCCAGCATCATGGCTCCGTTGTTCCCTTGACGCAGGATCCTCAGCAAGTTGTTCAGCCTGCCTAAACCTCTCAGCAGAGTAAGTCACAACACACCCTGAATGGCCCCAAAATTACAGTCATTAGAAACATTCCTTTAGGTTACGCTTTGTGGATGCTTCAAGTTTAGGAAATTAAGACATCCTCAAAAGAAGAGCACATCAATCCAGTTCATTCTTCAGTGTGACATTAGGCCGATTTATATCAGTAGATACCCAATCCTGGTAGCTTAGGGCAGTACCGTCCAACAGAAACATGATGACAGCTGGCTTGGTGGTACACATCTACCATCCCAGCTACCTGAGAGGCCAAGGCAGGATGATTCAGGGTATAAGGCCAGCCTAGGCAACTTGGTGAGACCATGGCTCAAAATTAAAACCCAAAGCAAAAACAGAAAAGTAAACCTCACTCGCTCTCCAGCACTGCAAAACAAAAACAAAAACAAAATTATATAGACAAAAACCTTCACATTGAAGTGCTGCAATTATGGCAATGGGACTATGCTAGTCCATTACAGTGCTCACTGGTCCAACACATGTCTTAAATGTCTGCATGTTAACTGATCTATTTCCGTATGATACTCTCAATCTACTTGTACTACATACAGAGGTTTCATATCAACTTGAATAATTTTTCTACCTGTGCTCTTGTTTTAGTATTTCTTTTAATCCACTATTATATTAGTCTCTTTTGAAATTCTCTTGTTGCATATACTATTTTATTTTTACTTCTTAAATTTATATACCGCATGCCTTCTCCTTCCCCCCTCCTTCCCCCACATTCCCTTTCCATCTCCACAAAGTCTTTCTTCTTTCACTCTTCCAATGTCTCTTTATTTATGATTTGATTTTCTCATATTAGAGAAACCATATGGTATCTAACCTTCTGTGTCTGATTCATTTTGCTAAGAATAATGCTCTCAAGGTGCATCTGAAACGTTCCCACTTTTTGATGTTCATAGTTTTGTACCTACATTTTAAAAAGTTTAAATAAATGTTCAATAACGGATACGATTTTTTTAACAAACAAAAAATTTTTTAAAAGGCCTGACAATGTAGCTTGGTGGTAGCGTGTTTATGGTGCAAAAAAAGCAAACAATGCACAAAATGTAATGTTAGCAGATGTAGCTTTAAATTTTCTAGTAGCTGCATTAGCCCTCAGGAAGCTGCTGTCCAAAAAGTTACAACAGAGATTACGTGTAGCTAAGAGATAATTTCATGACTAGTACGCGCTAAAATGAGACAAAAATTAAAACACTGCAATGACTTTATTCATTTTCAGTTACAGTCTAGAAATTACTAAACAAATAAGCATACCAGTATTTTTGAGGATTCGTGGTATCTCTCAAAGACAATACACTATTGAATATCACATGTGCTTACAAAACACATGCTTGAACTAAACTGATGGCTTAAATGTTATGGCTAATATTAGTCACGTATGAATGTGCGAATGCGTAGTACTCATGATCTTGAACCTGTGCATCCAGTATATGTAGTATTGAAAAATAGACTGCAGTGGCATACAGCACAGGAGAGCAGTTGTGCTAAATTCAGTAAGAACTTATGACTATTTTAAGATCTTTATCACTGACCTTGCAAATGCTATTTGTTGTAATTTTGTAGCATTTATACTTCTAAAGCAACAAAGCTTAACCAGCGTATGCCATCTGAGCACTGTGTAGTTAGGTTATTTACCATCAGATTAGTAAGAATTACTTTGCCCCCATCACTCCCACCTGTCTCCACAAAATCAGCCCCAAGAGGGCCTTATGGCACAGGTCAGTATATCAGCACACAGGATCAAGCCACTGTAATGGACAGGCCTTACAGAACCCAGAAAATTCCTCCTAATCCCAATCTGACTGTGAGAACTTTCCATCTACCTATAAGAGTTGGTGGTGAGTTTTTGTTGTTGTTGTTGTTGTTTTTGTTGTTGTTGTTGTTGTTGTTGTTGTTGTTGTTGTTTTTCAGTTAGAGTATTGCTCTTTAGTCCAGGCTGGGCCTGAACTATGTAACCCAGGCTGGCCTCAAACTCATTGGTAATCCTCCTGCCTCAGCCTCCTGAACGCTGGATTACAAGCATGCACCACCATTCCCAGCTAATGTTTATGTGGTAATGAGGAGTCCAGGGCCTTGCACATGCTAGGCAAGTGCTATAACCACTATGCTATGCCCCCCAGCCCTTGCAGCCATCTTTCTGCTATGTAGAAGAACTTGATGCTTTGCATGTTTATGGAGGTACCAAGGTATGATCTCTACAGCTATGCATGGGGATTCTGGTTATTATATATAGCTGCCAAGAACTATTCATAGTAGTGAATTAGTAGTAGGGAAGAACTTACGGAAACGCATCTGTTTTCAAAGTTCATAGACTCCATCATTTTGAAGACTATGATTAAAATCACCTTTTGCCATTCAACTAACTTCGTGTTTCTTAAGAAAAGATGTCCTTGCCTCTGAGAAAGAATTGGCCTTTCCGCAGGGGACAAGGCTTTTTGAGTGGGATATGGCTAGATTTCAGCCCCTAATTCAATGTCTCAGTTGAGTATTCTTGTAGACAATCTGTAGAGTTGCACATGGAGGCCTGGACTTCTGAGTGTTAGCTCTCAAGACAAAAATGGCCCCATGAGTGAGGCAACAATCTAGTCAGCTCATGGACCAGTTTAAACAGATAGTATGGCCCATTGACTAAGCTATATACCATTACTTGCCTTAAAAATCAAACAGAATACTTCTTTTTAAAGAAAGGGAAAAAAATAAGACTCTCCATTCCTTTATCATTCTTTAGAAGCAATGGAATTCTTTATGCCACCCTGATGAAACACATTCTATTTTATTAATATGCCTGGCCCTTTCCCAGAGCAACTGGGTACATCACATGCCACAAAACCAAATGATATTCATTCCCAATAATTTAAAACTGGAGACTGAGCCAAGAGAACCCACAAAGGAAAAAAAAAAAGATTTCTTAGCACAGTTTAAATGAATTGCACTGTCCCCAAGCTAGACTGTGGCCCGGTAGACTAGAAGAGTACACACATTTACCCAATGCATGAAGAAATAACACTGAAATTATGTCTACTTCATTTTCCTTAGCTCCGATTAGAGATTAAACAATTCCCAAAGAATGGTAAAAACAAGAGAAAATATACATTCCCCATGTGTCTGAGCAGATGGCATACGGAAACTCAATGAACGGGTGATAAAAATCCCTAGCCATAGTATTGACACTTATTGGTGTAAAGAGAATTCTAAAAATCTAATTGGCCTTGTTGATGGAGAGACAATCATTCGGTTGCTTTAGTCTAACCAAAAATGGAAGAAAACTTGCTCCCTGGTTTCCACAAGAATCTTAGAACTACCCAGGCACTTCCTATAATTGCACTATTACTCGTCGGGGAAATGACAGGTCAGGAAATCTTCATTTTCTTATTTTGTATTTGGAGGAGTAAACACCACCTTTCCTTTTTTCTCTGTCAGATAACATACACATATACACTTTTTAGTCTAACACGATTTTGTGGGAAAGTTGCTCCATTCCGTCTAATCTCTCCTCCCCGGCCGCTGTGATCTGGGCTCATCCAAGAATTGAGCAGAGCAAGTTGCTTTGTCATCTAACCTTGCACTTGAGAGCTGAGAAGAGCTCCGATCTCAGCAGTGTTACAGACGCTGCTGGGAGCCTGCCTGCCGATCACCACCCTCAGCATTCCTCACTCACTGCGCATCGTTCTCACAAGGGTATCGCTCTGCCCGGTGGCCTTCCTGTATCCTGTGATTGGACCAAATCAGAACTACCAGAGTCACAGGCATTGGGAGTACTGAACATCTAGCTGGATGTTGGATGGTAGAGGGTAAAGACCCCGGCTTCCTCGCTCTGTGGGAGAACTCTGAGCCATAGTCTGTCTCCTATCCTGTGAGGCCTGTGAGACGGGTACCAGAGAAAGCCATGGCCAACCAGTGCTTTAAGTAAACTATATCCTAAATATTTCCCCAAATAGTCTTATATTAAAAAATTATACGTTGTTCACCATAAATCCAAATTTAACAGGGTACCGTGTCGTTGTATTTGCTAAGTTCGGCGCCCTTACCCCAGGGAGCTTGAGCCCCAGTTGCCTGTGTGACCTGTTCATACCGCGGCATGTGTAGTGGCAGGTCTCCGCATCTCATGTCACCTCAGCTGTCTCCCACGGAGACTTCTCGGGATTCCATTCTACTTTAGATCAGGAGTCAAGCCTGAGATGAGATTCTTACGCAAGTGATTTCTGGAGGGAGCATCTTGGGAGAAAGTGGTAAGAGGGCACGAGAAGCAGGATAGTTTAGAGAAAGGAATTGAGCGAGGGTGTGGTTCAGGCTTCAGTTTGATCTCACGGATGTGTTGGAGCACGGCTGACGTGGCTGAAGAGAATAACGTTCGCTCCCCCCCTCCCCAACTCCAGGCTTTTATCGATTCACTAGCTGTGGTCCATCCAGATGAGTATCAGGTGGAGAGGTCAGGCAAGGCCCCAACGCTGTCAACGACACCTCCCAGAGAACTTTACCTCACATCTTTGGCTGGGGGTTTGTTTCTGGGAAAGCTGACCCTAAAACACTAAATCACTGGTAAATATTTGGTGGCTTGTAACTCCTCTGGGTAATCAGTCCCTTAAGAACTGAATTCTGTGGTTTCCTCAAGAGCTGAGACTGCAAGCTACTTGCAACGCTTTGTAATTTGCATTTTGAAAAACGGCCAATAAACATTTGTTGAATTGCACTGTATACAGAAGCAAAATCAGTACACCTATACCATAAGCACTAATAAAAATCACGGTTGACGAATATATACTAAAGCATAATAAGCTGGATACTCTATTAGGTTACTCATGTTTAAAATTCAGCAAATATAAATTACTGCAACTGCAACTCGCAACCGCATCTCAGAAGTTCCTCGGAACCAGCCCGTGCCTTGGTAGGCCTTCAAGGTGAGCGAATAAAGTACACACATAGATGGCAACATCCAAGAGAAGGGAATGAAGGAGTCGTGAAAGATCTGCCATTCCCAAATAATAATTCCCTGGTGGCCTTTCGGTAGACAGCTGACTGTGGCCGGGACACGTGTGACGCTCCTGGAACAGCCAAGAAGGCTCACTTGCCGAATGTGCCATTGCTCAGAGCTCGGCATGCTGCCTTCCCCAAAGAATCCATTGAACACAACTGGCACGGCCTTGTGGGCACTGACTCTTCAGGGCATGGGCACATCAAGAGGAAGGACAATGATGGAACAGGGTGGTACCAAGTGTCAATGTAATGGTTGGAAGATGACCAGTGAAACTTAGAGCTCATAAAGGCAATTACAGAAGAAGCGGGACATGGGATGAACCCGATCTAATGGGACTCAGTCTATCCTGGCTCTTGATTCCTGATCAAGACGGAGGAAAAACAGCAAAATCTAATCTGTCATCTGGGCTGTTGGAAGCATACAGCAGGATTCCAGAACATCACTTCTTTTAAAGAAAAAGTCTCATAGTGGAAACTAGTGGGGAGGTTGTGGGAGGGTTAAAAAAGGAGAAAGGAAGGATTCGTAATTTTGATGCGATATATATGTGCACAAAATACTCAAGTTCAATGTAAACACTACGTATCACATATATACATATCAATAAAATGGGGAGAAAAGTTTCAAAATGTCTGATGTCAAGCAAAGCCATGATGGAGGATTGTATGGACACTGAGCCGAATTCTGAGCAGTCATAGGCAGTGGGCTAGCTGTGAGTTCGGGGTCACAGAGGTGGAGGCGGGAAACTGAGGCTCAGACAAGATGTAGGAGCATTAAAGAGAAAGTGGATGGTCCACACGGGAAGACCATAGCAGCTTTACTTGTGACAACCCCAGGCTGAAACAACACAAATTTTCAACAATAGAATGGACAATTGTGATAGAGACACATAACAAAATCCACTTGACGACACAGATATATAATTACATATGGCAACATAAGTGACTCTCACATGGAAAACCTTGAACAAGAGTCTCTAAGCACTAGGTATATATTTGTGTTAGTCAACTTTCTGCTTCTGTAAGAAATACCTGGGATAAATCAGTTTCTAAAGACGAAAGGTCTCTTAGGGCTAACAGTTTCGGAGGTTTTAGCCCATAACCAGTGAGCCCAGTTGCTTTTGGGCCCGTGATGAGGCAGCACATCATGGTGGGAGGTGTGTGGTGGAACAAAACAATTCACCTTACGTCTGGAATAAAAGAGAGAGAGGCAGAAGGAGAGAACAGAGTTCTGTGGTGCGTGTTGAGGGCATGGCCCCAGCGGCTGGAAGAGAGTTTACTAGGTCCCACCTGTCAAGGCTCCTCTTGTCCTAGCACCATATGCTGAGGATGAAAACTTTAATACAAAGGCCTTGTGGGGAACATCTCAAACCCAAATCACAGCAATACTTTAAGTCCATTCATAAAAAGTACAAAAGAAAGCTAAACTAACCTGCGTCACTATAAAGTAAGAAAGCAACAGCCTTGGTCAGGAACATTTTACTGACTGAAAGAGGGCACAAGAGGCTGTTGGTGACCTGGGGATGATCTACCTCTTGGTCTGACAGCTGGCTACTTTGTCATGTTGATTGTGAAAATCAGTCAATCTATACACTTATGATGTATCCCATATGCATACTTTTTTCACAAAACATCAAATAGAGGTAGAGAAAAAGAAATCTTATTGAACAGAGAGGATAAAACTCACTTGGTCCTGACTTCGCTAAAGTCACCTTCCTACGTCACTGTTTTCCGTAGAACATGTAGAGGGAGACTGGGAGGCTGAACATAGAGGAAGAGCCACTGCCTTTCAGAGTGTGAGGGGACAGTACTCAGCTTGTGCTTCCTCCTGTGACCCACCACACCCCCCCACCCCCCCGCAACCCCGCATCCCCGCAGGCATTCCTAACTGGCCATCCTGGCCTTGCACGTAGATCTTCTGTTACTTTTGTGGTTTGGGCAGTAATCCGAACAAGCAAAATCACAAATTATTTTTATTTTTATTTTTTTTGCCATACAGGAGGATGCAATGAGCTACATCTCCAATCAATTTTATATTTTTACTTTGAGATAGGGTCTTGGTAAGACATTAAGTTGCCCTGGCAGGGCGAGAACTTGAGATCCTCCTACCCCAACCTCCAAGAGTGCTGGGATTACAGGCATGTACGACTACACCCAGATGCATGCAGGTGTTAAAAACACCTGCAAAGATAGCAGCAACAGAGATTCTGAGACCTTCCCATTTGCTAAGAAGCCACTCTCTTCCTTCTAGTATTGTTTTTCTGAGGTCATCCGCTCCTTTGTGATTTCTACTAGGACATCTCCATTCAGCCTTTCTTGGCTTTACTTCTAGTATCTAAAATAAGTGGTCTTTCATTTTTCTTCATTTAAATTCCCACCCTTAACTTCATAGGTTGGTGCCAAGCCCATGCACTGATTCAAGGGACAGGAAATCAGCTGGCCTCTCTCAGCCTCATGCAATGAGGTGCTGGTGATTGAGGGCCATGTGATAGAAACCACTGGGCCCCTTCGACATCAGGGCCATGGCAGGTTTTTCTAGAAGAGGCAGGGGTCTCAGGCAGGGGTCTCACACAGACGGGCTCCTTGTCCACTCTCCCCTCGTTCTGTAGTCCCTAAAGTCAAATTCTCAAAGTACCACTTCGTCAAATGCTATTTGTTTACCTGTCTGGTTCTGGGTGTAGCCTCCTTCTGATCTGAGCATCTCCTGTCCAATGTCCATGCCAGACAGCGATAAAGTGATCCCCCCCCCCCCCCCCCGTTCTCCGAATAACCCG
This sequence comes from Ctenodactylus gundi, assembly GCA_004027205.1. Classification (NCBI taxonomy): domain Eukaryota; kingdom Metazoa; phylum Chordata; class Mammalia; order Rodentia; family Ctenodactylidae; genus Ctenodactylus; species Ctenodactylus gundi. Next base: position 369,506 of record PVKB01001320.1, read on the forward strand.
CGCCCCCTAGGGGGCCGAGTCCCCACCCCCTTTCCACTCAGCGGTCCCTCTAGTCTACTTAGCAGCCACAACGGCGCGGCGGACTCCTGGCTTGACAAATCCTTGGTTTCCTCTGCTGTCTGCCTCTTGGCAGCAGGGACAGCCAGCAGCAAAATGGCCAAATAGCAGTAGACAGGCGGGGGCACAGCAGAGGGAGAAGCCAGGATGCTGAATAAGGAGCCTTTGAAGAGCAACATCTGGCTGAGCCAGCAGCTTCCTGAGCAGGCCGGAAGGGGGAAGGGGCCCTGATGGCAGGGAGTGCAGAGACAGAGCTGGGGAGATACCTCAGGTCTCAGTGGCCTTGGCAGCAGCCGAAAGGCTCCGGTTTCCCGTGAATAGATTCTGGAACACCATCTCCACTGTCTTTCCACAAATCTGTTTTCTCAGAGTGTTCAACATTCATTCCTTTTTGGTTCTCCTGCTGCTCAAAGCAAGTTAAGAACCCAAGGGATCCAGCTTCTTAATGTAAAATCAACACAATGCTTTGGGGGCCAACAGAGCCAGAAGAAAAAGAGGCCAAAGAACGACTAAGACACAAAGCTAAAGCAAAATAAAATTGCTCTCTTGCACACGCCTCTCTCTGCCTAGGCTCAGACAGTGGCGGGACACACTGTACCTGCCAAGAGTCTGCTCATATGTTATTGGCATGGGTTTGTTTTTAAAATCTTTTCTGTGCAGAAGCACTGTTCCACTCCCTAATCTCATCATTAGCATTAGAAGGACCAAGCCTTGTAATTGCAGTTCTCTGCAGGGCTGAGGCAGTGAGTTTGAACTCAGCCTGGGCTATTTAGGGACTTTGAGAGAGCTCCCCTTGTGGGCTTCAGCCCTGGAATCTGCAATTCACTGTTGATGCTACAGACTCAGCGAGGGATGCTTCCACTCTCCTGCAGCTCTATCTAAAGTCCTTGCTGAGAAGGGCAGTGCGGAGCACTGTCAGGTACAGGATAGCAGGACTGGATCTGCTCCAGGGGCCCGAGGTTGTTTTCTTGCACAAGCAGACACTGATCTGAGGCCTGAGGGAAAAGAAGGGTTACTAGGGAACACAGGGCAAGCACGGGGCATCCAGCCCGATGGGGTCAGCAGGCCAGTGGTGCATCCAGAGACAGGGAGGTGGGGTCACAATCCAGAGGGCCTTTTGGGATGGCAGCTAGAATCCATTGCTTGCCTAGCTGGAGCTAGGGACAATGTGTTTACTTATCTCAATATCACAGGTAAAAGATTTCATTTCTTTTCAAACTCTACTTTTGTTTTGTGGTATTGGAGACTTGACTCTGTGCCTTTGCACTAAATTTCATCTCTGCCCTTTTCATTTATCTATCTTTTAATTTTGAGACTAAATCTCGCAAAGTTGCCCAGGCTGGGCTTGAACTTACGATTCTTCTGCATCAGCCTGAAACTGTACTTTTGATTTTCTGATGTTCTTTGTTGCTTTTCAATTTTTCTCCTTTTCTATTAATACATATATGCAGTATGTAATGTTCACAATGAACTGGAGTACTTTGTGCACATATATATCATATCAACTTCACAGTCCCTTCCCATTTTTGGCCCTCCCACACTTTCCCCAACCCCCTTGCTCCCACTGTCACACCCATTTGGCTCTATAGAATGCCCGTGTTCTGGGTTTCCCAAATCAGAGAAAACATGCGATATTTAACATATTTAATCTTCTGCTTATGACTTATTTCACTCAAATCAGCACTCTTTAGCTTAGCTTCCCTCCCCTAGAATGGGCTGCAGTGGCCATATCTTGGTGGCTCTTCTCTGCATCCAGCAGAACACTTGATTGGGACAATTAGCTGAAAGGTTTTCTTTTCTTTTCTTTTTTTTTGTATCATAGTATATACTTTGTTGAGATGCTTTAACATGGCCTCACCCATCAGTCCACATAAGGAAAGAACTGTAACAATGAAATTCATAAGGCTAGCAAGTATGAGAAAGAAAAAGAGAGAAGTAAAATCTCAAATTCCGTAGCTGAGTACTGAAAGGTAAATGTTTATACATTCAAAAGACATTCAGGCTATTATTACATCAATCAGTTTTCTTAGGATAAACTTACATCAAAGAGTGAATAAGTGAATTGCTACATTAAATGAGCTTATATCTATATCACAAGAGTAAAACTGCATATAAGCAATAGATATGTCATACTTAGTTATTTCAGAATTTTTTAACTTTTATAAAGTAGTCATTCATATTTCAGTAATAACTACCATTTTACCAGATTTGGTTTATCATTTTATCTACCTATCCATTCATAAATACATACATATATATTTTTAAAGATTTTATACCAATTCCCCATGTTGAACATAGTTATTATGTTTTGCAAACTAATATACTATTAAAATAATAATTATGTGGGAAAGTTTCACAGATTTTATGAGAAAGCTCATAATGTTTTAGTAGGATACCAATCAAACGATTCAAACACAAATCTATATTTTTGTTATACTTTCTCTTTAGATATTTCTTCTCTTCCTTGTTTTTGGTGCTGCTTATCTCTGTCTCTCTCAAAGATTCCTTCAAATATTTTCTGCAGTGCTGGGATACTGGTAGCAAATTTCTTTAGGGATTCGTGGTCATGAAAATTTTTTACTTCTTCAATTCTCAGGGATAATTTTGCTAGACACAACAGCCTGAGTTGACACTTGCCGTGTTTTAAAGCTTGAAAGATCTTGCTCCAGGCCCTCCTGGCCTTTAAAGTTTGCATTGAGAAATCTGTGGTAACTATAATGGGTTTGTCTTGGTATAACAATGTCTGTTTTTCTCCTGGTAGTTTTAATATCCTCTCTTTATGTTATATTTCTGAGGTTTTGATTATGCTGTGTCATGGCAAGTCTCACTGCTGGTTGAAGTTATTTGGTGTTCTATAACCTTCTAATACCTGAAAATTAATTTCTTTTCCTAAATGTGGAAATTTTTCTTGCACTATTTCAGTGAATAAATTCCTTATACCTTTGGTGCTATCTCCTGCTCGTTCTCCCACACCCACAATTCTGAGATTGGTTCTCTTTGAATCATCCATCAGCTGTTGAGTCCAGCTACTTTGCTCATTTCTAATTTTAGAATTGTGCTTAATTATGGCATTTGTTTCCTCGGCCTTGTCTTCAACATTTGAAATTTTGTCCTCTCAATGTTTGAGTCGACTTCCTCTGTTTTCACATGTATTTTTCATATCTTCTCAGCTAGATTTCTTTTCAGAATTTCCACTTCTTTATCAAAATGTTCCTTCATATCTTCCATTTCCTTATTTACCTCACCCAGCTTTTTGTGACTTTTATATGCTCAGTGAGCTTTGTATCCTTGAGGACCACTATTTGTTTGATAAGTTCCTCTTTCAACCTGCTGATCATTGCTTGCATTTCTTTGAAGACATCTTGTTTGAACTGAATGCTTGACTCATTTATTTGCTTTTTGACTTCCTTCCCTATGAGTTCCACTGTTTCAGGGCTCATGACATTAATTTCTGGGGTCTCAGGCATTTCTGTGTGTGTCCTGTTGCTTTGTCTTCTTCCCACGTTTCTGTTATTGAGGGACTTCACTTTAAAGGCCTAGCCGAGAGGTTTCTTTGAATGGCTATGACAGTGTGTGCATTGGGGGGGGGGGGGGGGGGGGGGAAGAAGGAGCCAAAATTCCTCTGAGTTCTGTGCTGAGACAAGGCAGTGAGGGAGGACCTAACAGTCTGATGGCCTCTGAGGTGTTTTATTTACCCCCAGCCCCACTCAGAAAAGCTCTCCTGTGTGTCCTGGCTTCCTTTCACCCAAGGGCGAGGTTCTCCACCCTTGAAGGTATTTCCATTATGCCTGAGCCTTTCAGGAGGTCAGTGGCCTTTCATTCTTCTCCACAACTGTCTCTTGTGCCATTTTCTTCCTAGGCATTGTTTAAGAGTGACCCCAAAAGCCCTGATGTGCTCTTCTGAGGCCAAATACCATTTACTCTAATCAGTTCAGTTTTGGGATCCTTAAAAAAAAAAAAAAAAAAAAAAAAAGCTCCTGCTTTCATCACTGTTCGGTATGGCTGCCAAGCTCGGCTTCTGCTCTAGGCTCCAGGAGGCCTTTTCCAGAGGAAGCTCAGATTGCTCTGTAGTATGCACTACCCGCAGGTTTGTTTTCTAGAGTCTGGGGCTATCAGATGCTGTCAATTCCCACTTTTCCCAGATCTGCACTTACCTCGGTAAGAGGTTCCAGAGGAGCTTCCCTCCATCTGTGGATGCCAATGGCTCCCAGCCATTCTCAGTCGGCCTGTGTCTACTTCCTGAGATGCTGTTTACTTCTGTTTTCAATGTGTTCTGGGGTTTCAGGCCTTTCCAAGGCCTCCTTTCAATTGTTGGGACTCTCCTCCCTGTCCTCACTACACTAAACAGGTGTTTTTTTGACTATATTCTCAACTTTTTAAGTGGGTCCATTAGGAGATGTTGTGCAGCTCTGTTACCTAGCTGCCATGTTGAACAGAAGTTCTCTTTCTTCTTTTCTTTCTTTCTTTCTTTTTTGCTTGTTTGTTTTCTCGAGACAGAGTCTCACTCTGGGGCCCAGGCTGCTCCCGAGGTCACTATGGAGTCAAGGCAATCCTCCTGTCTCAGTCACCCAAGTGCTGGGATTACAGGTGTGTGCCACCATGTCCAGCTTATGTGGTTTGGGGAATCGAACTTGGGTACTTAGCACTTGACTTAGCAAGCGCTTCAACCACTGAGCCATTCCTCCAGCCCTCTTTCTTTCTTTCTCTCTTTCTCTATTTCTCTCATTCTTTCTTTCCTCCTTTCCTTTTCTCTTCCCCCTGAGAGGGATTGTTTTGAAATAATTTTGGAAATAATCGTAAACCTAAAGTTGTTTAAAAAATGAAAATAAATCATGGATGGCACACAAAACTTCTGCTCGGACTCACTTGCCGTTAACATTCAGTCTCACTGGCCACCGCCTTTGCTCGCCCTCTAGCAGGTAGGTGGCACATGTGGAGATGACAGATAAATAGGATACTCTTCTCTGAACCAATGGGGGTAGTCCACACAGCGTGATCCTTTGCCTCTAAACCATTCAGGCTGCATTGCCACAGAGTAGAAGTATTTCTTCTTGGTATTAAAGAAACGTATTAATCTATAAACTTCTACAGATACAGACTTTGACCTCTAATCAGTTCCTACGCTTTGTCAGTTGACTCCAGAATTCCCTTGGCGGCACTGGTGGTCCCCCAGGCAGGGTTCAATCAAAGGTCAAATATCACACTTAGCTGTCGCCTTTCTGAAGCTTCCTTTAGTCTGGATAGCTTCCTTTATATACTGCTACCTTTAATACTCCCATGTTTGTCTAGGTGCCTCCTGATCATGTCAAATGGCTGGGGAGAGGCTGGAAACACTGAGCACTCCTCAAAGGGTTGCCGTTAACGCTCCATAAGCTCTGCGGCTGCATCCGGTCTGTCACACACTTGGCTGTGGCGTTTTGTTGAATGTGCCCGTCTAGCAGATGTGAAAGGAAAGGTCACCTCACTCTGGTTCTGCCGTGCATTTCCGTCCCTATAGGCCCGTTTACCCCCGTTGTTTTCACGTGCCCTCTCAGGAACAAACTCTCTTCCATACGGGACTGGTTCTTCCTTCAGACCAGAAACTGGGGTTTGTGTGTTTGCCTTTTGGTTAAATCCTCACCCAGACACCTATCAGGGTATCACAGAATAACTGTTTTTGAAAGAGGGAAAATATCTTAGAAGCTATTTTTTTTTATTTCAGTGGTTAGATACAGGAAAATGGGCACAGATAACAGCTCAGGGGCTGTTGTGGATTAAAAAACAAAACGAAAAACTCAACCCCACTAAAACCGAACAGATTCCATTTAATCAGACTGCAACTATAGCTGGCCAACTGGTGGCCAGTTGGTAAAAATGTAAGCGAAGTGGGAGAAAGAGGAGAATTCATAAATCTGTGAGCACAATTTTGAAAGAAGTGTTACATAGGTCAACAAAGATTTTAGAAAACACTCATCAGAATGATAGATGTTTTTTGTATTTTTATTCATTCTTACAATTCCAGGCCATTCATTTCCCCAGAACCCTAGAAAGGTAGGTCAAGGAAAATCAAAATTACATAACCAAAGATTAGCGAGGGGGGCTTAAGTTCCCTTGTGATAAATGAGGATTATCCTTTGAATAAATACTATTTTAATTCACCACAAACCAGGAAAGTGCACAGTTTGGACAATGTAACATCAACATCTGTATGATGAAAGTATTCCTTTGGAATTCGATGGGCCATGAGGGGCTGTTTCATGAACTTTCTCAGCCCCAGTAATCACATTCTTGCCCATTTTCCTCTTGCAGGAATTTTTTTTTTTTTTTGCCTATTTCTGTTCAAATAAAAAAGGAGTCAATGAGGTGTAAGAATTTAAATGTTAGCGACTTTTCTAAAACTACTTTGTATTCTCCTCCAGTTCATGGCAATGTATAATTTATCTGACATTTTAGTACAGTTCCTGTTTCTCCATACTCTCTCCAGGAAAGTACACTTTTAAATTACTTTAATAAAATAAAAATCCATTCTGAATGTTGTTTTAGCTAATAAATGTGTTCAATACTAATAATAGGCCTAAATCAAGAAGAACACACCATGATATTTCAATTAAACTACCTTTCTGGGGTACAATGTGTCAGGGTGACTGAGGTCACCAAACCAAATACCATTTACAAAATTAGGAAGCAGGGGCTGGAGGAATGGCTCAACAGTTAAAGCACTTGTCTAGCAAGCGCTTAGGTAAGCAATAAGTACCTGAGTTTGATTCCCCAGAACCACATAAGCTGGGTGTAGTGGTGCATGCTTGTAATTCCAGTTCTTGGGAGGCTGAGACAGGAGGATTGCTGTGAGTCCAAGGCCAGCCTGGGCTCCATAGTGAGTTCAGGACTAGCCTGGGCTATAGAGTAAGACCCTGTCTCAGAAAAAAAATAAAAGGAAGTAGAGAAAACAAACTTGCATGCAATTACAGAGCAAGCTAGGATGGCCGACTGCTGCCAGTCTGGTGACAGAAACACAGCAGAGACAGGTGGCTCATCTTTAATCAGTAATTAAAGGTGAGTCACACACCCAAGGTCGGTGTGGAACTATCAATCATACTTAAAGCTATTTATCAAGACCACCCACATTTTCAGATCCACGTGCCATGCAGGGTCAAGATGAAACGATGTTAGCTGTAAAGATGAGCTTCATTTCATCGACAAAGGTAGCATTTTTCACTATTATTTGAGTAATTTCAGCAGTAAAGACAGAGAAGAGAGCCAATTTTCTCTTTTTGTTCCCTTCCCCAGTGACTCCCAGGGATATCTGCTTATTAAAACAGAGAGAGCTTCTTATAACAGTACCCACTGGGTCTCCATGCCTTAAAGATGAGTATATTTATTCTGTACAAATTAAAAGCACATGTATTATTTGTTGATATCGCATTGATTTTGCAAATACATCATGAATAGGTTTGCTTTTTGCAAGTTTTAATGTCTTCTTGCTTAAACAGGATAGCGATATGTAAAGGGCATTGGAATCCGAAGTATTTACTCATTTATTTATTTATTTGCAGTACTGGTGTTGGCACTCGGGGCCTGTGTGCTATGCTATGCTCTTCAGCCCATATTTTTGGTTTTGATTTTTTAAGACAGGGTCTTGTGAAACTGCTAAGTGGCCCAGGCTGGGCTCAAACCTGTGGTCCTCCTGCCTCAGCCTCCCATAGTGTTGCAATTACAGGCCTGTATCATCGGGCCCAGCTAAACAAAAACAAAACAGTTATTTTCTATCAAGTTTTCAACAAGGCCAAACAAAACAATAAATGCCAAATTCTCCCACATTTCATAGTGAAATCTAGGCCATCCATGCAAAGAACTGGTTGGTGAGTCCGTCAACACCTACCCCGTGGGCACAGAAGGGATGTAACTATTTTTGTCTTCACCTGTTGCCAACACCTTAGAGAAGGGGATGAGTTCCTTACCTTCACCTCCAGCCTGGTGGTAAAGGTGTTGAGGGAATTCCTTGGGACATGAAATCTTTTCTTATGGAATTTGAGGATAACAAACACACGAAGTATGAATTTCAAGTCCCACTTCCAGCCCTGTCTGTCCATATGAGAGAGCAGCACATCTCACACATAACATCGTTATCTGACCGTAGGGGGCCTGTCTTACAAACCCACAAAATCGGCAGGCAGTCGAGGAATGCGGGTGGGAGAGCCAACACATTCATGGGTCATATCTAGTGTGAGGGTCCATCAGAGTTTGCTAATTTGGATATACCCAAGTCTAGCAAGGGCACAAGCTGCACACCACAGGAGGCATCCATCCCAGAGAAGGTCCCAACACAGACAGCGAGAACCACAGGCACTCACAGGCTATGACACTTGCTCTCACTACAGAGGTGAGTGGTGTTGCTTGCTTGCCTTGAGCAGCATGGCTGAGCGGCTGCACAGGAGCCCAGGCCTTATTTGTAGATCCCTGCACGAGATCCAGTCCACAGTGATGGCGGTGGCAGACACCAAGGAAAGAGCGAACACCTGTACTCACCAGGTGACTGCAGGCTACCACAGGCCACTTAGCTCAGTGCTAGCCAACCTTTTAGGCACGAGGGACTAATTGCATGGAAGACAATATTTCAACAACCAGGGAGGAAGAATGGATTTGGGGTGATTCAAGCCTAGCTCCATTTCAGATCATCAGGCATCAGATTTTCACAAGGAGCGTGTGACCAGGAGCCCTCGCACGCGCGCTTCACTGCAATCCATGCTCCTGTGAGAATCCGTGTCCGCCACTGACCGACGGGAGGTGGGGCACAGGCGGCCGAATGAGCGATGCAGAACAGCTGTGAATGCAGCTGTTCACGGCTGCTCACCTCCTGTGTCCCAGCTGCTTTCTCGTTGCTGTGACTGAATGCCTGACACCCACCCATTAAGGTAAGGAAAGACTTATTATAGCTCACAATTTCAGAAGGTCTCACACGGTCCATTTGTGGGCGACCAGCAACAGTGGACGCACATAGCAGAGGCTGGGGAGCTGCTCACCCCATGGCGGGTGGAAGCCAAGCGCGTGAGGAGCAAGTCCCACCTGGAGACTCAGGCGAGGCCGGAGCCTCCTCAACAATAAGCCACAGCAGTGTTTCCTCCTCCTTCCCTTCTTCAGTTCAAGCTGCCACATGGGACCCCCGCACAGATGGTGGGTGCCCCTCCCTCCCTTTTGGACCCACCACTCAATAACACATGCCTGAAAGCTTCGCCCTGGACTCCCCAGTCTCCAGGAATTGACACAATCTCTCCAGGCCAAACCCCAGCATCTGCTCCTTTCCACCTGGCTCCACCTCCCAACAGCTCACAGTTCCTCAGCTATCCTACTACATCCAAACACATGAGGTTTTCAGGGAACACTCCAGATCCAAGCCACAGGGCTCAACCCAGATCCCTTGCATGCACAGTTCACAGAAGGGCTCATGCTCCTTTGAGAATCAGTTGCCACCACTAATCCGACAGGGGGTGGAGCTCAGGCGGTCACATGAGGGACGTGCAGTAGCTGTGAACACTTGCCTGCCAGTCACCACCTAAAGGGCATTATGATAGCTGCTCCCTGCCTCTCACCACCCACTTTCTAGGAGGTCGTGGAGTAGTGCGAGTCTGTGGCCTGGGGCTTGGGGACCCCGAATTTAGATCCTTAAGGCACTGTGGCTTTCACCTCTAGCCCAAGGAAATATGTATGTGCAGGAATTGATAAGGAAGATTCAGTCTAGATACACTGAAACTGATTCATTTCTTCCTATGTTGCCTGCTAGAATCAATGACAATGAATTGGAAAGACTATCTCGAGTCAGTTTCTCGTCATGTGACATCAAGGCTGGTGGAAGGATGATGGCTGCTTACTGATTCACTGGAGGTCCTGACTGCGGGATCTTTGCAGGCAGAGTCTGGGGCCTTCACTGAAAAGGCCAAGACTGATGGGAGAAGTAAAGCTTTCGGGAAAAAGCCAGAGGAGGAGCAAGCACTGTTTCCACAGACCGAGTGCATCTCCTGGGGTCATTATGAAAGCAGTGATGGGCCCAAGGTCATTACACTGAGATGAAATGAACTCTCTGGCATAGACATGGTGACTCGTGGCTGGATGTGGCTTGGGATGGATGTTAGGAAGCAGAGGCTAAGGAGGGCTTCATGAGGATTTGGCTGGTGGGAGAGACAGGCCAAAGGGCAGAGCTGATTTGAGAGTACATGTGGAGGCTGCTGAAGAGCCCATGCAAGAACCTGCTGCGATCAAGACCGCTTTGAAAATCCAGGAGCTGACAGCAGGGTGCTGGGTAGGGTGCGCAGGAAGTTAGGGCCCCTGCCTCCCGCCTCCCAGACAGGCCCCCTGAGCCCACCTCTGCTTAGGGCTTGCAGTCTGGGGCAGGGAAGCAGACAGAACTAGTATGTGAAGGGCGGGAGGAGGTTCTGAGTCCATCCTGCCCCCTCCACCACAGAGGCGATTTTAAAGCAACTTAGACTCCTGCTGTGGGGTAGGGACTTCTCTGTCCTGACAGGGTGAGTCCCCCAGTACCACCCGCTCTGTATCTGCTTGGTAGTCCAAAACCACGTAACAGGTTGCTGTTGGATGTGAGGAAGTTCATGAGGATTAATGTCCCAAGGGCACAGGTATAATTTTGGCCATCTCACCTGCTTTCATAGCTTTGTATTTCTATTAAAATATTATAACTTACTTGGAGGTGCACATATAATACAAATTATGTGGTGAGATACTTGCTTTGTTCTTACCAGATGTCTATATGTCTAAGAGATTGTGTGTTATATGAAAGCATTAGTCATTCATGTTAATTATATTAAAAAGCATGTTGAGAGGCTGTAATTAGTTTTGAAGGGCATGTCCTAATATTGAAAAATGGAGAATTGCTCACTTGGATAACTTTTCATAAATGCTGAGCGGAAAGGGAAGTATTTGTGTAAACACATTGTATACACGCATGCCCGTGCACATGTCCGTGCGCGCGCACGCACACACACACACACACACACACACACTAACTACTGCCTAAATTTATGGCCTAAACAGGTTATAGCTGGTGCTTTACTCTCCACTCAACAAAAGAACAAAGAAAAGACACTGGTTGCAACTGACAGATGAATTACTGGCTGGGATGATGAGGTAAAGGTGAAAAGCTTTCTCTTAAAACAGAAAGAACAACACAGAAACAGAAACCATGAGGAGAAAAAGAGATGTGGAGGCCCAATCTGAGGCCTAAGTGGGAAGAGTCAGCCTTTCAGGTGGAGGAGCAGATGGAAGGGAATTACACTTATGAGGAGAAACACATAGTACATAAAAATAACCACTATAGTATAACAAAATAAATAATGTTATTTGTTGAATTAAACCTATGTGAGATCAACTGTACACAGTTGGCCACCGCGCTCACCCCTGGCATCATCTGCACGTAGTCCACCGGCAGGCAGCGTCAGTTAGAAGGTGTGCCCTGTCCCAAGCCTCCACGCCACGCCCAGTGGGACCTCTCAGTGGCGAGGGTCATCCCACCTCCTAAAGGAACAGTCCCTACAAGCTTATAACAACTGTACAAGGTGCAATCAAACAATGCAGTGAACTTCTAAACTTTAAAAAGCTTATTATAGTAAAAGATATTTTGCCATCAATTCCCCTCAAAGTAATCCCCCTCACTTTGAACACACGTGTCCCATCTTTTTTGCCACTTTCTGAAGCAGTTCCAGAGTGACAAATTCTAACGTCCTCCTCCTGCAGTATCTTTAGGTGCACTACCAAGGCTGCCTCCATGTCCTGAACCAATTCGAAATATTCCCTTGATATAGTCATTTGATTTGGGCCAGCCCAGGTGAATAAAGTAGAAGAGGACGCACTACAAATTTCTGTTTTATAGCAATAGCAACAGATAAGTGATCAATGAGGGGTGATCGAAACTATGGACAATGTCTACCTTTAAAAAAATGAATTACAGTAAAAGATGCATGGCCACGAATCCCATACTCGCCCCTCGCTTCAAACACGCAATGTGCCTTCACTATGAGAAGTTTTTTTTTTTTTTTTTTTTTAAACTTCAAGAATCCACTGTATTTTCCCGTCACCACCATTATGTCCATGATGACGGCCAGGTGGCAGTGGCGAGATGGCACCCCTGCCCGGTCTGTATTAAAGGTTGCACAATTAGGAGAGGAGAGAAAGTTGCTCTTTACAGAAACGTTCTGGCTGGTAAGTGAAGCAGCATCGTGCAGTTAGAATATCACCTTTCTGCAATGTTAATGACCTCACAGATCTTGGTGTATACGTCAGTGGCTGCCAACCTGACATGGCCAGGCACAACCGTGCCCCCAACCCCCAGCCAGGGAAGGACCCCACACTGTCTGTGGAGTGCCCCTGCCAAGAAATCAAACGGCCTGAGATCAAGCCTCTAGTTCAAAACAACACAATTAACATGAAATGCAAGAGGGAAGGGAACATTTTACATACCGCAGGGATGAAATCAACAAAACGCAGACAATGGCAAACTCTGCAAGGGCAAATTTAACTCAGCTTCGTCAACAAACTGCAAGGAGAGAGAAATGTGGGAGAGAGATGGAAACCTGCAGGTTAGAACAAAGTCAAGTACATAAATAATTAATAATAATAAACTATCCTGCAAGTCAGAAGGGAGTTTAAACGCATTTATTAATAATTATATGTGGGCCTTATTTGGATCCATATATGTATTTGGACAGACACATATTTGTGCCTATGTATAAAGTATCGTGTGATGTTCTCGTGTGTGCGTATATTGGGCAATGGGAACTGGGTAATTAGCAGCCGCTCAGTTTAGTTGTATCACTTTGTTACGGTGGATACATTCAAAGTCTTCTAGTGATTTTGAGATATTTGTGCATTATTGTTAATTGTCTTCGTGCTGCTGTGCCACAAAATGTCAGAAATTTCCCCTGGTGGAGCCACACCCCTGAACCCACGGGCTGCCCTCGCCCCATCTCCCTATCCTACTCCATCCCCAGCCTCTCTGGTGACCACTTTCTAACTCTATGTCTACAAGATTGACATTTTGGATTCCACTAATGTGTGGCTTTTGTGTTTCAGTAAAAGGTATTTAAAAATATTTATAAGATAATTAGAACTTTCAGCACTGCTTAGATGACTAAGAAATTATTCATTATCTTCAGGTTAGAAAAAGAATCATGGTTATGTCAAAATAGATCCTCTCTTTTCAAGATATAGACTGAAATATTTCTGGATGGATGCAATTTCCAATGTTATCAGAGTGGCACGTAGTATAAAGCGATATGTCGATAGTTGTCTTTAGGTTTCCAGGAGGGGAGCCCGTGGCAGGGAGTGCAGGCTGGTGCTGTGCTTGGTGGCTGTGGATGGCTCCCCAGGGGTGTGGCCTGTAATACTTTTCTGTTGTTTCTGAATTTGCTCAAAACTCTTCAGAATGAAGACGATGGAGAAAAAAACGCAAAATGGTTTATAAAATGACATCAGCAGCGTGGAAGAAAATTCAGTAGAAAACAGTAGGGTACCCATTTTTAGACAAGTCCTGTCACCAAAGATAATATTGACACAGTCATCGTTAACATAGAGTTGAAAGTGGTTGTGAATTAATCTCTAAACTTGAAGAAGTTTGAAGAATATCTTAAGTATTTTTTCCTGAATAATTCCTCCTTTGCCAGGCAGGACAGTGGCAGAGGACTTAAAAAGGAATATGCAAACAAGAGTCTGGTTCATTTAATAGGAATAAAAAATTCAGTAGGGATAAAAAATTCTCTTTCATTAGAATAAAAGTTCTAACTGATAAGAACACACCATGGCTGAGTGGAAACTGGGTGTTTTTTTTTTTTTTCCTTTTGAGTGGTACATAGAATAATGGTGAGTTTTACTATTGATAACTTTTTATAGCTTTGATGAAATATCAATAGAAAACGTCATCGAGTGGCTCAGTTAGACTCAGCGATCTGTTGAAATGCAGGACAGGAGAAAAGAGGCTGGTTTTTCTGGGTTGGCTAACAATGTCCCTGTGCAGATCTTAGTGGGTAATTTTACAGGTCCATAGGGCCTTTTGCCAGCCACAGATGGGAGGGTACGCAGTGCTTTTATATGATCTGGTTAAGATGGAAGAGGGGTGTGCAGGAGGTGCTGAAGGTAGCTACCATGGTGGTGGCCTTCAAGCTGTGTGTCATCTCCCTGGTTTAAACACTTAAAATAAGAAAGAAAAAAAAAAAATACAGTGGCTGGGGTTCCATGTCAATGAAGGGCGCCAGTTCTATTAAGACAACTTTGCAGCGGATACTTTAGTAACAACAGAAGTACAGAGTCCTTGGCCGGGTATGACTCAGGGGTACTGTGCCCACCAGAGCTGGGAGAAACAACGGAAGTCCTCAAACCCATGTGTCATTTTACAGATGAGGAAAAGAATGCTCACGTTGCCCAAAGTGAAACAGTAAGCAGGACCCGTGGCTAGAAGCCGGTTCTCCATATTCCGAGGTTCAGACCAGCGCTAAAGGGGGACGCTTCCAAGTCCCCTAGGAGCACAGCCTCAGATGGTGGGAGGTGGAATCCCAGTGAATGGGCCGTGTTGGAAAGGCCCTCTCAGGAGAAAGGGAGTGAGGGGAGTGGGCAGAACTGGGGACAAAAGCAAAGCCAGGCTTCTTTTGTGAGGAAGGCCAGCTTCCAGAGCAGGCAGAGGCACTGTAGTGTTGGTCAAGCCTTGGGCAAGAGGGACCTTCCAACCTCGAGCCAGCCTTGGACATTGTCCTGGGTTGAAGCGAACCTCTTTCCTTCTTATATGTTTAAATCTAAACTTCTGGGCCCTTAGAATGTAACTCTAACATTTATCTAACTTCTACTATGGATAAGTCTCAGGGGATGTGGAGCAAGGAGAGGAGATGGGGAAGGATACTTGATTTCTCAGATTTTGTGGCTTGGTAGTTTCCTAATTTTCAAAGCAAAGATGAAAAGAAGAGGGAGCCCAACATACAACAGGGAAGGGAAAGGAGAGGCTGGCTCACTACTTTTAAGTGGGAAGTGTAAGAGGACCTACGAGGTAGAGAGAGGCACTGGTGAGCATCCTCTGCTTCTTTTTGGGTCACCAAATAAAATATAAACTGCATTCCGGGACAGGTTGCCTCTCATTACTGTATCTATTCTTTCCACTCATGTTTTTATGTTTTTACCTCTGCCTACTAGATAAGACATTTTCAAAAAGGCAAATTAAATGATTGCTGAGGTTTAACAGGTTGATTTCCACCCCAAACACATTCTGTGCTTAATGAAGTGGAAGAAAGGTTATTGACTGGAAAACTTCGGCAGGACACTTTTTGAACTGTACCCACATACCTCTTCTTAATGGAAAGTTGGCCAACTTGCAGGGTGAATTTCATCCCTGAAACAGAAGTCACTTTTTCATGTACTGAGTTCATTTTCCTTTCCCTGAGCTGAACAAGAAGAAATCCCTCCATGACTGGGATAGTATAGTTTTGGACAAGGTCATACAGGGTGTGGTGTGAGAAGGAAGCCTCTATACAGGGTGTCTATATAAGCCACCCTTAGGCAGACAGGCCAGGATAAAAGAGAAAGTGGCTCTGCTACTGGAGGAGTGGAGAATGCCAAGGACTGGCCAAAGGGAGCCAAGTGTTCCCATGAGTGAATAACGCAGGCAGAATTCTAAAGTTCTTGCTTTTTTGTTGTTGTTGTTGTTGTTTGTTTGTTTGTTTTAAATAAAGGCAATGTACTATTAAGCAAACAAAAAGTTTAGGGGCCCCTGGTTTTGTATTCATAGAGGTTTTGAGTTCTTTGGGTTTTTTCCTAGAGTAGCCTCCTAAATGAAATCATTTCCAGATTCCTATAACCTGGGTATACGGTTGTTAGAAAAAAAAATGATTCTGGGTGAGACATTTAGTCCAGTGCCAATAAGGCACCACAATGACATCCTGAAGTGGAAATGCCCAGTAAGTTAATCTGTTGGTTGGGTGCATAAAATTAAAGACATTCCCCAACAATTTCCCAAAGTGGAGAGTGTGGGGCCCTCTGTCAACTCATCTGCTCTGTGTAGTGGGGCCATCTGGGCAGCTATGGGGAGACAGCGCCGCACAAACCACGTCTACAATTCCTTCAACAATTAACTGACCAGTGTCTCCAACTGGGAGCAATTTTGTCTTCCAGGAGACATCTGGTAACGTCTGGAGACATTTTGAACGTCATAATGGAGGGTATGCTGCTGGCATCTAGTGGACAGAGGTCAAGGCTGCTGCTAAACACACTGCAGTGCACAGGAAGGCCCCAAACACAGAAACATCTGGTTCCAATGTCCATGATGTCACAGGCGAGACATGGCCGTAGACAACAGAAGTTAATATTCTGAACAACTGCTTGGATCTGAAAAAAGGCTCTTCCACCCACTATATCTGGAAATCTCCATCTCCTCAAGAGAAATCGGGGATAAGGTGAGTAATAGCGCCATTAAGAGTGTCAGGAGACGCAACAGAAGCGAGATGCTTAGCACAAGGACCAGCGCACAGCAAGTGCTCAGGAAGTTTGGGTTGTTGGCTTATTTTTATATATGTTGAATAGTAATAGATCTTTACTTCTTTCTGAAGCTTAACCTCTTAAAGATGGTTTCTCTAAAGTAAAAAGAAGAAACTTGGCCAGTGGTATTTATAGGATCAAAAGAGGTAAGAGACATAGCAGCAACTTTTCCTATCTCCCTTCCCTAGACCTTCCCATGGGGTGATGGGGTGAAAAGGTGCCAGGGAGAGGAGTGGAGTCAGGGGTCCCTAGCTCTATATCAGACAAAGCAGCTAGGTTTTTCGGTATCTGTATTACTATTGCTTTGAGTAAGGGTTTTTAAAAGACTTTGAGAAATTATTAACTATAAGGTTCATTCCAGCCAAAACATTTGATGATTATATGATCATTTAAAATAGTTTCAACATCTGAAAGCCCAAATAAATACTGGAAGCGTTTGCGGAACTGAGGATATCTTTGTCCACAGAACTTTAATAGGCTTTCCTGTGAAGCATAAGAAAAGCAGACAGAAAAAGATCTCGTTAAAACTGAGTCTGGAAGGAACACTCTCAAAACTGAATTTTCTCAGTCCTGCCTGGCCAAAATCTTGATTCTTATGCTCATGCAAGGATGACCTCGTCCATATTTCCAGGTATAAATGCACATAGTGGATGACTGACTGGATTTTGTAGTGTGATGTGAGAAACCTGTGTTCACATTGGGCGCACACATCATTTATGGGACAGACCCTCCAGTGGGTCCTGACACACATTGCCAAACTGACCACAGTGGGTAAGGGGCACACTCCTGGAATGGTCCTCATGATGTTGTGATAACACAGTTCTCACAGCCCTGATGTGTCTGTGCTGTGTACCTAGCATGCATGAGGTATAGTTTAAAGATATGATGAACACTTAAAAAATTATTACAGTAAAATATATATGGATCTCTCTCAAAACACTGCCCCTCGTCCAGACCACAGTTACCCCACTGTTCTCGCCACTTTCTGAAGCAGTTCTGGAAGTCCCTGTTCATGTCTTTAGTTGTGCTGTCATAGCTGCCTTGACGCTCTGAAGACATTCAAAACATTTACCTCCCATGGCCAATTTGACTTTGGTAAGAGCCAGAAGCTGCACAGTTCCAAAGCTGGTGAATGAGGCAGACGAGGACCCACAGTCATGTCTGTGTGAGGCCATCTTTCTGCTGGATGGCATTTAGCAATAGCATTCCCCTGTTTTTTTTTTTAAATAGCACCTTTTAAAGACTCTTATGAAATAAAACTTCCAGAGAGTGACAAGAATGATGAGACAAGTATGTTTAAAGCAAAGGGGAGTGTTCCGAAGGGGACTCATGGCAGTGTATCTTTTATTACAATAATTTTTTTAAAAATTAAATATTCACCAACATTTTTATTACCCCTTGGACACTGGAGTTGTGCCTGTGGCTCTAAAGACTGACAATGTGTGTGACTTTATTTTTGAAGGAATAACTATTCTGCTCCAGGGGCTACACCCTCTCAGTGTGCAATATTTTAAAGAAACCTTTCTGTGCACCATCACCTCTGACTGAGAAAAGAACAGAAAATGTGCCACATTTGCAGGGAACCCACCACCCCCCAGGCCCAATAGGAAATACATTCCCAGCATCACCCACTTAGAGAATCCTGGTCAGTGGCTCATGACACAAGGACTCTAGGTGTCCAGACCTTTGGAAACTCAGTCAGGAATACAAATCACGACCCTCAACCCTGCTTCCTCCTCTTCTCACCCTGACCCCATCTGCCCAGCTACATGGACACCCCAGCGTACAAACCCAAGCTCCAACTATGGTCTTCCCATGAAGTCACCCCTTGGCCTCCACTGGAGCCTAGAGGTGAATAGCCTAATGTGATCGCCCTTGAAAGATCAAGCGAAGAGGTACATGCAGACGTTGGGCATGGGCAAGCAAGCAGAGAGTGCCAAGGCTAGGATGGGCAGCCAGAGTCTCTGGGTGGCAGGTCCTCTGAGCTTTGCACATGCCTACTCCATGGAGGAGGAGTATAGCTCCTAAAGGCTAGGACAGAATCTTCTGAAGCCCAAGGCCCCGGGCCAGAGAGTCTCTATTCATAGTCTAAGGGTGAATGTGTGTTCCCCAAATAAGATTATAGCATACCTATTTCTCTACTTGTTTCTTAGTCATTTATAACACCACAATGAAATCCCAACACATTATCTGGTAAAAGTCTAATCTCTTCTTCCTTTAAGCCTATATAACCTCTCGTCAGGTATGTAACTTTTAACGTCAACTTGACTGACTCACAAGGCCCCTAGATATTTGATGAAGCTTTTTTCTGTGGGGATACTTCAGGACGAGATAGATATTTGGATCTATAGATCAAGGAAGGCAATTTCCCTCTGCCATGTGGGAGGGTCTCATTCAATCTGCTGGAGGCCCGGATAGAATGAAAAGTGGAGGAAGGGAGGCGTTACCCTCTGCTGACTGTCATGGAGTGGGATGTACATCTTATCCTGCTCCCACACTGTCAGCTTTTCTGACTCCTAGGCCTGCAGGTTTGGGCTAGAACTTATACCCTTGATTTTTTCCAGTTCTCAGGTCATTAGACTCAGACTGGAGCTATCGCACAGCTGGATTTTCTGGGTCTTCAGAAATTTGCAAATGGCAAATTGTGGAAGTTGGTAGCTTACATAATTGCATAGGCCAATTTCTCCTGTCTATCTATCTGTCTACCTGTCTATCTGTTCATCCATCCGTGTGTCCATCCATCCATCCATCCATCCATTCATTCATCCTATCAGCTTTATTTTCCTGGAAAATCCTAACACTGAGTGGATATGTCGTAACCTAGCCAGCCATTTCTCTGTTAGTGTACAGTGACTCTACGTCTGGGTTTTAGCTATGAACAATGCAGCTATAAATATGTCTTTACACATCTTGGTGTGATTTCTATGGGATATATTTTGAGAAATGTAACTGCCACATCAAGAATGTATATTTATAATGTAATGGATACTGCCAAATGGCTACTAGACATATGAAAAGATGCTAAATACACTAATCATCAGGGAGATGCAAATTAACAACAAAATACTACACTCATCAGATTGAAACATGGTTAAAAAAAGAAAGCTGTGCTGCCAGTGTAGCGCTGGGACAGCACAATCCATGCATTGCTGATGGAAATATGACATGCACCAGCCTTCCTGGAAGGTGGCTTACAAACTTATTTATAGGTTCATGAAAATAAAACAGAAGATCCTCATCTTTTTATATTTCTTTCTGCTCTGGGTAAACTAATCCGCACCCGATGACACTGCAAACTCACGTCCCTCTTAGATTGTCCCCTCAGCTTACAGGGACGGGAGCAAGAAGCTGAAAGGTCATGGGTCATCCTGAGCCTTCCGCAGCTCTCACGTTCGTGTCTCCTGCTGGGGATGGTAGTGTTGATCCTGAACTCAGGTGGTGGGGCCCAAGTGAGGAGCTGCCGAGTGATCCTGGGGAAGCCTCCTTTCCCTGATTTAGTAAGCTTTCCACTCAGAGGCTCCCATTCTAGACTGCCTCTAAAGTCTCTGTCTGGAAATGCAGAAACTCATGATTCTTTTCCAAATGATTATCCCTACACTAAGAAAGGTAGAGTCATAACTTCATGGTATCTTGTGTGTTTTCTTGGGTCAAACAGGCTGCTGGGAGCCTTGGAAGCCCCTCCTCTTCTCCTTTTTTGGAGACATTATTGATTTTTGGCATGGTTCATAAAACAGAAGTAAAAGGTCCAATTTCTCTTTTTATGATTGATGTGACCAATTAGCTATAAATGTCAAGTATGCACAACTTAATTAATTCCAGTTCATTTAACTACTGTAATTAGATTTCCCCCCCTAAAACAAAGCAACAATCTGCTTTCGAAGGTCATAGATTAATACTGCTGAGAACAGGACTGCAAGACCTGTGCCCAGGATACAAAGCACCTGCTACCTGATGCCTGTGGGGGAAACAGACCACACAAAGTGAAATATAACTGGCAGACTGATTAATAGAGTTTGTTTGACATGTATACATAATATATCTTTGATTAATAGCATCAATGAGCACTTCAAATTAAACCTTCAAAATTGGTAAAGATTTTTTTCTTATTAAGGAAAGATGAAACAATCTGCCTCAAATTTGATCAGAAGGTCCAACAAGAAGCCAGAATTCTCATTACTGATAAATGTCCATTTTGTTTACTGAAAGCAACGTAAGTAGGCATATTCTATTATATAAATCAACCTCTCCAGATGGAACCTCAGAGAAAAGATTTACTCAAGGTGGAATTCACATGTTTGCCCTACAAATGAAAAGCTTTGCAAATGGAGAGGATGTTGGTAGGGACCACGGGTGGTGGGAAGAGGAGAATGAGGAGGATATGTGAACGGAGATTAGAGAGGAGCTGTGGCTTGTACAGATGGCAGCTGGGAGAACTGCAGAAAGTCCCCACAGAGGGAGTATGGTTGAGGAACTTTAAATTTTTGATCGCTATTATTCAATTTTAATGTATCTTCTGTGATGCCTTATGCCTCCATTTTCCCCAAGAAGTTAAAGACTTCCTAATGGAACTGGCTTGTGACAGAGGAGTTCTGGAGCCAAAGAAGAAATAGGTTGTGCTTAGTATGGACTGAGGTCAAGCAAAAGCAAGATGGCAGCTGTCAGGGCCAGAAGATCTAAGATCTAAGTGGATGGATTAGTCAGCTTTCCTGTTGTTGGATATAATACCTGATAATCAAAATCAAAAGGAAGAGAGTTTCATTTGGATCATGGTTTCAAGGAATTCAGTCCATGGACAGCTCACGCCAAAGAAAAGACATCCCAGCAAAAGGTGACGGTAGAGCTTAGTTCATGTTGGCCAGGAAGCAAAGACAGGGAACAGAACCAGAGAAGAAAAGAAAAGAGATCAGACGTATGCCCCAAGACCGTACCTCCAAGACCCAGACCCACCCAGAAGTGTGCTTTACTAATGTGGTAGGTGTCTCTTAATCTAATCGAGTTGACGTACCATGAGTAAAGGGCACCATAGAAGGCCTAGGATGGGAATACGTAGTGAGCAAGGAAGGGAAGGAAACCTATTATGTGACATGCTCGTGAGAAATTTTGTGTTATGGGCCTTTTCCAGTGGAGAACTCAGTGAAGCTTGGCTTATAGCTACCTTACACAAAGAAGAGAGGAAGCTGGGACATTAACCTCTTCACACCCCACACAGGGTGTGTGTGTGTGTGTGTGTGTGTGTGTGTGTGTGTGTGTGTGTGTGCAGGACTGCTCCTCCACACTTAAACTTTCCTAGTCTTGTCTACATGTGGGCTGAATTTGCCTCTGCAGCCAGAGAGAAAGATATGTATGACATAAAAAGGTCCCAACATGAATGACAGGATAGAAAGAAAGGAAATGGTCAGATAGGAAACGGGCGAACCTCGGAAGAAGGGGTGGGCATAGATGCTCATTAATTCCTTAAACCTCAAGGTTCTAATGAGTTATAGAATTTGGAACTCATGTATTTACAAAAAAGTGTTAAATTTTATGTCATATAAATTTTTACCACAATAAAATTATTTCAAAAATAAAAACCAAAACAACCATTTCTCAAAAAAAGGAAAAAAAAAGAGAGATGCAAGTTGTAAAGAAGTTGATGGCCAGCAGAAGTGGTGCGTGTTAGAAACATGGTACATGCCATTTCTAACTTTGGTTTGCTCACGTGAAATAAAGATGGCAAGAGTCACCCGCCAAAGATCTCTTGAAGATTCAACAGCCAAATGTGAAAACGAAGTGCCTGGTAGATGGTATTCAGAGTAGGCACTTGATATACCTTTATTGCTTTTGTCTTTCCGTGAGATACTCCATAGCTAAGACAGCGAACAGCCATGCAGACAAGCTGTTTTATGGGGTTGGGAGGTAGGAGGAGCCAGACGTGAGCAGAGGCAGATTCAGGGTCCAACAGAGCTGACGAATAGTAATAAAAGCAGCAGGTACAATATTGTCTACTCCGCCATGGGGACACTTCCATATATTCGTGCACAAAGATAAGATTTCTTCAGTTCCTCAAGATTTTCCCAATGGCACCCATTTAGTGTAATATTCAGTGTGCTTCAAAAGCAAAAGTGCTGCCTGGTATTTTAAAATAGAATCTTTGCTTTGGGATTAGGCAGCAGAATATGAATAATTTGGATTCATCCATCTCCTTCCATTCTCCAAAAGCTAAGCACTTTCTGTCATTAAGTCAGCACATTCCGCACTTCCTTAGGGGAAGGAAAATACTTCATTGCCTCATGAGATGGCTCTCATTCTTTGTGCTTTCTTCATTTCATCTTTGGAGAGAACAAGACTCAGGGCATTCTGATAAACATGCATGGATCCCTTTCCGGAAAACCTGGGTTTTAGTTCCACTGACTCTAGTCCTCATGAAATGGCATTATCCAGGCCCTTATAAATGAAATAACTTTAGCCAGGCCTGGTGGAGAAAGCCTGTAGTTCTAGCACTCTGCAAGGTTGAGGCAGTAGGATTTCAAGTTTGAGCTCAGTCTGGGCAACTTAGTGACTTAGTAAGACTCTATCTCGAAACAAAAAAAGAAAAAGAGCTGGAGATGTAGCTCAGTATGAGGCGCTTGGGTTCAATCTCCAGCACTACAGAGAGAGAGAGAGATAAGTATATTCAGTGTGTAAACAGGACTGTAGTAAGTACATTACACATGCTCAGTGGAATCTCAGTCTTTTTTCAATTGCAATAACTGGATGACACATGTTGGCTAATATCTTACGAAAAAAAAAAAACTTTTTCCCCCAACTCACAGTTCTGGAGGCTGAGAGGTCGATGGGTGTGAAGTCCACATCCGCCAAAGCCCTTCTTGCTGGTAGGAAGTTTCTGCAGGGCCCTATAGAGTCTCATGGTAAGACAGAGAAAGCTTTCCAGAGAGAGAAAGAGAGAGAGAGAGAGGGAGAGAGAGAGAGAGAGAGAGAGAGAGAGGAGAAAATGTTCACTTCTGTAACACAGCCATCCCTTCCACAACCCAGTAGTGAAGAAGTGGATTAATCCTTCCAGATGGGAATATTTCTCATGACCCAATTACCTACCAAAGATTCTGCGTCTCAAATGCCACTAACATGACCTTGGGAATTGAGTTTCCCACAATGAAACTTGGGCAACACATTCAAGCCATAGCTGCGGAGTTATAATATATTCTTCTCTTCTGTTTTTATTACGTCTGCATTCACATCTATTACATATGTGAATGTCCAGGGCCGAGGACAACTATATTTGAGACCTAGTTGCTCATGTCTGTTTTTGCTGTTACCTCAAGACTAATATGAGATGTGATCAAAATTTAGAATGAATGTTTAAATAAAAGTATTACAGCAAAAATGCATTGCCTTTATGCCCCTCAAACTACTCCTCTTCTCTTTGAAAATACTTTATTGCTGTGTGAAGCAGTTCTAGAAGTCATCTTTGATGAAATTCACTACGATGAGTGATCAAAAATATGGTGAATGCAGCCCAACTATACATTTCACATGCCACATGGAAAGGTAGTGCACGTGACTAGGTGTTCTCATCTACCTTAGTCACCAGACCTGGCATTGTGACACTTCTGCCCCTTCCCTAAAGCGAAAATACCCATGCTTTCTAACTGAATCAGGACATGGAGGCAGACATGATAATGCAAGACATTCATGAAAGAGGACTTCCCAAACTGCTTCAGAAAGTAGAAAAAACAACCAGATACGTGTGTTCAAGTGAAGCCTTTTTGAGCAGGGATTAATAGTAATACATCAGTGTAACAATTTTTTTTTTAGATTTTAAATGTTCCCCATTTCTTTTATTATTATACCTTATAGACTAGGCTATGTCAAAATGACAGTGACCTCTAATTTTCTATGGCTTACCTCAACAAAAGTTGTATCTTGCTCCATCAACATGTCTATCAGGGACATGGGAATCAAACTGTGTCTGTTGTTGTTCCTGAAGGACCCATGAAGATCCACAGTCGCTATCTACTATGTCCATTGACGGTAGAAGAATGAAGGGAGACCCTCAGGTGGCTTCCCATTGGCGACTCATGCTTGGCCTGCATGTGATGTACATCACTCGCGCTCTCAGCTTACAAGCCAGAATTGGTCGTGTTCTGCCAGTCAGTGAGAGACACTCTAGAGAATGCAACACCAACACGTGCCTGGAAGAGAAAGAGAACAGGAATACATGGTAAGCAACAATGCAGTCCACAACTTCAGCACAGGCATGGCAGCTTAATGTTATCACTTATCTGCTTTTATACAGAAATGCTATCACCTCAAAAAACATATTATCATCATATCCAAGACATAAAACCTTAGTGCCTTATTTCTAGACCAGCACTGTCCAGTGAAGCTTCCTGTAACTTCCTCTGCTTTGTCCATCGTGGTGGCCACCAGACATATCTAGTCACTGAACACTTGAAATATAGCTAGAGTAGACAAGGAACTGACTTTTAAAATGTTTACTGAACTTCAATTAATTTAGATTTAAATTTAAATAGCTATATTGACCAACACAGTTCTAGACCAGCTAAGTCACATTTTGTTTTTTTTTCTATCAGCAGTAACATTATTTACCCCTTTATATTAATATTGCATTTCTATAGTTTTCAGAAGTTTTATATCCACCACTTGTCTCACATAATTCTCCCAACATCCCTAGGAGGTAGACAAGAAAGGTGACATTTTCATAACTATGTTATAGAGATGAATATTAATACTCACAGGAATGAGATGACTTGCTTAAGGTACTGGGACTAGTGGTGCAGGAACTAGACATCAAGTGACTAGGCAAGTCTGACATCATATACATGATGCTTATCTCTCAATAAATATTTGACCCAATACTTAAACATATTGCTAACATCACAGCAAACCTGTGTCTCTTTTTCTAGAAGCAATAATTTTCATAAGTAAGCCCACAGCACTCATTATCCCTATTTGCCAATTAAATTAAGCTTTTGTATTCTTTCTCAAATTGGTATATGTCAGTTAATACACAGATTCTTTTTTATCTAATTAGATAAAATGAATTGACTAAATTTGGATAATTTTTCCAATTAAATTGTGAACTCCAGAGATTTAGGAACTTTTGTTTCTTTGGTAACTTCTTCAGGGCCCAGTAGAATGATCACTTGTCCCAGTGTGCCCCAAATGCAGATGTTCAGTATCCTGACCAGGACAGACCCAGGCAAACTGAGTTCCTGGTTTGAACTGACTTGAATATTAGAGTAGCAAAGATACGTCTCACTCGGGCCCTTACCATAGTCACTTGAGAATTGTGGACACTCCATAAATGATTCCATTTCATGATCAAACTAAAAGGTAATAATTACTGCACATACTTCCTTCAGTCCAAAGAAAGAAATAAACAAGTGGATTACCTAGAAAGTGTGAGACGCCAGCATATCTCTTTATATTTTCACTCCAGTTTAAATGTTACTTTAAAGTCAAGAGGAAGGAGAAATTATGTTCGCTGAACTTGGACGAACTGTTAACCGTATACGCACACATGCAAAAACACACACACATACTATCAAACGATGGGCCACTCTCCAAAGCTTCCGTTTTCTTAAGATAACTATTCTAAAGTTCAGAGGTTTATTTTCAAACTTGCTGATGCTCTCTCTCGTTCCTTGAAATAACCACAAGCTTCTATCTCTCTGGGGAAAGTGGCCAGTCTCCTGCTGTGTGTGCTTTCCAAGCCTCCACTCTCATAAGTAGTGCCAGAGCTCTGATTTTGATCTGGGGGTCCGGAGCCAAGGTGAGGGGCTCGTTCTTCATTGTCTTGAGCCTCGGAGTGCTTCAGCCACTACTGCTTATTGATTTCTCAACTTCTTCAAATGAGAAAGTGACTTCTGAATAGTAATAAGGTAGGCCTTCCCATGCCTCCTGAATACCAACCTCTTGCACGTGTGTGCAGAATGGGAATGTCTGCAGTGTTTCTCATCACACCAGGAAGCATCCTAGCATTACACATCACCATTGGCTGGGTAATGTCACAACGCCCCCAGGTTGCCCCGGCTTCACTCAACAGCTACGGTTTTGAAAAGCTGGCAGTTAAACTACTTAATGAAATTCAAATGCTTGTGGCCACACATTTGCAAGCACAATGTGCAGAAGAATTCAGGCAACATGGGAGGATCGAGCCAAGTGGCTCCCACCCATTCTGTGCTAGCCAAGATCCTGTGAGTCCAGGTCTGTTTTCATTCTGTGTCTCTTAATGAATCATCTGAGAGATTCTTTACTTTCCTTGCTAAGTGACTTTTGACTAGCAATGTTCCCTCAAACTTGGGTCTTCCTATAGACATAGCCCCACGGCATGTCTAGAAGAGGGTCATAGTTAGCAAGTGTGTCATCCATGAGGACAGATGGACAGGTGTGGCAGAGGAAGGAATATCTTGTCTGCGTTCCCTGCCACAAGGCTGGTGGAGGTCTAGACTGTTTCCTTGATGTTCTTGACCAATCCCTAGTGTTGATGAATATAAAAGTGAAGATGGGTAAAAGTAATGGAAAGACTATCACATGTCTTTGGTAACTAAGGCTAACTATGTTAAGAAGTGACGACAAGGCAATGTGACAGGGGGCCCTTATAAGAAGAGGAAGAAACACCAAGGACAGGCACATACAAAGAAGAGGTCACATGTAAACACCACAAGAGGTCCATCTTCCAACCAAGGAGAGAGGCCTCAGGGCAAACTAACTATCCCAGCAACTTAACCTTGGACTTCTAACATCTAAAACTATGAGAAATAGGTTTCTGTTGTTTGTTGTGGCAGCCTGGACACACTCATACAAATGCCTAGTGAATGTATACATTTGTTTTTACACATGTTAGTCCATCACATGATCACATCCCAGAATTTTCTGGAACCACACCTTTTACTGGCTTCTGAGAGTAACTTTAAAATTTTTTAGGAATATTGTGAATCAATGCTTTAGTTACTTTCTTGGCTAGAAGAGAATAACTGACATTCACACTCCAGGGAGGAAAGATTTATTTTAGCCCACAGTTTCAGAAGGCCACAATCCATTCACGGGTGGGCAACTGGAAAATGGTAGAATCACGTGTTGGGTCCAGAGCTAGCACCAGAGACAGATCTCCTCACAGCATGGCAGAACAGAATCAAGCCTGGGAGGAATGACAGAACCAGCATCTGCCCCTCCTGGTCAAGCCCCAAGAATCCTCCCCTTTCAGCTAGGCCCCACTTCCCAAAAGTACTGAGTATCCACAGGTACATGAGGCTTTTGGGGGAATACTTCAGACTTGAACCACAACAGTTGGGGGTTTTTTAATCTATTATTAAAGATCAAACTTACAATTATGTAAATTATATAGAAAGCAAAGGGAAATACACAAAACTCACCCTTGCCTAATTACTTCATTGTATTTTACTGTGATCTATGTCTGTGCAGTTATTAATGTCTGCTGCATCTGATGGTAGAAGTACTACATACAGGTACCTTAGCACACATCCCTTCGAATTCCAGGTAAGTGTTGTTAGGTGGGTAGTTTGCAGCAGGCCACAAGGAGGAGCATCCCCACCATGGAAATGGGCAAACGATAACACCAGGTTTTCTTCTCTGTTGTTCCCCTTCTTAGAGATGGTTGTTTAACACTTTATCAGCAAGTCTCTGATCACAACAATCTCAAGGGAGACCGTGTGATTCCAGGTTTACAAATGTAGGACCTCTGGCCACTAAAACACCAGATTTAAGCAGTAACTGGGTCCTTCGACTCCCACTCTTGGACTGTTTGCATGGTCCCACACTGCCTCTCCGTGTACGCAGAAGGAAATGCTGTGATTCTATGTACAGCTCAGCCAGGCTGCTCAGAAGAAAGCAGATTAAAAGGAGCCTGCACATTTGCTGATGGTCTATGCCCTGACTCTTAAATTTCTCTGTCTAGCCCAGGCATTGTGTAAGCCTAATACCCAACAGAATGAAGGCCACTTGCTATAAATCCCAGGGCACTGGGGAAAATGCTTGGGAGGAATGCTCTTTTACAACCACAATTTGCAGGCAGTTGTAAAGCTCTTTAATTGCTGGCAGTGTAGGATTTTTCTGCGTGTTTTTCTAGTATGGTGAAGATTAACGAGGAGCAGAGAGCTGAATCCAGGCACCTTCTGGGGCCAAGAAGTAGGAGGAACAGAAACCCAGATCATTCAGAGATAGATTTACAGAAATGTGAACTGAAGGCCCAGCAGGAGGGTCTTCGAAATAACTGTCGGAGAAGCTCCTTTGATGAGCTGAGGCAAGTGAGCAGCTTCTGCTCCTCGCGTTTGTGCTCATCAATCACCGGGGTTTGTGGGCCCTGCAAGATGTCTCCCACTATGCAGTTAAAAGATGTACTTGCTGCAGCAGCATTAACGATTGCCCCCCAGTGGTTTTGCCCAGGTACCTTGCATCTTAAGGGACAGTTTGATTTTTGTTGTTAATAATTGGGTACACATGAGCTTTAAAAAGGCTAAGTCATACATATGGCTCTAAAAAAGAAGATCGGGAAAGTGTTTGTCCCTAGAGAACGTACCCAGGCAACCTTTGACGATTGAAATACACTCTTTAACCTCTGAAGCCAGGAGACTGTCAAGCTGATTTGGACCAAGGCTAGGCACGCGAGTCACTGGGAATGTTTCAGACGTGCTAGTGTCTCAATAGCAGCTCTTCTCCAGAGATTCTGACTTAACATGGGCTGCCTTGGGCATTTGGATTTTTAAAAACTCCCCAGGAGTCTCTCTCACACAGGCAAGCTGGAAACCACTCTTGCCGAATCTTGTTGCTTGAAGTGCAGTGGGTCCCCGGTCAGCTGCGCAAGCATCACTTGAGAGGTGGTTAAAATTGTAGGAATTTGCACCAGATGCACGAAAATTATCAGCACTTTAATAAGATCCCCAGGTAACTCAACAGTGAAGCCCAAGCTGAGACTGTCTAAAGCCCAGGAAGGACCATAAGAAGCCACCTTTTGCAAGGTGATTTACTTCAGGCTAGCGATACTTTTCTGTCTCATTCCCAATTTCTAGGGCAGTTCCAGGGCTGACTTTCCTTGCAAATCAAGTCTCTCTTTTGTTTCGAGATATCTCGGAGAATCTCCTGACTCCAACCAGTTAGAGCAGCAACGTCTATCCATCCCCCGTGAGGTGACCACTGGAATAAACCTGTTGCTTCTGCTCAGCCGTGGCTCCCTATTGCCATTCTCTGCCTGACTTGAGGGCCGTCCTGCGCGGGCACCCAATTCTTGCTGCTTTTCCCCCACGGGTCTCTCTGCACCATGTGCATCTTTCCAGGAGGTTACAGGAAGAAGCCCAGCCTCTGCCTCCAGGCCCTTGGAGAGCTTTCTCACTGGGTCCTCCGGCCTCCCCCAGTCTTATTTCTATTTCAAGGCTCTTCTCCTTGCTCTGCAGGCCTCCAGCACCGACAAGGCAAGCCACTCGATTCGTAGCGTCTCATCTTCTCGGACCGGTCACCCATTCTCACGCACCTAGGACAAAGCTGTGCGTGCAGTCTGGAACCTGGGAGGTTATAGCTGGAAGACGAGCCTGCTCCTCTTCTCAGAAGTGTCTCTGCCTGACTCCCTACGAAGGCAAAGCAAGGGATGCTGCCCTGTGACCACGAGGATGACAACCTGCGGCTCTTGGACCGGACCCACGTCAGTCGGGCAGTGTGCCTCTCCTATCAAGCCAGGGGTTCTACAGCTTCTCTGGGTTCCATGGTGTCATCATACTCTGGTGAATTCTGGTGTCACCTGTGAGCAGACCACATGCCAGGTGGTGGTAGAGGAGGTGGGCAGTAACAGCTACCCTGTGTGAGGGCTGTGTGCCAAAGATAAGTGTTTTCAATAGTAATTCAAAGCAATTACTACTTGATCAGAAAACACAGATCAGAAAATCAAGAATTTTTATATAAGACAATTGCTCTTATAAATACCATCCAGAAACAGGACTTTATCAGTCACCCTAGAACCCTCCCTAGGTGACATATCCTTATCAGGACTTCCTACTTCCCCCTTTCCCAAATAAGGCTTTCTCATGATTCCCGTTCCACCCCTCCCGGGGACAGAGATGTGCTATGTTGCCCAGGCCAGCATAGAATTCCTGGGTTCAAATGCATCCTCTTGCCTCAGCCTCCTGAGTAGCTGGGTCTCTAGGCCTATGTTACCTTGCTCAGCTAGTATGGGCAGTTTTTATCATGGTAAAATACAAAACAAAATTCACCACCATCACCTTTACTAACTAAACGTTAGCAGCGTTACGCACATTCACAGTGCGCAGGCATCACTGCCATCGTGTCTCTAACTTTTTATGTCACTTGAAATCCCATAAGTGTCACATGGTAATCTCCCTCTCCCCCTTCTCTTAACTGCCTCTGGAAACCATGATTCAGCTTTGTGTCTCCATGAATTCAGCTAATCTAGGTATCTCACGTGACTGGAATTATTCAATATTATCAATCAACATTTTGTGACTGTCTTACTCATTTGGCATAATGTCTGTAGGATTCACTGATGTTGTAGCTGTGTCTGCATTTTCTGAGAGTATTTCATTTATACACATGTTGTGGTATGGGTCTGGGCTGTCCCCCAAAAGCCTCATGTACCTACAGATACTGTGCACTGTTAGGAGTGGGGCCTGACTGGAACGTCCTAACTGCTGCCCGAACTGTTGAGAGGTGGATGCTTGAGGCCTGACCTGGAGGGGTGTGGGATGATGCCACCTTTCCTCTCAGACTTGGCTCCGTTCTACCAAGCCTTGAGGATTTCTGTCTCCAACTCTGGTCCTGGCTCTAGCCCTGGCTCTGCCTCCGGCTCCAGCCCTAACATGTGATTCCATCATTTTCTAGCCTCCCACCTGTGAATGGACTCTGACCCTCTGAAACTGTGAGCTGAAATAAATCTTTCCTCCCTAAAGTTGCGGCTGTCAAGTATTCCGACCCAACAATGACCAAGTAACTATGCCAAACACTCCTTTGGGTCTTGACTATTCCTTAATATTGATATTTCTTTGAATTCTTTTTAAAGTACAGCTTTAACATGTTATTTCTTATTCTGACCAATCCTGTGCAACAAGGACTATTACTGTCTCCATCGTGCAGATGAGGACATTGAGGTTTTTTTAAGGCCAACAGGGAAGTGATAGGCACAGCTATGCCAGTGAAGGAGAGCTGGGGGGGGGGGGGGGGGGGGGGGAGGGTGCAGCCTCTGCAGACGAACATCTAGTGCACACAACGGAGGGAAAACTGCAGTTGGAGACTAAAGAGATCAAATGTGGGACAAGGATGGGGGGCATATGACAGTTGCTGTGTACACCTTAAAGTTCATCATTTGCACTTTAATTATACTTTTGTTCTAACTACAATGAATTAACTGTATTCTCAGATCACAGAACATATGTTTGTAGGAATCCCTCCTGCTTTATTCTCTTTTACTTCTACCTCTATTTCCATTTATCTTCCCTTAATTGCTGGAATTATCTCTAGAAATAGCTAAAGCATTCAAAGGTAAATCTGGCTAACAAGGTGGGTAACAGGTCATGGCAATATTATTCATTTCAACATCAAACAAATTGCCTCTCTCAGTGTTGACTACTTGTTATCTGAAATCATTCCTCTCATTGAGCTAACAAATATTTATGGAGCATCTGTTCCATGCCAGAAATTATTGGATGTACTCAAGATTTTGCAGCAAGCAAAGTAGACGTGATTCTCAGATGGCCTATATTGTGCTGGATCTACATAATGGCACTACAAACAGGTATGTCAACAGGATAAATTCAGAAAAAAGTCACAGGGAAAGTAAAACAGGAAAAGGTATAACAAGAGGTTATGACTAAGTTGTGGTGGAGGTCACTCCACTCCCAAAAGGGGTTGATCAGAAAAACCCTCTCCATGAGGTGACACTTAAGCAGAGACCTAAATGACAATAAGAAACCATCATGAGTCGAGCTCAAGGAAGATTTAGAGCATAGTATTGTCAAATGCAAAGGCCCAGAGGTGAGAAAGGAGAACTGCTCAAGGATCCAAAGAGAGGGTGTGATTTAAACAGGCTATGTAAACATGAAAAACAGATATGATATGGGTGATACATTTACCTCCCACATTTTTATAACTGGTTAAGAATACAGGCAGGTGACTTGATCATTTCCACTGAGAATTTTTTAAGACTGTGAGGTTTCCAAAGTGAAATGATTGTTTCACAAAGAAGGTTTTTCAGTAATCATTTTCGAGCAGAATGAAACAGGGACTAATTTCTCAAGTTGACTTTTCCCCTTTCATCTTTGAAAAAAAGATAATGTTATTCAGTATCATTGGTATGGTAAAATCAATCAATCAATCCTAGGGCAAGTGTGACATAATCTGGACTGACAGTGAACCACTTTCCAGTCTCGGCATCAGGTGGGGGAGCCTGGTGTCAGCAAAGAGGCCTCCTTCTCCAGGTGTGCTCTCCCCTGAGCAGCTCCTCTGTGGACCACTGGATTCAGCATTTTACTTCTTGAACTCAAGAAATAGCTTTTGGTAAGGCTTCATATCATACAAAAACATTGTGATGAAGGCCATTTCACTTAGACACAACCTCACTTTGGGGATATGCCTGCCATAAATATTTCATGACTCTTGTCATGAAAAAACACCTGAATAACCCAAAGTGAAGGTGACCCAGGATGTACTCTTCAAAATGTCAAGGGTATGAAGAACAAAGGCTAAGGATCTGCTCCAGATTAAAGGGGACTACAGGGAAATGTCAACTATATATGCAGCTTTTGATCTAGTGCTGTAGTGCGGATCTTTAGTGTCTCCAAAGGCCTATGTGTTACAGGCTTGAACCCTAGGGTGGCATCACTAGGAGGTGGTGGAATCTCTAAGAGAAGTGGCCTAGTGGGGGGGGGGGGGGTTAGATCATTGAGGGTGTCTCTTCAAAGGGGACTGTAGAATACCAGCCCAACCTCATCTTTTCGCTTCCTGTCCATGAGGCAACTGGGTTTGTTCTGCCATGTGTTCCTGCTATCATATGCTGCCTAAAAGGCCCCAAACCCATGGGCCCATTGATCATGGACTGAAAACTCCAAAACCGCGAGCTAAAATAAAACTTTTGTCTTTATAAATTGATCATCTTGAATATTTTTTGTTAATGAAATGTCAACTAACACAAACAGGATGTTAGGATCCAATATCTTCTGAACACACAAAAAAATTTCCATTGTGCTTTCTAATTGCCACCTCTGGAGTATTTTCCTACTTCTCCACTCACGTGCCAGTTTTGTCCTTTTCCACAGGCTCAGACAGCCCTGGTGACCTCTGCCAAATCCTGGAGAGCTATATCTAACCCTGACGAACTCCATCAACCCTGCAGAACAGTGGAAGGGAAGGAGGGTCAACTGGCTGATTTGTCTTCTTGACGGCATCCCAAATGGTGACCCAGCCACTGCTCCCTGAAGACCTCTCCTATTATCAGTTTTTGCCCTGTCTGGGCTAGAACGACACATAAAGACATCTAACAAGAAGCCTCCCTATGTGAGTTTTTACCTCCTATGGTACAATTCAATTTCCCTTCTGTTCTTGTCTCTTAGCCCATTTCCTGTAGCTTAACAGAATATCAGAGTCTGGGTACTTTATAAACAACAGAAATCGGGCTCAGAATTCTGAAAGCTGGCAAGGTCAAGAGTGTCGTATTGGCATCTGGTGAGGCCCTTGTGCTGTACCATAATGAGTCAGAAAGGCAATAAAATATTTGAGGGATACAGAGAAAATAAGGCTGAATTTACTTTTTATTAGAAAACTTATTCCATGTTGACTAATTCACTCTTCTGATAATGGTATTGATCTATTCACAAGGACAGAACTCCTATGACCTAACCACCTCATAAAAGCTCCACATCACATCACATCACAAAAGTAATTAAATTTCAGTATGAATCTTGGAGATGTTCAAACCACAGCAACTACTAAAAATACTTCCTCTTATTTTCCAACCTGATTATGTGTTTGTTTTCAAATATAGTCATGCATCACTTAACACAGGATGTGTTCTGAGAAATGTATTATTAGTGACTTCATCATCGTGTGAATGTCACAGGGCATGCTCTGACAGACCCAGATGGGATAGCCTACTGAACACCCAAGCTATATGAAGAGATGCCATAAACATGAGATGGTGAGGTGGCTGCTGGCATGACATGGCATACTGGTTTATAGCAAACTTAGTAAGTAGGAGTGTACATTGAGACAAAGATTGTAGTATAATAAATACATGAACCAATAACAGTTACCGATTTTGAGTATTATGTACTAAACATAGTTGTACGCGCTGTATTTTAAATGAACAGCA
This sequence comes from Ctenodactylus gundi, assembly GCA_004027205.1. Classification (NCBI taxonomy): domain Eukaryota; kingdom Metazoa; phylum Chordata; class Mammalia; order Rodentia; family Ctenodactylidae; genus Ctenodactylus; species Ctenodactylus gundi. Next base: position 404,385 of record PVKB01001320.1, read on the forward strand.
TAACAGGTTTATTTACACCAGCATCACACAAACACATGAATGAGTTATATCTAGATGTTGCAACAGCTACAACATTGCTAGATGACAGAACTTTTCCAGCTTCATGATTATCTTCTGAGACCATCATTGTACATGAAGCCCACCACTGACTGAAATGTCATTATGTAGCATGGAACTATATATACTTTTTCTTATTAATTCAAAGATCTCAGAATGGATGGGGAATGCTAAGAGATGGTCTCAGGAGCCTCCCTCTTTCTGAACAGACTTGAAAACTCTTTTAAGTTTACTTTCCTGAAAGTCCAGTAGCGTTGCATTTATTTATGACAAGGAAGCTATCTTTATATTCTACCAGGGTTGTATTTCAGTCCTTGAAAGCATATCGCAGTATAGAGATGCTCTTGTTAAAAGAGAAATCTTTGAAGGATGCCAAGGGTTATCTTGGCAAACACCCACAGTAAACAGAGCTCTTAGAAGAGATCTCAAAGTACAGCCTGCGGGATAGATGAGACTGGGAGACAAGGCAGTTTTGCTTTGGACAGTGGAAGGCGGGGGGGTAAGGGAGGTAGGAAGGAGGGAGGGAGGGAGGGAGAGAGAGATAAAGTCTTAACAGAAAAGTTTTATTTGTAGTACCATGTTCATTAGTGAACAGCTACTGGCCAAGACCTGAAATTAAATTGAGATAAGTATAACAATAATTTGTATCTATCATTCAAGGAAGATTCTCGCAGAGAAAAATATTTTATTTTTCCCCCATTTTATTGATATATATATATATATACATATATATATATATATGCAAAATTTAAGGTTTACAATGGAGTTGAGCATTTTGTGCACATGCACATCCTGCCAAGGACACCCAACTATCAAGGACATAAAGGTATAGTCATTGTTTTACTCAGGAGCTGGCTGGAGGGTTCTCCCATATGGGCTGGCCTTGGCTGAGCTCAGCTGGGCTCATTCATGCGTTCCTTGTCAGTGGGTAATTTGAAGGTTGCTTGGGGTATGGGCCGAAGCAAGAGGGGCTCTAGGCCAAACGGATCCTATGTCCCTCGCCACCCAGTGAGCAGCCAAGGTGTCTTCATGTTGTCGTTGGGTTCCAATGGCAGCGAGAGGTCACGCTTCAAAGCACGAACACCGGGGAGCCTCAACAAGCCTCACTCTTATTAATGTCCCATCGGTCAGAGCCACACCAGAGCCACCGTACCTGTTGTCATCTTTGTTGTCCAGAGAGCAAGGAGACTCCTGGGAGCAAGAAGCAAGGAGCACGTGAGAAAGAAGAGCTGCAGCCACCTAAGGAGAAGTTCCATCTAGAGCGAGCAAGAAGGGAGAACAGCTGCTCCGAGAGAGAGAAGTCCTGAGAGTGAAAGAGCACGTGAGAGAGAAAGCTGCAGAGAGCTGGAAGCGAAGAAGAGACAGAGGAGAAAGAAGAGGAAGAAGGGGGAGATGATGTGCTGCTGCACGCATGCCAGGAAGCAGTCTGCAGTTTCTATACGGCATCTCCTATGCCGGGCTGGGCTTTTGGGTGATGCGACTGCCTTCTGAGTCACCCACAGGCTTGTACGTGATTCCTCGCCAAGCGCCTTTAGATGGCCCCTCACTTGTGCTTCTGTCAGTAACCCCTACCCCATACTCCAGTAAGTAACCCCAAGGTGAGCCAATGACATTGGTGTAATGACTACTTTGGTCTGTTGGCTGGGCCCCATTTGAGGTGAACAGACCTTTCAACACATCTTCCCTGGAAGTTTCATGCAACACATGGCTCTGTAGGCCTTAAATATATTCAAGAAGTCAGAGAGATAAAAAGGGTTGTGGCTAGTAAAGAAACAAATGTCTAGTCATAGCCACTGCCTAGGCACCGCTGATCTACAATATTCAAGGCCCTGTACCAGAGCTGCTTAAGGTTCAGCTTAGAACTCGAGCCAGCCTTCCCAGCAGCAGGGAGGTAAATCCATTCCCCAAACCCTGCTGATCTACACACGCACACCCTAGCCTACCTCCCATTAGCACAGCGAGCAGCAGGAGGAAGACGATGAGGAAACAACCCCTGCATGCTCCCTGTAGAAAACCAGCATTTGGATAGTCAGCTGGTGACCAGAGATTTTTTTTCTTAAATCATTGACTCCTCATTTGAGAGCTGTCATTATTTTGTCCTGGATTTTGGCTGAGATCAGCTCTGAAGACAAAAGGCAGAGGCAGTAAATCCATATTAGACTATGGAATTTCTTTCATTTAACATAAACAAGCAACAATAATGACAAAACATTTAAGTAGCAAGGAACAAAGTCCTTGTCATTTTCATTGATTCACAGCAGAGCTATTAAATTTAATGCAAGATATTTTATTGATTAACCCAGTTGAAGTAGGTACTGGAAATCAGTCTTGCAGGGAAAAAATATCAGACTTAGGAAAGATTACATTTAAGAGACTCTTGTTCACTTTAAACCTCAAAGAATGACTAGTAATAAAAAATTGAGGTCCTAAGCTTTTGATTAAAATTGCTTCAGAAGTGGCTCTCTCCCAAGCCAAGGGAATGCAGAAATTTTCATTATCTCTCTCACACGGCTGTTCCCCAATTAATTAATTAACCCTTAATTGTTCCGGATGAGACTCGTGTGATGGAAGAAGCTGGTGCAGTTACTGTCATCTTAATGAGAGGGAGGACAAGGCAGTGAGATGTAAAACGATCACCAAAGCTGCCGAGGGAGTCTGCGTCGGAGCTCGTCACAGAATGCAGAGAGCGGGAAGCTTCTCTTTCTGTGCACAGAGACACTCCACAAAGTAACAAATGGCCGCTGTCAGTTCCCCCTCACCGACAACCATTAATTACTTTTAAATTTTAATTGACATATCGTAGTTGTACATATTTACAGGATACAGTGTGACATTTCCACATGTGTATACAATGTGTAGTGATTAGATCAGAGTAACTGACGCATTCATCTCTTTAAATGTTTAGGATTTCCTTGTGTGGGAAAAATCCAAAGTCCTCTCTACTAACTACCTTGAAATATAATTATTGTCAACCACAGTTAAACTACTGTGCCATAGAACATTAAAAGTCATTCATCTATTCAGCTGTATCCTTGTGCCTTTTGACCATCCTCCCTTCATCCTGACTCCCTCCCCTCCCCCGCTTCCTCCCCAGACTAATGGTAATCATTATTCTTATTGTCTACTTCTCCGAGGCCAACTTTTTGGCTTCCGTAGACAAATTACAGAATGTGGTGTTTGTCTTTCTGTGCTCAAAGTCAGCCTTATGAACTTGAGACAAGAGGAAATCTGACTCTGCACCAAATTATCTGCTGGTTTTTAAGGCAAGCAGTCATGATGCCATGCAATACCCAGATTTCCAAATCCTCTATGTTTACAAAGGGTTTCAAAAAGAGAGAAAAACACAGTTACATACCCCCACACAATGATCATCATCTTATGACTGGCTGCATCTGAACTGTTTATTTCCTTGCTTCTAAAGGGATCGACAAATTTACAGCTGGAAACATATTTTCAAAGCATTATGCAGGTAATAGATTGTGATTGCTCCGCCACATTTACACATATTCTTTTTCAAACATTTTTAAATGGTTCTTCCAAACCGTCTTGAGGGATTGAACTAAACGAATGTTTGGGTGAATATAATACACTCTTGGGCTCTAAAGCTCTTTATTTCAAGATTAAGAAGACAAAAAGAAAATATACTCAGAATAAATTCAGAAAACAGGAAGGAGTAGGTGCTCTTAATAAGTTGGCAGGCAGAGCATGAAATCTCATCCAAAGAGCCAGGGCGGCATGGCTCTGCCGTGTTATCCTCATTCAAATTCATGGAAGAATAAATCGACAGTGTTTGAAGTGCCTGGGAGCAAGTTCTGATGTGACTGGCACCGACAGGATCTCCAAAGGCCCGAATTCAGCTTTGTGTGGCAGGGATGTTGAAATCCCAGCTTATTTACCTTTGAGTCAATCAGAGGAGGGAAAAGGGAAAATAATATATATGTATATATGTAGTAGAAGTAGATATTTCTGTTCAGAAATTTTTAACAGAAGCTCTGAGCCATCGGATGCAGGTGTGCCTGTTAGTCCGTTGTGGAAGGTGGAGAACAGGATAGCATATAATGCATCTAGATCACTGCAGTGTTGTTTTTCCACTACACTCATGGGTGTGAAGGGTTTAGACCCTGACAGCATTCTCTTTTTTCCTTTGTACATATGGATGCTTCTGGGGAAAAGAAAGTCTTTAGCCCCAGGTTAAAGGAATGAAGTCAAAATCCCTCAGTACTGGTAGAGGAATCAAACTGTTTCCCCAGCTTCGCTGGGCTGAATCGTGCCCCCTCCCGTTTATCTGTTGAAGCTCTAACACCCCCCAGAATATGACCACGTTTGGAGAGAGGGTCTTTGACAGTCACTAAGTAAGAATAAGGCTGTTGGAACAGCCCCTAATGCAATCCAACAGGTGTCCTTCTAGGAAGAGGTGTCTGGGACACAGAGAAAAAGACCAAGAGTCTTCAGCCCCAGGAAACTAAAACCTCTGCTGCTGTCTGTGCCTAATGTTCAGCATGCATCTGGAGGCAGGCAGACTTCCCGTGTCCATGCAAGAGGAGTTCCAAAATACAGTTCAATGCATGAAAAACTCTCCTAACATTTTCCGTGTTTGCTATTGCAGGCATAGGGATCATATGTCCATCACCACGTTACAGCTAGATATGCCTGCAAAAAACTTGCAACCTCAGCTGGCACGTGGGTTACACCACAAATGGGCTCATCCATCTGATTTCTACTATGCAGCTGCATACGAGTTCATATTTTGGTGGTTTTACAAGCAATGATCCTTGAACCAGACGTTGAGACACATCCTAGAGTCTGTATGTGTGTTTAACTTCAAGGACTTCCAATAGAACCCAGGCTGCTTTCTTCTAATATCCCCAACTGGTGTGCACTCCAGAAAGCCACAGAAATCAGAAGTGGATGAAATAGGTCCTGTCACATCTGCCTTACCCTGCAATGATGGCTGGATTAGGCTGCTTTCTGGCGGGAGGTGGAAATGAGAATGGAAGGAACTGGATTCTGCACTAATGCCCTGGACTCAACAGGAGACAGACAGCGACAGCATTTGGAGGAGAGGAGGGAGAAAGGCTGAGTTCTCACAACATTTCAGTACAAAGAACTTTCTCATAACAACTCTTCCACTGTGAAGTAGATTTTACTTCACTCTGCTCAAAAATTTCTGTAGCTTCATGAGATAACCCTCCTTGGCAGACAGCCATCCTCACTCTAAGGCCCTAACTTCTGTGCTGTCTGTATTTCTCGGTTATGAAGCACCACATGCCCCATTATTCTCTCAAGCCAGTTTCCAACTTGGACTGTGGAAAGCATTTGCTCTCCATGAGGCTTTGTTTATGAAGCTGATGCTGTCCCGAAGGGCCCCGTGGTCTTTGGGCGTCAGGGCTTTGGCTCCATTTCCTCACTCCATTATGATTAATCTGTGGCTAGTTTCTCCTTGCTGATCAGGTATACATTTGCTCACATCCTGAATCCCTGGAGGCCAGGAGCTTCCTGTAACCTGGACCCACACGCAAGGAGAGGGTGCTTCACAGGAAAGTAGTGGCTGGGAGAGTTGGCCATGTCTCCCTTTCCACCTTCTGTACTGTCCAGGATGTCTCACTTCTTCCTCTTGTCTTCTGTCCTTGATTATTTTATTCTGAGAAGTACAGTGTAGACCATGGAAACCGACAGGTATACCATTGAGAAGGAAAGCACAGAGCAAGACTGTTTGCAGTTTTCAATTTTGAAATGCTGTGCACTGCCAGAAACAACAAGCAGGGCAGGTTCAGCTAGCGGGGGGTGAGGCACCCAGCACACGCAGGATGCCTGAGCTCTCAGCAGCAGTCCTAATAAAAACAGTTAAGGAAGATGCCAGGGCAAGATGAGAAATGTGGGCATTTTTCCCACTCTCCTGTCTACCTGGAAAGCAAAAGGTGCCAGACTGGAAATCTGCCCAAAGGAAAGAGAGAAAAACAGATGACGAAAAGGACGAGGAAGAAAATTTGAAAGTGCTACGCAGCACCAGCCTCCTGGCCTCTCACTCCTCAGCGAAGGGTGCTTTGTCCTGCCACAGTGTTATGGTTTGAATCTAAAACGTTCCCCCAAATCTCATGTGTTTGGAGGTGACGGGGTCGTGGGAGTGCTATTCTCATACTGGATTCACCCATGAATGAGTTTGTGTGTTGTTAGAAGGTAGGGTGTGGTCGGAAGCATGGACCTGAAAGGGAGTGTTGTTGCCCCAGAACTAGCCTTTTTGTCTCTGAGAAAGTGACTAAGACACACTTAGGGTATCACCATGTCTCGGGACTCAGGTGATTGTCAGCTCCAGCAGAGAGGGCCAACTTGCCCCCGGATGCCTGGAAACTCGAACTTTCTATTATAACCTAACATCAAATAAGTTTTCTTCTAGTCTTTTTAATAGAATTTTAGTAGAATCTTCCAACCATAGGATATTAGGGCTACCAACAACTTTGGAGCCTTTCTTGGGAAGCTAACCCCTCATTTCACGGTGGCAGTAGCAATACAGGGGTGTGAGGATGGCGATGCCTGCTATGGCCAGGGGGTATATGTTTACAAGTAAGTTTTAACTAAAGTATAACATACTCAGATGGAAACACACAAGTCATAAGTGTACAGCTCAGCTTGTGTTTTCTAAGGTGAATACATTATACTCAGGCGATCAAATCCCAGAATGTCAAAGAGAAGATTCCCAGCAACCCAGACACCTCATTGTGCTCCCTTCCCCACACCTCCAAGGGTGCCCTGCCCAAATCTCTCATAGAATAGAGCAGTTTCAACTAGTTTTGCAATATATAAATGAAGTTATGCAGTCAGATCTATTCAATGCCTTGCTGCTATCATTCAATATTATGTATATGTCATGTATCTATGTTGATCACACATGGAAATAATTTGTTCCTTTATATTTCTGTCATGTAATATTCCATGGATTGACTTGACTACACCACACCATCCAATCTGCTTATCCATTACATTGTTGATGGACATATCGACACTGTTTCCCTGAACACTAATGCATAGTTTTGTTGTTATAGTGTGTACAAATGTATTTACGTTGAGCATATCAATCAGAATGGAGTTTCTGGGTCATAAAACATGTCCACGTGCAGCTTTAGTTGATAAGTTGTACCAGTTTTACAAAACGGTTGTAGAAGGTGGGCATGATGGCATACACTTATAACCCAAGCACTCTAGAAAGCAGAGGTAAGAGGATATCCAATTAAATCCCATTGGGCAACTTAGCAGCTTACTGAGATCCTGTCTCAAAATATAAAAAAGGGCTAGGAATATAGCTCAGTGCCAAGGGCCTTGGTTCAATTCCCAGTGCTGTAAAATGGTTGTACAAATTTAAACTCTTATTAATAACTGCCTTTTATAATTTTAACTATTTTGAAAGGTGTGTTATCATTTGCTTTTGAGACTCAAAGAGTTGAGTAAGTATTTTCATTATTTGAACCATCCAATTAGCAGGCTGGTACATGCCCCTCTTGTGTCTGGAAATACTTAATGTCAAAAATGGAATGGATGCAACGGTGGGAGACAAATATAAAGCAAGAGCTCTGACGTCAAAATAAGAGCACTCACACTCAGCTTAGAAAGACAAGAACTCTACATGTGACACTGTACACCACAAGTGAGCACTGAAGTGTCTGGGAGTAAAGCTACGTGCAGGCTCAGCGGTAAGTCATGGTACTAACCACTCAATGCAAACAGAAGAATCTGAGTTTGGGTGCTCAGGAAGGAAATGAAACTTCAACTGGGCCTCTAGGGCTAAAATGTTTGCAGGTGGAGATACCTAGAAGAAAATCTCAAGACAATTGCTTTATACACATGCATGTAGCACTAAACAAATATTCTAACATCGACGGTGACCTTCAGTGCCATCTTTGTTGCTCTGGATCAGAAACGCAAGATATACAGACCAGCTCGCTGAATGTTTCAGAACATTAGCACCATTCTTTGAGGTTTCATATTGCCCTTCTATCTCTTGTAGCTGTGACTTCAGTCATTTAGACCAGTGGTCCTAACCTTTTTGGCTGCAGGGACGGATACTGTGGAAGATAGTTTTTCAAGGACTGGGGGAGGACCTGGAAAGAGGGATGGGGACTGCATCACTGCCTCAGCACCACATCAGATCATCAGACATTAAATCCTCACAAGGAGCATACAACTAGATCCCTAGTGTGAGTGGTTCACAGTAGGATTTAGGTGTCTATAATACTCTAACGTCACCATTGATCTGATAGGAGGCAGAGCTCAGATGGTAATAATAGCAATGGGGAGCATCTTTAAATACAGATGAAGCTCTGAATACTGGCCCAACGTTCACCTCCTGTTGTGCTGCCCCATTCCTAGGCCAGGGACAGCTACTCGTCTGTGGCTCAGGGACTGGAACCCTTGGTTTAAACCAAAAGTGTGAAATGCACTTTGAATTGGACAAGGTATCAAAACATGGTTTGTATGCCATCATCTACTACTTAGAGTGGAGAAATGGATTCTGCAAAATTGACTTTCCACTTCTGATTTCAAAATATTGAGGAAAAAAATTTCTCATTTCCTACGGGCAATTGGAAGAAATGTTCCACAATTAGATATCACTAGAAAGGTCTTTATGTTTTAGCTTACTTAGTAGGTATCTTATTATCTCTCAACTAGGAATTTTGATGGAGAGGGCATTTGGCCTCCAAACATTAACTTTTATTTTTTGTCTTTAGAAAACAAAGCCTTGGATAATATCTAAGAACAGTCCCTAGCATTTTTACGTAACTTGGCAACCAAGTTCTGGCCAAGCAACATAGATGAAAGCAAAACATAAAGCCTATCCACAGGACAGTGGACGGAGCCTTTCTCCTTCCTTCCTGCTGTCTGGAATATGGCTGGAACTCCACGCACCAGCTTGGACCGTGAGGTAACCTTATGAATGAAAGGATAAAAGTCGGTGAGGAAAACAGCCAGGAAAATGGAAAGTAACTTGATCTATGAAGAATGTGTGGTACTACCTGGCCTGTTTATCTCCTGCTGTCTCTTATATGAGAACCATTGTTTCAGGCACCGCAATGAACTTCCATTGTTCACCATAACAATAGTTATGGAACGTAATTCTCTCCCCTCCGACCACTGTTGGAAATACACAACCCACCCTTTCCCACGAAAGGATTAAATCCAACTCACGGATCCTGATGTGTTCCCCCCTCCGTGGGATTCCCAGTGGGAGAGGGACGGATACAAGGGTGCACCTCATCTTCTACTTGGCTTATTGCTTACCTCACGAATGTCACTACTGTCAGACTGCGCTTTCTAAAAGTGGACACAAGAATATCTCTGGTCCCACATAAACTTCCAGAAATGTTTTACTTCCCTCATCAACAGCGGAGACCTGCCTTTGAACCCGGGCAGATCCATACGACTCTCTGTGGAATAGAGGACAGAAGAGCTATGATGTGGCTTTAAAATTGATAGTAAAGGCTATAAAATTTTTGCACGGTGCTCTCTCTAGGAACACTGTGTACCTTACTCTGAGTTGCCATATAAGAAGCCACTACTCTAAAGTCACGATGCTGAGGAGGGCACAAAGAAGTTGCAAGAATACTCCAAAACCCAGATGCCCAAATCCAGTAGCTGTATGAGTTTTGCCCACCCAAATGGTAGCCACGGAGTGAGGATGTCCTTAAGATACTCCCAACCCCAGCCAGAGTCTGACACCAAGAGCCCCTGAGTAAGATGAGCCCAGAACTGTAAGAGATAATAATACAACCAATGATGTAGTGTTAATCAATTGATTTTAAAGATAATTTGTTCACAGCTACAGAAGAGCCCAGGCCAACAGGATGAAGGTCAGGACTCTGAGATGCTATGATTGCTGTCCCACCATCCATGCTCGGACACACAACAATGGTCCTTCTCATGCCACCTGAACTCCCCCAGCGATGGAGAGCGCTGCCCCCAAGGCAGGCTGGTGAGCTTTCAAACTGCTGTAAAAGCAGAAATTCTGCAACGTCCACTTCTTGGTCTTAGCTCGGAGCTCTGGACATATTTAGGCTATGTCTCCACTTCCAAAAGTCACCTTTAACCTACTGGAAGACATCTTTTTTGCTCCTTGTGAACTTTCATTCTACCAAAAATTGAGTACTGGGTCTTTTGGCGGGGAGGAGGATTATATCTTAATCCTATCCTGAGCTTCTCCAAAAAGCTATGAGTATGAGGCCAAGAGTTTTTCCCTAAAAGAGTCCTCAGTGGGCTATGACAGAAGAAAAAAGATAGAAAATTAGAAATGCACTAGAATTATACTTATGTAAAATAAACATAAAATAGGCTATATGGAAATACTCCCTGAAAGTGATTTTCTGAATTATTTTCAAAACTATTTATTTTGCAGATTGTTAAACTGACTATATATTATGCACTTAAGAACTTCTAGAGAAAGATCATGCTTTATGGTTTAAGTAGAGAAAAAAATGAAAATGACATGTTGGCTTTCCACAGAGTAGGCCTGAAACATATGTGTCACAAAAACTCTAAAGACTCACACTCTATCCACAGAAATAAAGGGCTTTTACTTAATGCCCAGTCAACCTGATTGAAGTCAAACAGTCCACCTGACCATTTGGCCAGATGCCAGCAAATCAATTTATTAAAAGCAAGGAAATCAAAGTTCACTATTCTAGACTATTTGAATTTCCCCTCCCCTTTCTCTTTCTGCTCATAAATCCTATATTTGCTTTGGTTCACTGGCAGTTCATGGATCATATCCTGTGTGGTCAATGATTTGCGTGTAAAAAAAAAAAACTAATTTAAAATCTCTGAGCAAGTCCTTTGACTTTTTGTGTAGAAAGAAAGGTAAATTTTAAAGTCCAACTTAGATCCTCCTCTGGTCGGGACACACTCAGTCCATGGGGCCAAGGGCGTATAACTATGGAAATCTGTGTCCTTTCCCTTACTAGATTATGTTCTGAGTCCAGTGCCCTCAGCATCTTGGTTGCATCAACCTGAGGCCTAAATTGTGATCTTTGTAGGCATCTTCACTTCAAGGGCAGAACTTGTCCAAGCAGGAACCGGTAGGTAAACTCTTAGGGCAGGGGAAAGTTCAGAGGAGGGTGGGCAGGAAGTTTGAGAGCCCAAGGGTTTCCTTTGGTTTCCAACTGAGTTTCCTTTATGCTTTGTGTGGGGATTGGGATAGAGAAGGGGGCAGGGACAAGGCTGGGTGGGGTTCTTTGTAATCTCCCTGGGGCTACATATATAAGTGGTTCAAAAAGAAAAAAACTGAGTCTTGGAGAGGTTAAACATTTTGTATAGATGTTCACATCCAATAGTGGAAAAGGCAAGATTTTTTACTAATTATACCACTTGGTCTGGGACTGATAATGACATGAAATGAACTCTGCAGAAAACTGTCAAACAGCTTTTAGAATGAGCAACTTATGTGACTTGTGTTGGTTTGGGTAAAGAGCAGGATGAATATTAGCAGTGTCATTGAAAAAAATGAAAAAAAAATTTCTTCCATCAAAGACCTCATGAAGAAGAGTACCGATGACAAGAAGGGCTTTTCCAGTCTTCCTCCTTTATATGTGCAAATATAAACGTAGAGGCCGGAAGCTGACAGCCAACCCACACGAGTATCTACCTGAAGTTCCTGTTCAACTATTTAATTATGAAGTATCATATACCTTGTTCAGAAGGCTCAGTATGATCAGGAAAGAACTAATTCTTTACTATTGGGATTTTGGTTAGGTGATAGCAAGAAGGGAACTTGCAGAGGCCATTAAGACTAGCCATTCATTTTACAGACTAAAGTACCAAGACCCACACAAAGTAAGTTAGTTGTTCAACTTAATTAGTAGCACGCAACAGGGCCTTGATTTCAGAGGACAGTTTATGCCAGCCTGAGAGAGCCAATATTTAAATTTTCTTGAATGTTTTCAAGCAAGCTAGCCACAATAATAGAAACATTTACAGCACAGAAATTGGCAAATTACAAATTAGGCCTTTCTTCTCCTCTACCACCCATGAAGAACTGGGAGCTACACATTTGCCAGCACACTATTGGCCATGATCATTTTTCTATGTTTTGACAGGTTGAATATAGGTCCCTTAGGCTCTCAGACTTTCTCTGTTCTCAATAACCACTTACCCTGTTCTTATCTGTCACTCACTATGGTGACTACAATCCTCACACAATAAGCCTTCTAGATTCGTCTTCTAAATCTTCCATAGGTGCCTATCAGGTGACATCTCTACCTGCTATCTCACAGCCAAGTGAAACGTAACATATCTGAAACAAATTGTTCCAGACCCCACTAGCTCCCCCATTTTGCCTTTGCTTCAACAGCATCTACCACCATCCCTCTGGTATTTGCCTTGGAAACCAAAAGGAAGCCTTGATTATGGAGTCCAGGTCCCCTTCCCTTGAATCTAGGCTGGCCTTGTAAGTCACAAGTACCCAAAGAATTTTCTAAAAGTTTTGTGCACCATTCCATATTAGGTCCAAAAAGTCACAAAGATTCTGCACTTAATTTTCTTGGGTTGCTTGATGTGGGGAAAGCTGGTCATTGAGAAAGAAATTCAATTCCCTTAGACCCACCATGAAAAGATGCCTCAGTTGCCTACTTGAGTTCTGGTGATTAACTTCATTCACTCCACAAAGAGTATAAGAGTTGCCTGGCCATACAGTGACTGACTTCTTGGTCCACAGAGCCCATAATACATAATTAAAAGGTGTTTAAAGACAGACCTAGTGTCACAAGCTTGAAATTTCAGCACTCAGGGAGGATGAGGCAGAAGGACCACAAGTTCAAGCCTACCCCACACCACTTAGCCAGACCCTGTCTCAAAACCAAAAACTAAAAATGGATTGGGAATGTACAGTGTGAATACCCTGGATTGGATCTTCAGTACAATTTTTTAAAAAAAGGAAATTACCTCTCCTCTACTTACTAAGGTGACAGCACGGTGAGATCAGGTCAGTGAGAGCAGGTATTATGGTTGTCTTGCTCAGATCATATCACTAGCAGCTAACAAGGATGTGCTCTATTGGGACAGCTCAGTAAAGATAAGAATGTCCCCAAGTCTTAGTATGATTTGGGGCTACTTAAAGCTAGACACTTCACAAAGACTTCTGGGATCCTAATGCTGAACGAAGAAAGGAATGTGCTCTTCCAGTCACCGGCACTTGTAATGGAATCTGACGTTTCCAATTTCAGTCATGAGGAAACAACTTACAACTAATTTCTTTGAGGCTTCTAAACTGACCAGTCTCATTCAGAATTTTCTACAGAGATGACAAAATGCATTACAAGTCATATTAATGTCTTTCAGGAGCTGAAGTAATTTGGTAGCACTAAATGTCAGAAAGTAGTTTCATATCAAAGCTGAAAAAGACGATGATTAAAGGAAGACTGTCCAATATCAATGAGAAGCAACACCATTTCTTGCTTTCTCTATCAATTTTAATAAACTCATTAACCCATGTGAGGATGTTTCTGCCAATGGATATTATAGAAATTTGCAATAGTTAAACTGCCTCACATTTACCTTAAGCAAAATAGAATGGGAAATATCAACCTCATTTGCATAATTGTTTTGGATTCCCCAGACAGAAATAATTTTCAGGGCTGTCTTGTCCAAACATAATCTGCAATTCAAATGAGAGGCTTCAAAGTTTTTTCATTCAACTCCTTTGTGATAAGAATCCACCCCGTCTCTTGAGGTTAAGTTTTGCCTGAAATGTTTTACACATGCCCTGGGTTTTTTTGGTGGTGTTGTTGCAGGATGATTCAGACCAACCTAAAATTACAGCATGAACATGATATCTTTTTTTTTCTTTAGAATCCATCATCACAAGTTTGTGAAAATCCTACCAACCCCTGATTCTCCTCTCACCATACTCCTAACACATTTTCTAATCCAGCCATCTTATACTGATGGTTCCCCACTTATGACTATTTGACTCTATTTTTTTTTAATCTTCGTGGGAAAGTACCCATACAATCAATCTGTTTCCCAATTTAAGTACAGTATTCAAGTAAATTACATGGCATATTAAACACTATTATTTGGTTCAGTTGTAAGTGTTCTGAGCCCATTTAAGTAAGGTCAAGCTCAACTACGAGGTGCATTAGGTTAAGATATTAAATGTAATTTTGACTTACAATATCTAAAACTTAAATTACGTTTATTGGAATATAATCCTATTATCAGTAGGGAACAATTATAAAAGTGCTTAATAAATGTAGGATGACATTTTTCAATAAAGATCACTCCAAAATAAGTTATGTAGTTACTGACTACTTTGATTTCATCTTTTAAAGATACTGGACATCTCAGATGTCTAATCTCTTATGTACTCCAAAACGGTCTATGGGAGTGAATATCTTGTATAAAACTCTTAAACTTCCAGAGTGTAGTGACATACAGCTGTAATCTCAGCATTTAAGAGGCTGAGGCAGGAAGATCATGAGTTCAAGACCAGCCTGAGTTACATGGTGAGACTGTATAAAACAAACCAAAACAACAACAAAAACCTCTTGCACTATCTAAGACTCCTGAAAGACAGTTTCAATTAGCATACAATATTGAAATAATTTCCCTTAGTTAATTATTTCTTGCTTATGAAACATGACTAATTGAACATGGTGTGTGTGAAGGAACAAGGGAGGAATGATAATCTGTCATTTTTGTAGTCACTCAGGGACCTGAGCTTGACAGAAGTTCCATTTTGTGATACATTTTTCAAGATCAAAAATAACAAGAAAGGGATATTTATTTCCATTTTTTTGAGAGACCACATACTGCTTTCCAGAGTGACTGTACGAATTTACATTCCCACCAGCAGTGCAGGAGGCTTCCTTTCTCCCCACAGCCTCACCAGCACTGATTACTATTTGACTTGTTCATATAGGCCATTCTCTGGAGTGAGATGATATCTTAGCATTGTTTTGATTTCCTCTTTGATCCAACGACACCCCTCCTGGGGATATTTTCAAAAGAGGCCAAAACAACACATAACAGAGATATATGTATACCCACGTTCACAGCAGCACAACTAACAATAGCTAAAATATGAAAGTCACCAAAATACCCATCAACAGACCAATGGACACACAAACTGTGGTATTTGTACACAATGGAATATTATGCATCTATAAAGTCCAACAGCGTGGAGGCTTTTGCAGGTAAATGGAAGAAACGTGAGAACATCATGCTTAGTGAAGTGAGTCAGAAGCAGAAAGTGAAACATCGAATGGTCTCTCTGATACGAGAAACCCAGATCACAACTATCTCATGGAACTTAAAACAAAAAACAAAGTGAACCAGGAGGGTAGGGTGGAGAGGGAGAGAGGAGTGGGTAGGAAGAGGGACAAAAGGAGAGTGGGAAAGTCCTTGTCACCTCGACAAGATACATAGGTGCACAGAATGCTCAACTTCATTGTAAAGCTTAAGTTTTGTGCTTATACATATCAATAAAATGGGGAAAAAATAACAAGAAATCTGGCAGCTGGTAAACTGTGCACAGACAGGCTCTTGACACTTCTGTTAGGAATGCTATGAACCTCTTGTTCTCATACCTGCTTAGCCAAGGAAAGTACACAGCAATGCCATTTTCAAAAGGTGTAGAGTACGGCATGCCCTGTGTGAGACTGAAAATAGACACAGGACTATTTTTGTACAGCACTAATGACCACCATAAATTATAAAGCGACCCAGAACCTCAGAAGTAATACAACTCTTGCTAAAGGGGAGCAAAAATTCTAGACTTTTTTACTCTTATTTAATATTTATTACCAAATGCCCAGTGGGAGGTAGACAAAAGAAATGATCAGACAAATAGCACCTTCTTTAAAAGGAACAGGTGATTTGTGTTTGCCTCAGAAGATAGTTGCTAAGCATTGGATTTGGTTTGTCCCTTCCAAAACTCATGAGGATTGTGGTCCAATGCAGTGTTGAGAGGTCATTGGTTCACAACCATGAATTAATCCGTTTATGGATGAATGGATTAATGGGTTATTGTGGGAGTGGCTTTGTTGTGACACAGCAAGAAGGCACTCAGTGGATCCTGACCGATGGTGGTACTGTCCTGTTGAAACTCTTGGCCTCCAGGATAGTGGGCCAAATAAGTTTCTATTCTTCATAAACTATCTAATGTTGAGTATTTTGTTATAGTAATGCTCTACAGCAATAGTATTCTGTGCCTGATAGAATCTCTTTGGCTCTAGAGTTCATTGTTATGCAAGGTTAAAACAATCCAACCACCATTCAAATACTTTTTTTTTTTCTCTTTGAGGCACTGGAAATTAAACTCAGGGTCTTGCAACAGCTAGGCAAGGGACTTGACCACTGAAGCATGTCCCTACACCCTTTAAATTTTTTTTTGAGACTGGGTCTTTCTAGGTTGCTCCCTAGCCTCAAACTCATGCCTAGAAATACAAAGGATCTTGGTACCCCAAATGTAGATGTCAACAGCCTCAATATCACCTGAGAACTTGCTATATTTGCAGTTACCCAGGCCCACTCCTAGCCCTAACAAATCAAAATTTGATGTTAACAAAATCTCCAGTGGAGCCACATTCACATCAACACATCTGAAAAGCTTTGGATATATCTGAAATATATTCATGACATCAATGAGAGATCATGCCGAAACATACAGAATTAGGCCCCACAATGTTATTTTATTTTATTTTTGAGACAGGCTCTTGCTCTGTAGCCCAGTCTAGTCCTGAGTTCACTATGTAGCCAAGGCTAGCCTTGGACTCACGGCAATCCTCCTGCCTCAGCCTCCCAAGTGCTGGGGTTTAAAAAAGTACTCAGTTTTTTTTTAAAAAAATTGTTTTTAATTTGGATTTTCAAATACTCCTAGGGCTTACAACCCAAAGAAAATGTACAGCGATGATCAGCAGAACCAAAACCTGCTATATTTAAGAATTTTATCTGCATAACATTTTGCTTTCTAATGTGGGTATCCTGAGGCTGGCATCTTATTTTTTCCAGTGTCTGGGGAAATGGCATATGTGTGATGTCATTGTAGCTGACTTCTATAAAGGACAAGCAATAATACACTAAGTATAACCTACCTATCTCATCATACTGAACTGCAAGAAATTCTGGTTTTCCTTCACAGTTCTTTGAATTGGTTATTATATCTTCCAAGGAAAACTTCTCCCAAACTTTATAGAATGCATACATTACCACAGCCTATCTCAAATTCCAACCATTCTGGGGAAAGGGTACTAGCTGGGTGTACATAAATGACACTCTACTACCGTTCACATTAACATAGTGGTACGCATCAAAGGTAAAACTAATTCTTAGGTGGGTTACTTTTGTCTCTAAAAACAAGAATGCATACACAAAAAATAAATTATTTCTACCCTGAATGATGATGAGAGAGTTGCTTTTTAAGAAGCCTTAGCCAATATATTTCCAACCACCTGGGAAAAAATAAACCTGATCTGGAGCCCAACAAAAATGCTTAGAATTGTTTAATGCTTGTTGTGAAAATAATTTCACTCTACATAAATTTCTTAATATAATCACCACCTGGGGAGAGAGAGAAGATACAAACAAATTGTCATACATTTTGTGGCTCCATCTAATATAAATAAGACAAAATACATCCACCATGGCTTTATGCTGCATTTTCATTTATACATGGTCCCTTCTCAAAACTACTGAAGAAAGATACTGAAAACATTTAATGAGAACCATAAAACACATACAGATACGGTGGAAAAATATATGTGTATTCAGTGTCACTAAGAGACACCTCAGTTATCACCATGTAATGTAAACATCCTGACACAATTTTATTCCCAACTGATTGTAGTAATTTTTCTATTGCACTTAATATAAGCAAGTTTTATCATCAGGAGATACATGAGACTCAGGGTGGTTAAAGCACTGCCTCTGGGTGTAGTCCAATAAAAAAAACTTGTTTTATAAGAACACAAATCATGTTACCTAACTGAAATATGAGTGTAAACCTAGAACTCCTAAGAAACACATTTGCTTTTCTATTTTTTTTATTTTTATTTTTTGTAAAACATGAGTTTCTGACAAGACCCCTGGTTTTACATGCAAAAGGTCAGAGGCTACAGAGGAGCTGATGATACTGGAATGCTAATTGTTTTATAGTACATTTCCAGAATTTGTATACTATTAGATTTCTTAATACTGACTGTTTAGTTATATAATCTGAGATGTAAACCTCCTTATTGGACCAGAAAGCCTTCTCTCTCCTTCAATCTCTTCCAGCTCTGCTTTCAATTACTGAAATCTCAAAATCATTCAGAGAATTATTGAGGACCATTAGATCATCAGACTTTCCAAGGACAGAAAAAGGCACTGGCTTTTTAGTAGAATCTGGACAACTCCATGCTGTCCATTACCAAGAACTTGGCCTTAGATGACTTCTCAGAATAATGCACAGTCGTTATAATATAGTTGTTAATGGAACACCTATTATATTCTCGGACCACATCAGTTCCTATTCTGCTTTTTTCCTAGGTGGCGTGTCTTTGCATAGCCATAGCTTAGCCTCTGTTAACAGTTACAATCGTTTGGCCAGATCCATTTATATAATGTACTCAGATTATAGCTTATTTCCAGAAAATATTTTAGCTATTTTCATTATGAAGAAAAAACCTAATTGCTCAGATGCCCATACTATCAGGCAGAGAAACTTTTCCTTCCTCATTTAGAAATTATTTTATTCTCTTCCAACTTGTAAAGAATATACTCATTTTTTGAGGTAGGGCTTTTCACGCTTTTTCTATTAATATTTTTAACATTTATTAATACAAGAAGGCTTCTGTTAATAGTTTTTATATCTATTAACAAAAGGTTTTTCTATTTATCATTTCACATTATTCCCAACACGTGCATTTTCATAAGGTATCACATTTTCTTTCACATTGTTAATTTTTTCATGGAGTTTACTCACTGCATACACAATTTTTTGAGCATCAGCCACAACCCCCGCCCCCAAGACTTAATTTTCAAGCTGCAATTTTGGATCTTTTGTAATAAAAAATTCCCTGCTGGCTAAACCAATCTATTTAAACACTATCTCCTTAGCCCATAGGTCCAACTTATAGCTACCATTTAGAAACATTTATTAACCATTCATTTTGTGTCTGGCAACATGTTAACCACTTTACCATTAGCTCATGTGATCCTCCAATAACTAGAAGAAAGTTCTGCTAAGATGCTTATGCTACAGATAAGGAAAGTGAACATCAGAGATTGGCTAGAGGGAGGATACAAGCTTTTAAAAACTATCTCATATTCTACAATAGGTGACACTTTACACACATTTAATGAATAGACACTTCAAGAAATGTACACACTTTTTGGACTTCTCACTCACCTTTACATAAACACTACCTCTTATTCCGGAAAAATCTGGATATTTTATGGGCAGGGTTAAGAGTGGCAAGGGTGGTGGCTGAGCAACTTAAGGTAGATGATCTTACCAGGATTAGGTACTCCGGACTGGAGCAGGGCGGGGTTGCTTGTCTGACGAGAAACTCTGCAGAGAAGCCAATTCTCTTTGCTCTAGGCCTTAAATTGGGCTGCCTCCGAGATTTAGTCAACAGCGGAGTGCTGGAAAGAGTTCCCTCAGAGTCCCAGCAATCCGAGGAGACTTGGTGGAGGGCATTGGCTCCTCGGAAGAGGGTGTCAAAACAGGGTCAGGCACAGTCCATAGAAGGGCCAGCTGTTCCTATGTCACCAGAAGGGCTGCTCGCGTAAAATTTTAAAGGATTTGGAACCGGGCATGATGAGGCACACCCTAAAATCTCAACACCGTGTTAGGCTGAGGCAGGAGGACAGCAAGTTCGAGTCCAATCTTGGCAACTCGGCGAGATTCTGCCTCAGAAAAAAACCGCAAACAAATAAAGCGCTAGGGTGGTAGCTCAATACGAAGGCCCTCTT
Organism: Ctenodactylus gundi; assembly: GCA_004027205.1. Classification (NCBI taxonomy): domain Eukaryota; kingdom Metazoa; phylum Chordata; class Mammalia; order Rodentia; family Ctenodactylidae; genus Ctenodactylus; species Ctenodactylus gundi. Next base: position 424,374 of record PVKB01001320.1, read on the forward strand.
GTTCGATAACTATTATCGCCAAAATACGTAAATAAAAATTAAAGATGAAGCCATCATTGTGTGGAGTGAAACCTCTTACGGCATTAGTAACGGAAATGAATCACTTCCCTTCTCTTTCTCCTCACAGCACAGCCTCAGGATTCTAGTTTTCCTCATATTGGAACGCTTCTTCCCGCCACTTCTCACAGCCCGCTGGTATGCGCATGCGTAGAGACATTACCAGCCGCGGCCGCGGAAGACGGGGAGCTATCGATCGACTCGGTGCTCGACTTTTCGACTGGTTGGCGCTCGATTGAGGAGCCCGCTTGCTCTACTTCCGGCTCCAGGCTCCGTTTCCGGCGTAGGCCTCAGGTGAGGTGGAGTGTACGTTTCCTCCTGCTGCTGGCCTTGTGGCTGCTAAATCGGACCCTCCGCTGTTGGAACCCGGAGCAGAGAAGGTGCAAAGGCGGCGTGGGACGCCTTGGTCCCTGGTTTTCAGAGCGGCTGGTTTGAGGGCGGGCGAGGGATGGAGTCCAATGCGCTCTCACGGCGATACGCTCCCGAATTTCGGAACCTGGACTATAGTGGGATTTTGGAGGGCTTGGGATGGCGTGGGAGCTCCCTTGGGTTACGGGCCGCGGCCTCGAGCGTATGTGCCTGTGTCTGGAGAGGCGAGGGGCTTGCGCTTTGGAAGTATAAAAGTTACTACGCCTTCCTTGTGTGAGTTTACGGTTCCCTGGGCGCTTTCTGGTGTCTGCCGAGAGCTCTTTTTTTGGGTTTGGGGGCGTTTCCAGGTGGCCCTGCACTGATCATTCACCCCGCCATCAAGTCTGTCTAGAGTTCCTGCAAGTTTCTCCTCTGGTCTCTCGGCCTTCAGTTTCATCTCTGTTTCTTTAGTTGTCCCATTACCAGGTTTCATTCTGGGGCCTTAGAATTTCGAACGTGCCGGCATTCGTGTTACTTGCTAAAGTACAATCCCTGTTATGTTTGTCCTTAGTAAGTCATCTATACAATTCACAAAACAGTGGGCGCACCTTACGCTTTTATGAACTAAAGTGGGCCTGGTGGCGCAGGTCTGTGATCCTAGCACTCTGGGAGGCTGAGATGGGAAAATTGCAAATGCAAGTCCAGCCTCAGCAACTTAGCGAGACCCTGCCTCAAAAACAATGATTCGGGAAGGGCTGGGATGTAGCTTCATGGGAAGACTCCGGGTTCCCTTCCCAGTACAAAAAATAAGTCTTTATGAGTGAAAGGAGACATGGAGTAGCAAGGGGATAAAATAGATATACAATTTGCAGCTACAAGAATACAGAATGCTGAATGTACATATGAACGTGGAACAACATAAAATAAGAAACTGAAATAGTGCAGTGGTCCTGAAAGAAATATGTAGGAGAATAAAATTTAAGGACTGAATTCCCACTCCTACCTCTTCTTAGCTGTATCATCTTAGGCAAGCCCTTTACCTTGTAATAGCTGCTACTGCTACCTACTTTAGGAACTCTTTGTTAGATCTATGTCCCATTTAGTATTCTGAGGTTACTGGGTTCCCCGAGGACCTGAGATGAAGAAACTTGCCCTGAGTAAGGCGACTAGTCAGAAGCAGTGTAGACAAGGTTAGCAGAGGTTGATGCTAGAATCGGAGCTTTTAACTATCACTGGACACTGTTCTTTTTGAACTTGGTTTCTTCAAGTCAGAGTTAACATTGGAGTCAGCCTTGTCGTTATATACAGATTAAGAAATGGATATGAAAATGCTTTGTAAAGGTATCCGGAAAGAACCTTGCAAACTTTGTTAATGGTGTGTCAACTTACTAGAAGTATATTTGCTGGTGTCTTTTTTTTACTTTTCATATATCATTTAAAACAAAGTCATTTCATTGGGCAGATAGAAAGTATAACTTGTAACAGAAAAGTAAATGTAAGTATTTTTAAATATTAAAATTATTACTTAGAAATATAATGTTACTAAAATCTTCCTATGCACTGGTGTACCAAGTTTTGAGCCTGAACTGTTCTTTTATCTGAGAAGGAGGACTAGTAAATGGTAGGGAGGAATTCAAGTCTACTACCAGCTGATATTTTCTGATATTGGGAATTGAAACAATTGTAAAATTAATAACTTTGTGTTAATGTCCTTATGCTCTACTCCAGTATGATTTAATCTTTTGTGTTAACAGTGGATTTTATTTTTTAGGGCTCTTGAAGAAGTATTTTTGTGGGCCACATAAAGTTTTTGTTACCCAAGTATGGATATCAGGCCAAATCATACAATTTATATCAACAATATGAATGACAAAATTAAGAAGGAAGGTACATACTTTTTAAATATCTTCTCATGTAAACTCTTCATTGTTGTCTAAAGAACTGCCTTGCTTCGTAACTTCTCCTAGTTTTTTATTCCATTTTGTATAAGGATTTTAAAGCTTTTTAAAAATTAGGATAAAGACTAACCTGTGTTTTTATGCGTAATGGTTTCAAATACTTTTTTAAAATTTAGATAGCAAATGGGAATAGTACATGTGTTTCTTAATAACTAGAGACATAAATGAGTAGTGGAAATACTAGTGCAGTTTCATTTTGTGAAAATTTTTGTCGCTGACCCATTGTTAAATAACTTTTTATTTTGTTTGAACAGAACTGAAGCGATCTCTGTATGCCCTGTTTTCTCAATTTGGGCACGTGGTAGATATTGTGGCTTTAAAGACCATGAAGATGCGAGGTCAGGCATTTGTTATATTCAAGGAACTGGGTTCATCCACAAATGCTTTGAGACAGTTGCAAGGATTTCCATTTTATGGTAAACCAATGGTGAGCCATTCCTGTTATGTTCACTTTAATTACTTTTGGTGGCACAGTAGATTTATAAGTAGAGTCTTGAAGTGATCACTATTCTTTCTGCCATAATTAACCTGTGTGAGTTAAGAGTTTGAGTTTATTTTATATCTTCATAGGAATACATTGATAAAGTTTAAATTGCTTATAATTATACCAGTTTAAATGGGGAGAATAAAAACATGTTTAGTCATAACATTTTTAAAAATTAGAGCAGCATAGATAATGTTCTTTTTAAAAATAGAAATTAACATCCAGAATACTTAAATTTTTGTTTGCAGACTTGCAAAACAACACAAAAAAGAAATCCAGGATGACATTTTAGCACATACCGTAGAGAAATACTATGTATCAAAACCTGTGCAGTATAGGTAAAACAAGGAAAAGGAAAAATTGTGAGCATTAAATGTACCATAAATGGACAAGAAGTAGTTAGGCATGAAGAGCTTTGAACCCAAGACAGAAAGTGAGATTTCAGCATCTGTTTTCTGGTTGAAAATTGGATTGTGAGAGGGCTGATGGGAAGTAGGCAACAGGTTAGAGGCCCTTGGTCTGAGCCAGGGGTGGCAGAGGATCGGGTCAGGGTGGGAATAGTAGTATAGTGTAAAGCCAGGTCCTTCCAGTATAAGAGAGGACGTTATCCTGTGGATGTGGGCTCCAGGTTTCTTTTCTTCTTGGATTGGACTGATGGGTGTTGGAATGACCCAGAGCCCAGGACTCAGAGGACCTGAGTCCTCCTGACTCTGTGCCTGTGTCAGTTTCACCACCTCTCAGGTGTAAACAGGTTGGATGTCCTTTGGTCTAACTCAGGCGCCAGTACCAACTCTAAAGGGCTAAATAAGAAATATTTTAGGTTTTGTCGGCCACCAGTTACTGTTACCTGTCATTTTCTATGTGTTTTTAGCAACCCTTTAAAATTATTTTTAAAAGCCTCTTAACTGGCGAGACATACAGACATGGCGTGGGCCTGTGGGCCGTGGCGCAGACCATGATTAATCCCTTGAGTTCACAGATAAGAACCAATCACAGGTTAATCTTTCATCCAGGTTCTATCAGTATAACCATGGCAGTATCAGGACTTGAAAGTAATCTTCTAATACCTAGTATTGTATTTTTTTTTTTTCTGTATGAGAAGTCAGAAAACTTTCTGTAATGGTTCAGATGGTAACTATTACAGGCTCTGCTCTTTAGATAATCTTTGTTGGAACACTGCTTTGTAGCAGGAAAAAAAGCTGTGGATGTTAGGTAAATGAAGTGGATGGGGTGTGTGCCAACATACCTAACTTATAGAAACCAGTGGGCAGGGCTGCAGGCAGTAGTCTGAGCACCCCTGTTTGATGCCACACTGTTCCCTGAGTTTCAATAAGTTGGCAGTTCGGGAAGCCATCTGATCTTTTTTGGTAGTATCAGAAGTAGCCTAGTTAAGATCTCAGTTGCAGAAGCCTAAGACAGGGCTGTAGGCTGATTTGCTGAGTTGAGATGACAGATTTGCATGCTGCTGTTACACAGACATAGGAAAGATAGAAATAGTTTGCTGTGTTTACCAGCATTACCTTGCCAACTGATTGTTTAAATTAGTAGGAAAAGTCCTTATGTCCAAGTTTATATTGCAGGTAGTGTGAAAGTAGCAGATACGGCCTTCAGGAGGGGGTTGGTACTGCCAGATCTCTTGCTTCCTGGAAGAGAAGAAATGAACATATTTGAGCCATCTTGTTTGTATTTAAGTGCTTTTATTTGCTCTTCTGTTTTAACTCCAACATACCAGATCAGAAATAAGTAAAATTTGATCTAACTTTTAACTGAAAACAGAATTACTATCTTTGATTCAGTGACATTTAGTTATTTAAATGCCGAAGAAAGTACCTCAGTAACATAAAGTCTAATCCCTAAGGGCTTCTGTCATGAAACCTTTCCTCTAAATATACACCTTACCTTTTCTATCTTTAAGCTATAGTGAGCTTTTATGGATATTTAGTCTAGATGACTATTTTGGACATTTCAAAGGATTCTTTGTTGAAGGAGTGTCTTTCCTGTTCGTTGTAGAGTGTTTAACAGCAACATGGGTTCTCCCTGCTGAATGCTAGGCACATGACATCTGTCGTGTCTCCAGATTCCTGTCAGGCAGAAATCACCGCTGCTTGGAAACCACTGCTGCTCAACCAGCCAGCTGTAGCTGTTGCTGAGCTCAGATATTTTCAAAGGTGGCTCTTTCAGACAACGGGCAAATCAGGTCACTCAGAAGCTGTTCAGTTCAGGGACAAATTTGGAGACACAGGGAGTTGGAAGAGAATTCTTGAGATCAAGTCAGGATGTAGTCTGAACCACAAGCCTGTTTCCCTTGATTAGCTCCTGAGGGCCAGACCAACCAAGGCACAGCAGGGATAAGTGCAGGGAGAGTCACTGGGACCAGGCAGGAGAGAGTGACGTTCTGGACTATGGGGTCATGCCTGCTTCCTTCTCACTGTCCTGTGTTCACCTCGACCTAGAGTAAAGGGAAGGAAGAGTTGCTCTTGGTTTTGACAAACTCTGCCTTCTAATCCACATCACTTTAAAATGTCTTCTTCTCTTTGGGCCAAGGTCAAATTCTTTCTATTCAAGGCGATATTAGATAATAATTTGTGGATCTCTTGTTACGATGTGATCAAAGACAGAGGTAGTCATACCTGAGATAAATTTAATTCATTGGCAAGCTATTTGGGCAGTTCATTGGTGCTGACTTTAACTGTTGGTGCGTTAGGCCAGGGCCTCAGAATTGGTTCCCAGGCCCGTAGCATAGCTACCTACCCCCACTGGGGCTGGAAGTGAAGACTGTGAATCCCCCCGGCCCTTCTGTGCTTTGCCAAGCCATCCGAGCAGTTGCAGTCACATTGCAGCTCACAAGCACCATGCTAAGCGAGGGCTTTTGAGTGCTTCTCTAAAAATTAAGTTGATGCTGCTATTAGTTATTTTATTTAAAAATTGTAGATTCAAAGGAAAGTCATTTTCAGTCCTTAATTTTATGAAATGGTCTTTAAAACTTAGGAATAAACTGTTTAAAAATAACTGATATGACAGCTTAAAAATACATTAATATTTGGATCCATTAACCACCAGGGGTAACAGTTTCACATGACACATTCCACAGCTAAGTGACACGTGTTGGCCATTCTGGGATGAGAGGTGGGTAGGTTTCTAGTGCAGTTTTTCTTTAAATGCAGAGAAGCATTGATGCAGGTGTTTCAGTCTTGGTCTTCCTCATAGGAAAACAGAGTTTTTCTTTAATAAACCCAGTCGAATCTAACTTTGTCTTGGCTGTGAATCACAGGCCACCCTGTGTTGGCATTTGGTATGTTTTGACCATTTCGATTTCGAGGAGTGTGTTTAAAATTAGCCAGTCATGTATCTGTGCAGTGGAATTGAAACATGAACGACTACTGTTAACTGCGCTGAGTGTGGTGAGAAGTAACCTCTTGTCAACTTAAAACAGCGAATCCAGTATGCAAAGACAGATTCTGATATAATATCTAAGATGCGTGGCACTTTTGCTGACAAAGAAAAGAAGAAAGAGAAGAAGAAGGCCAAGACCGTGGAGCAGACTGCAGCAGCTGCGAACAGAAAGCCTGGCCAGGTGAGGTGGACAGAAGTCAGTGGTTTCTTGGTGTTAAGATTCTGTGGGTGCCTGTCAGACGTGTGAGGGTGAGTTTGCAGACGTGTGCCAGTAGCATATACCTGCGTTCCAAAGTGGAATTTTTTAGAAGTAAAAATGACGCAGTTCTAAAATGTCAGTGTTTATATTTAAGTGACAAATTGAAATAAAGTCAGTTTTAAGTAAAAATCAATTTCCCAAGTTGAATGAAATTTTGTTTCACAATATATACTGATAAAAAGAATAATTTTAGGAAAAAATTTAAGCTTTATTGTAATTTGCATGCTATTTAATTCCATCTTCAAAATGCATTAATATTTCTTAAGTTCTGCTGCCTATAAACAGTACTATAAATATTATCTTTAATTATAAGTAGCTCAATTAGAGGTTTTTTTGTTTTAGAATAGCTCAGGGAACAAAATTCAAATTGAAATACAAGATGAAAGTGAAGTCATCACCCAATAAGTAGTTACTTCTGAATTGAAAGTAGTTAAAAATCAGTTTCACTACCTATAATGTGTGTGTGTGTGTGTGTGTATATATATATATATATATATATATATGTATATATATATATATATATGAAATCTTTAAAATTTAGGGATAGACTTTTAAAAAATAACTGACATGACAATGTTGCTTAAAAATAATACTTGAGTCTATTAAACTATAAATTTTTGAAGTAAAATTAAATGGAATTAGATGTGTTTTGAAACTAATGCTATTTTTTATGCCTGCCTGCAGCCTCCTTGGGAGATTAGGAGTTTTAACTGCTCCCGATTTTGTTTTGTTTAGGGCACACCTAATGCAGCCAGTACGCAAGGAAATGCAGCAGCAAATCCTCAGGTAATTTTTTAAATTTAAAATAAAATAATATGAGTTATAACAGTGTCGAACAACTTGCAGTCTCCAAAACCAAAATTAATTTCATCTTTAAGAAATAATGTTAAATTTTATACCACATTAATTTAATATGAGTTGCTTATTCCACAGAATGTCTCAAGTTTCTCTAAGAGAAAGAAAATAAAATCTAACTTTATTCCTTATTTCCCATAATGAATTGGTGACAGAAGCAAAGTGACAGACTGGGAACATCTCTGAAGTGTGTAGCCAGGGCTCTGTAGACCTGGCTCCAGGTGACTGGGGAGGTGACAGACCTCTTCCAGTTGGCTCAGACTCTGTCTGTCTGCCCCTGCACCTACCCTTGGGGATGATGTTTTACAGTTAGCCTTGCTCTCACGACCTTAGCTCAAGGATATCTTAACCTCGTGTGTTATGCCTCGTGTATGTACGTTAGATACTCTTCGCCAAACTTCTCCATTAAATACTTTGAAGAAAAACCTCAGTTTTCAGCTCGTAGAGCGCATGCCTAGCCCTTGGTTTGAACCTCCAACATCACATAAACTGGGCATGGTGGCTCATCTTGTAATCCCAGTGCCCACGAAGAAGTTGAGGCAGGGGATTGTTATAAGCTCAGGACCAACCAGGACTACACAGTGATGCTCTTGCCTCAGAAAGCAACAACAATAAAAACAAACAAAAAACAAGCTCAGTTTTATGCTGATAGTTTCATGATTTGCTTCCTCCCAGTTCTAGATCTGGCAGGATCCTTAAGTCCAGAGAGTTCTCTGTCCAGTGAGGATTTTACCCTCCGACTTTTAAGCTGCTTGCACCTTGCTGTACTGTCTGCTTGGATTCTTTGGAGTCTTAGAGCATTTATGGTTCATTTCATAAATGCAAGTAGTTAATTCTCTATTCGTTATTTACACTTACTCTTCACACTTGATCTTTTCTCTCCATGAAACTCTCTGAAAACAGATTCTTTTTCTCGTTTACACAACCCAGACCCTGTGGTTCCCCGTAACCTCAGGGTGCAGTGGCATCAAGTTTATTGTCACATAGTGGTATGCTGATTCCTACTTGCACCAGATGCTGAGCTCACCTCATTGTCACCAGCTAGGTTCTCAGTGGCGGTCTTTCAGAGTCCATAATTTCTTAACGTGTTGTAAATCAGTTGACAGTAATGCAGAGGAATTGAGTGCCTGATCGTGTTCTGAGTGGGGTACTTGGTGAAAGAGAGATGACAGTGATGCCTTCTCTAGTTTTATTAGGATTTGTAAATTATTTACTATAGATAACCCATTTTTCCAAATATAACTGATCTATAAATGCTTAAAGCATAAATATTGTTTTAATTACTGTTAATGAAATACCTAAAACCTTTAGATACTAATTTTCATATTGGGGATGTTGACTTGAATGTCAGCTCCCCTAATTGTCTTAATACTGTGATCGGTTCCTCTGTGGGAGGTGGTTTTAGCATTAGTTTTTGGTGTGTAAGATTTCATCTCCCTAGTACTGGACAAATGGCTCAGCAGTTAAAGCTCTTGGCTGAGTACCTGAGTTTGATTCCCCGGTACCACCTAAAGGCATGGTGGCTCATGCCTGTAATCCCAGCACTCAAGAGACTGAGGCAGGAGGATTGCTGTGAGTCCAAGGCCAGCCTGGACCGCATAATGAGTTCAGGAACAGCCTGGGCTACAGAGCAAGATGCTGTATCAAAAAAAAAAAAAAAAAAAAGTGCTTCTTAAAAAGATTTTTATTGCCCTATATAAAGTGCAGTATAACTCTCAGAAGTTCAGGTTTTAATGTCAGTACCACCAAATGGCTTACAGTGCTGTCTGTGTGTGCAAGCTAACTCTGCCTTTTTTTTTCTTTTTGATAGGTTCCTGACTACCCTCCAAATTATATTCTATTCCTTAATAACTTACCAGAAGAGACTAATGAGATGATGTTATCCATGCTGTTTAATCAGTAAGTTTTTTCATAAGTAAGTCTGTTTCCAGGCTCCTGTTGACAGGACAGATGGCACATCATGGGTCGAATCTGTTAGTCACCCCCAGCAGTAATTCCTCAGATTCATTGATGTGGCCTGGGGGTAATCATGGACTCAGGCCAGTTTGCAGACTTAGCAAATAAAAAGCTAAATATCCTGTAATGTTGGACTTATTACTTCTAACCAACAAGTGAAACAGGAAACAAAGCGTAGACATTTTGAGTTCTTTCACGGTATTAATTGTATTTTAGATGCTTCCATCCTACTTGGAATTCTTGGTAGGATATGGTTTCTTTGTCTGGATCAGTATCGGAGGTGCTTAACAAATAACATGAAGTAGTATTTATGTGTTTGCATATTTAAATGAGTTGTTTGTGTTCTTCCTAGGTTCCCTGGTTTTAAGGAAGTACGTCTGGTACCTGGAAGGCATGATATTGCTTTTGTGGAGTTTGAAAATGACGGACAGGCTGGAGCTGCCAGGGACGCTTTGCAAGGGTTTAAGATCACACCGTCCCATGCAATGAAGATCACTTATGCCAAGAAGTAACATTTGGGATAGTCATCTTTAAAGGACTTGGTGATATTTATAGTGTTTGTTTTTGATAGCATTTGATCAGGCCATTATTGTGCTTGGAGTTGAAGAAAAGTAAAGGTGAAATTTGTTTGTGAAGGACTTAAAAAATCATCTAGTCTTTCTTTAGCCTTAGTGAACTGTGAAATACAAAGGCCTTAATTTTGTACAATAAATGTTTGTTCGTATTCTGTGTATGTAATGCTTTGTTTATTGGCCTGTTGCCCTATCATCAAATACTTATTCTAGGTTAGAACACATCTGCTAGAATATAAAACTCAGTAATATATTTTTCAGTTGTTATGTTGGAATAGCTAGCGATAGAGCACCACTATTTCAACAGAAATTAGAATTAGTTCTCAGCAGCCCTGAATGGCTTGTTGTATTAGTATGTAAGATGACCATTGAGATGTTAAAAGAAAGTGAGATTTGAGCAGCATCTTCGTATCCTTCAGAGGAATGAGTGTGGTATTTTGCTGGTAGAAGGGATTCTGAGAGACTTGTTCAAAATTTAATTGATTTTTGGTCCAACACAGGTGACAGGGTAGACGGAGGGGCAAAGGACTCCTAGGAAATGGATGAGTCTCTGAAAAAATGGGCGGGAGGGGAAAAAGATGGGCATTGATCCCCCTAACCCCGTGTGTTTAATATGCCATCGAATTTGAAATTCATATGTATAGATAGATAGATAGATAGATTAAAAATAGAGTTAAAAAAGAAATTTAATTGAATGCATGTCTTTTTAGGGTAATTGGACTTTTTAGGAATGTAACAGAAGAAAAAGGACTGCAGTTTTCAAACTTTGCATTTTATTCTTTTCTGTCTTGAGTTAGCGCTATTCCTAGGAAGACTGCTTGACTAATATCTGATGTTGTTATCAAAAGGCTCCACGGGAGGAATTTTGTAGCTTGTCGGCTTTCTTAGGACAGCTGGGCTGAGGGATGAGATTGCCAGTGCTCATGTTCAGTTGTTAAGCAACAACGCTCATGTACTTCCAGAGATCATTTTCTTTAACATTTGGTTTATACTTAAAGTTATTGATCTCTCCCTGCTTTAAAAATTATAGGTCTCTTTAGAAGTGTACTATTTCACAGTATTATTTTTCTGATGTTCTTGCTTTAGAATTTTACCACTTAGAATTCTTATGCTCACAGAAAGGCAATTTTTAGACTTAGGTAGACATTGACTTTGATACTCTGGGAACTATTTTAGGATATTTAAAGTGTTGAGTTTTCCATATAGCCATTTTAGTTTATCCATTTTATTGCGCCCTTTGCTGAGTTTGTGCAATTACATGGATGTAACACCGTAAGACAGGATTCCATTCCCCTGAGAAGTTTCCTTGTGCCCGTTTGCACTCAGACGAGCCCCAGGCCCCCCTGATTTGCCTTCTGTCTTGTCGTGATGCTTTTGAGATTGGACGTACTATATGGGTGTGTGTGGTTGTACGTTAGATTGTGAGCAGAGGACCACATCTGATTTTCTTTTCAATTTTGATACAATTTCCAGTTGCACAAATAGTACACAGAATCCCATTTACACTTCCAGTTACCAATTGTAAACATTACCGAACTATCAGAGAGTATGTTTATCTGACTTATATTGCCCCTTAGTAATTCAGTGTGTATTTCTTAAGTAAAAAACTGCCCTCCCACATCACCAAAATTTAGCCATCAACATCGGAAACCCAACAATCCCATGTTACTCCATCCGTGTTATGCTAATAGCCCAACTAGTAGCCCAAGAATCCAATCTGGAGTTTGTGGCGCAAATAATCTTCATTTCGTACAGACACAACCATTATCCACCCATCTTGGGCTTTACCCAATTATGTTAAAAAGCTGAAGTTACAGCAGCAGCCATCTGACAGCTGCAGACATGCTAGTCCTCCCCTTCCGCGTGTGTATCTCCCTTCACCAGTCCCGCTAACCTCAGCATATTTGCTCAGAGCTCCCATGTGTAGCCAAATTAAAGGGTAAGACTAAGGGAGGAGGGGACCATCACAGACTATAAAACTGAGCCAAAATGAACATTTTCTCTTGTAAGTTGATTATCTCAGTTGTTACAGTGATGGAAAGGTGACCCATACAGAGGTCTTTCCCAACCCTCTCCTGCCCCTTGGTAGGGTCTGGTTATGACAGCAACCAATATGTTGCAATCTTAATCATGGGGGGCGCAGGACATATTCAGCTTCTAAGAACCCTACCACAATAAGTTCATAACAAGAAGAATTCTTAACTGTCATGTAAATCCAGACTTTTGATTTGCTTAAATCAAAATTATTTGTTCCAAAGAAATTAGATCTCCAATGTCCAACAGGTTTTCATAAGTAGCACTTTTAGTCTTAAACTGAAAGGAGGGTGAAATAAAAAACTAAAGTTTAAAATTCTCCTAACTTTAGTCCTCTCAACAATGCCCTGCTGATTGCTGCAATACACCAGAGGCAACTCAGCTTTGCTGTTGGCACCCTGTGAAGGATCTTGTTTATGCGCCAGAAGCCGCGGAGTTTGACTGTCTTTGGAAAATCAGATGCTGGATAGCCCCTGGAGTCCAGAAGCCAGACATGAAAGTAGAGGGGTGGTGGGCCCCACCCATTGGCTGAGGGTATCTGCTCAGAGGTTTGATTTCACATAAAAGCCAGGAGCCACCACAGTCACCTCCCACTTCAGTCAAAGAGCGGGGGTCGAAACAACAAAGAGGAAAATGGCAAGAATCCTGTTGCTTTTTCTCCCAGGTTTGGTGGCTGTGTGTGCTGGACAGGGAGTGTTTATGGACAGACTTGCTTCCAAGAAGCTGTGTGCCGATGACGAGTGTGTCTGTAAGGAGTTTCTTTTTTGCTTTTCATTACATTTCTATTAATACATCTATTAACAGCATAAATTGAGTGTTCTTTAGTGTTTGCTGTACCACCATTGTGTCTCCTGATCTGCATGGGTGCCATCTGACTGTTGAGAATTCTCTTGGCTAAGGTTTGGTTGTGGGTCAAGCGTCTGGCTCTTTCGGTTCCTGTACTGAACCCCAGCTGTGCCGGGGGAGGTACCCTCAGTTGCTCTGTCCTCCTAGCTTTCTAACACGCCTTGCCTTTTCACTATTTTGGTCAAAATTTCCTTCTTTATCTGTCTCCCCCCCAATTATTAGTATACGTTTGTGAGGCGTAATAGCTCCCTTCGTCTTGGGGGACCGGTGTGTGTCCATCTCCCATCTTACTCCAACCCCTCCCGTCTCCCTCCGCGCCCTTCCCATCTCTGCAGAGTCAACCTCCCTGGTTCTGGTCGTCTCCCTCTTACTTTGCTCTTTAAGTGGTTTACACTTGGGGTTTCTCCTGGGAGCAAAGCCACGTGCCATTTTCCGTTCTGCTTCTAGTTTATTGTCCTTAGTGTTAGGGTGCCAAGGGGCACCCATTTCCTGCAGGTGACTCAAAGGGATCTTGTTTATTTTTGTCTTCCAGATACCATTTCTCTGGCTAGAGCCCAGGAGGACTACAATGCCCCAGATTGTAGATTCATTAACATTAAAAAAGGACAGCAGATCTATGTTTACTCAAAGCTGGTAAAAGAAAACGAAGCTGGAGAATTTTGGGCTGGCAGTGTAAGACGAGATTAATCAAAATAAACCCACCTCGTGTCACGTATTCTTAATTTTTCCTAGGTTACCCATCTTCAACCCATTTTTCATGCTTAAGAGTAGCCGTTAAGAACAATGCAGAGACTGTAAATACAAGTGCAGAAATTCAGGCCCACTATGAGCTCGCGTCGCATTCCAAAGACTAATTGCATGACAGTCACAGAAGTAGGTTGATGTGGCATTTTGGCAAGCAGAAGCCATGCACCTCGGGCTTGCCCATCCCAAAGAGTCTGAATCCCATTCAAAAATGTCTGAGAGGGTTTGCCAAGTGCAAGGTATGTGTGTTGGCAGTCAGTCTAAGTTTCCATATTCTGTTAGAAAACTTTAGCAGCTTCTTTAATTCCAAAGAATCCACCTCCTTCCGTTAAAACATACCGAGTGGGCCCTGGGGAGGGATGAAGCAGGTTTGATTTACTGCCTTTCCCATCCCAGAGTAATGAGGAATGAAATTGGAATGCGCTCAAGTATCTGTTCATTTGAATTGTCAAAGACTGAGAAATATGTATCCTTTTAAAAAAAAGTGTCTACTTTTTAAATTTTTTTACTGACTTTAAAAAAAATGAGTTCCAAAGGACTTCAGGCAAGTCACAAGATGCATAAAATAAAGTACTGCTACAGTAATGAGCCAAGTCAAATCGGGCCACCATAGAACAGAGACGCAGCTCCCGTGGGCGAGCTTAGTGGCGCTAAGTGAAGTTCAGATTCGGCTCCGAGTCCCCTGGAATGCAGAATGAACAGGAGGTGCGAGCAGTTACGTAGCTGTCACTTTCCCAGGAACGTGCTCTGACCAGTCTCCTTCTGGGCACTCAGGTGTATGGTGACGACCAGGATGAGATGGGAACCGTGGGCTATTTCCCCAGCAACTTGGTCAAGGAGCAACGTGTGTACCAGGAAGCCACCAAGGAGGTTCCCACCACGGTAAGCATCTCAGTGGTGACCTGAGGAGGGCTCAGATTCTTGGCTGTGCAACTACGGGATGCACAGCCGAGACCGCGTCTTCCAACAGTGACTTTTCCCAGAGAGAGCGGTTTGGGTAAACATTCATATCAACTATCGATGTTGAGAAATCAGTGTGCTTTCTCTATGCAATTGCCCCTTTCTAAATTATTATTCTCTTAAAGAGTTTCTCTTCTTTTCTTTCTGTTCCTTCTTTCCTTCATTTCTTTTTTTATTTCCTTCTTTCCTTCTTTGTCCTCCTGTGGTAGTGAGGACAGATTCACACTGAGCTACAGCCGATATTTTTGTTTTATTTTGTTTTAGATCTTCAGACAGGGTCTGTCACTAAGTCACTACGTTACCAAGGCTGGGCTCAAATTTGCGATTCTCCTGCCTCACCCTCCCAGGATTACAGGCCTGAGCCACCAGGGCAGGGCCTGACTTTATTTCCGTCCACCCTCAGTTTTATTGGGAGTATAATTGGGTGTCCAACTTGGTGTTTTTTTTTAGTTATGTGTGTGGTGAAGTTGCCATCACAATAAAGCTGGTTACCATCTATCATAGTGAGCTGCGTGCATGCGTGCGTGCGTGCGTGCCTGCGTGTGTGTGTGTGTGTGTGTGTGTGTGTGTGTGTGTGTGTGTGCTTTAAAGCAAATTCGAAGTACACAGTTGAGTATTCTCTTCATTTTAGAGTTGAGTTACACTAGAAAGAATCTATGTCATAACGAAAGAACCCAGGCTAGTATTAACTGACTCTGACTAATAGTTTGTACCGATTTACTAAAGAAAAGCGGGGAAAGAAGTGCCTGTTTTTGATATGATCAAACTCTTCTAGAAAAATCTTTGAGTGTCTTATTTTTGTGCTTTATTTTTTTTCTACTTATGTCTGAAATATAATCCTACTCTTTCTAATGCCCTGGGGTCCTGTAAACTCAGGGCAGAAGTAAAAGATCTTTCCTGAGCTGCCTAGCGAGGTGTTTGTTTTGAAGTGATTCTCCTGCAGCTAATTATGTACTTCAAACAGTGCCCAGCCCACACAAGTAAGACTTGCATGTCACTGCTTCTGAGCACTACGCTTGATGTACTCAATAACCATAAATTAAAAGTTTATTCGGGGAACTTCCTTTTAAGTAGATTTTGACTTAAAGTGATAATTATTTCTCTATTCCTTGGGGTTCAACTTTTACTTATTTTTATATCCGAATTTCTCTTTGATTAAATAGGATTTAATCATACACTTGGTTTTGGCCGAGTCTACTGAATTCATTCTTTTTCCGTTTTTTTATTTTCTTTTTGCAGGATATTGACTTCTTCTGTGAATAAGAAAATAAGCCACAGATAAAAAGGAAGCATCATACGTGAAGAAAAAAGCCAACATAACAGGAATCCTGCACACCTCTAATTTCTAGCTTTTAAGAGTCGGTACTTCACAGAAGGGCTGGGACGTGGGGCTGGAGGGGGCAGAAGAAAGAGGATTCTTAACTCGGTCAGTATTCCACCAACCTGGGGCAGGGCAAGAAGTATTAATAGTGTACCTAAATTAGGAGCTGGATCATCCAAGAGTATTTTAGTGGTTTTGTTACTTATGTGATATCTTTGTATGTAAAGCTGTGTGGATTTTTAAAAAGCCTGGCTTCTTGGACTCCTAGATGTTGAGACTATATCTCTGAATTCTTCTTCTTAATTTTTGTTTTCACAGACTGGGGCTGGAGGAATAGCTCAGAGGTTAGAGAATTTGTGTAGTGAACACAAGGCCATGAGTTTGAATCCCCAGCACCACATAAACTGGGTGTGGCTGCACATACCTATAATCCTAGCACTCAGGAGGCTGAGACAGCAAAACTGCTATGAGTTTGAGGCCAACCTGGGCTAGATAGTAAATTCAGGAGCAGCCTGGACTACAGAGCAAGATCCTGTCTCCAAAAAAAAAAAAAAAAAAAAAAAAAAACAATTTTTTTTTTTTT
>PVKB01001321.1:0-271153 GCA_004027205.1 Ctenodactylus gundi
TCACAAGTTGAGGCTCAGTATTCCTCATCACACTTTCCCTACAAGTTCATTCTCATTCTTTGTGGTTCCTACTCCCTTGGAGTTTAATCAAGCTAAACTAATGTTGATTCCTTCAAGATCAATCTTTTCAAAGTATGAGATACGCTCTTTAATTTATGCAAGACAATTTTATACTGTCTACATAAGCTGAATTTTATACAAGGTCTCATATTTTTACTGATTATATTAAATCTCAACTATGCTTTAGCAAATGTACTATTTTTTAAATGTGGAATTTGTCAATTTTTTCAAAATATTTAATGATATTGGTACCAAAAACTAAATAGCTCATGGCTGTTTGTGTCTCATACAGGAAAACAAAATTGAAAAAAAAATATATATATAGTTTGTTTGTTTAGAAGACAAGGACTCCCTCTGTAGTTCACGCTGGTCTTGAACGCACTGTGTAACTCAGGCTGGCCTCAAACTCACAGAAATCTTTCAGCCTTAGCTTCCTGAGTGCTGCGATTCAAGGCATGTGTAACGATGCCTTGCTTTGAATTTTATTTTTTAAAGTAGCAATATTTTCTAACTTTAATTTTATTTTCGCAAAAGCTTATATAAAATTTAGATTATGAGAAACCTAATGATCATCCATAATATTATTTTCAGTGTTTTAACATTATCAATATCTGAAAATCCATATGTTATTATTAAAATAAATATAGTAATTGAAATCTGGCAATATTTTTCCTTAAAGGCCATACAATTAAGTTAGCATAGTTAATATTATTGTAACATAGTAAACATAGTAGCAATGAGGCAATTGCAACATTTGCGATTACATTTTAATGTATAAATTAGGACTTCATCAAAAAGAAATATGAAGTCTTATTCATATCTATGGAATAAAATGAAAATGTGAAATATGCATAAGAATCTTAAAATTTTATATTACTTGATTCATATATTTATAATTTTAAGAACTTTTGCTCAGGGAACTCTTAAAGAAGCATGATCATTTGTTACATTACACTTTACAATATCCCAACACTGGGATCAGAATGTGACAGAGTGGGCTTATTAATTTTTTTATAGTACCCTATATCCACATCTTGGAATTTATTAACTTTTATAGACTATTAGCAGTCTACTTATTGAAAAACATGCTGAAGAGTGGTGTATTTTAATAATAATTTATTGTATATAATAATGAACATGTTCATTCAAATGTTTATGTATGTTGTGTATAATTTTCAATAGAAACATTCCAATCAGTTGCTCAATTAAAGATATATATAATTAATTAGATCCTCTTGGGTATTGTTTTCTTAGGGAATCAGAAACAACTTTAAGTATTACAAAATTGAGACAATTTATGTGGCCATGTTTTAATGTCAGGGCTTAGTTTTGTAGCTAGATAAAAAGTGAAATAATGGTAACAAAATAAAATGAATAAAAAATATAATAATGGACAGGTCAATGGCCTGCAAGACTGCAAGAGAGAAAACTCACAATGCTGAACTGAGCAAAGAAATTGGAATGAATTTCTATAACTGGTAACATTAATATTTCAAGTATTGCAGATGTTCTTACAAGTTTTATATGGAGCTCTTTTCAATATTTTTAATGTAAAATTTTTTAATTTTTCTGATATAATTTTTTATTTCGTTTCTTCTAAGAAAGTTTCTCTGCAACCCCAAATTAGTTACTTTTTCAAAAAAATGTAGATCATATGACATTGGTACGCATTCATGAGCAGGCAGGAGATCTGAATAATTCCCGCTCTCCAGAGACATCATCTGATCCATCAGCTTCCCCCGGCATCGGAGTGACCCACTGTAGGAAACTTCCGGTACTGTTTCACTGTACTCCATAATCCTTTCCTCAGTCTACAAGTAAGCACAGTTACAAAATACTTTTTCACTTTGGAAAAGTATGAAATCCAGGTTTTAAAATACTGTGATGCTTTCAATACATAAAAGAATTCTGAGAATTTTTAAAGTATTTAAATCAGGTCCTCGCTTCTCATTTATAGCAGGTTTTTGGAAGACGAAAAATGGGATAAATGCACAGAAGGGTCTTCGTTTATCATCCAATATAAGAGGCAGAATGAAAATCCTCGTGAAGGTATTTTGAATTAATAGCTTTTTAAAAATCCTAAGAGCATGAGATTTTATATATCAGAGTGTAGTGACAAACTTGCTCAGTCAATGACTAAGAAAATGAGAGAAAGTTGTTTGAGTCAAGCAAATTTTCATCTTGAGGACGCTCCAGTGCTTAAGACCTATATCTGAAAAAGATATCTGTGTTATAAACAGTTTTATAGCCATGGATTTGAACCAGGTACTACTCGGACTTAGGAGTACAGCCTTGGGAGATACCTGAAAGGTGTAAATAAATCATTACCACTTGTGCGCTGGAGTTTTCTCATTTGTATTTGGAAAGGTTTGCTGGCCACGGAAGTGCCAATACACGATCTGATGTGTTATTTCTTTGTTTCCAGAGATATGCCATTTCCCCCCTGCTTTTCAGCAGTGACTCTTTCCTCTTAGTAGCTAGAAACAAACATTATATCTACAAAATCATCCAATTTCGGCCTGCCCAGAGGATGAATAATACAAAATGAACTTTTTTTCATATATTAATTTTGCTTGTTTTTCCTCTTGATATTTCCTTCTCTCCATCTTTTTTCCCTCTAGACAAAGAAGAGGTGTGTTATCTCCAACTTATTTCCACTAATACATGGCTACTTTTTTCTCTATATGATGTATTGTCCCTGAATGATTCGATTGTAATGGAGATATCCGCTGTTTCCTGTGAAAGATACTCAAGGTGGTATTGGTGTGTATGTGTGTTTTTTCATTATTATTTATTTCTTTTTAAAATCCCCTTCTTGTCAGACAACTAATGTATTTTAATTGAATCACAAATTTCATACTATCTTTCCTCTCAGATTTACATTGTCTTTTATCCTTACTAGAAGTTAGGTACGCACAAGCGACCCAATCCTTGGTGACAGAGAGTAGACGGAACCAATGTCGGCTGCATAGGTACTATCTCCATAAACTTTTGTAAGACATTCTATAAGACTTTTTTCCTTTCTGATACGGTGACACAGTAAGATTGAAAGGCACAGGGCAATAACATAGAACCAGAGTCCTTGCTTGGAAGGGAACATTAGTTAATCAGAAATTGTAAGTGGAAAATAATGTAAATGATAAGTAGTTTTTAATATATAAATGATGAATATATTCCTATTACCAATTAATATTACTGATAACTATATTCCTACTACAATTATCTTATTTTGAATTTTATAGCAGCAAGGATTTTCAAATAATTTGAGTATTTCCCAACAATTTATACACAGGAGTTGGGAAAGATGATAGCAGCTAAGAGTTAGTCACAAGACTCAGTTACGCTTGCAGGATCCATGTCAGAACGGAGATTCAGGCAGCACCTATTTGAGAGAGAAATGTTGACTTCTACAGGACTGACCCCTTGTTTGGCTTCATGGAGAGATTGTTTGCTTTTTCCAAAGCTTCTTGGAAGCTGATAAAGGCAAATCTTAATGAACAGCAAAGCTTGAACCCAACTTCTTTCAGTCCCGCAAAGGAGGGCATTTAAGTCAGAGTTACTCCACAGTAACTACAAACATTTTACTGGAGGAAGAGATCTATAACTGTGATTTTGTCTGATCATGTTGTTATTCTATTTTGACTTCTGATTAAATCATAGGAGGATCTGGTACTTTCCTGGTTACCTCTTTTAAGCCTCATATTCCAAGGATGAGATTCTTGTATTATATACTCAAGTATGGCACTGCTAATTCTCTGTGCTACACTATAGAATGAATGATAAATCAGCGACACACACAACCGCTGTAGATATTGACACCACGAGTTCCTTTGGTAAGGTTTTCTACACTAGACCTGCTTAGGAGCATTTGCCTATGGAACAGAGGCAAATAACATATACTATTTCACGATAAAGTGCTTATTATCAAGGTCCAATTGTAACTTTATAAGAAATAATGCTGTAAAATGCTCAAGTCACAAGAAGAAGATAAAATTTGATACTTTTACAAACAGCCCAATTGAACACCTAGTTACTACCAGGCCTAAGATTCTAAATTCTAATGTTGACCACAACATGCTAATTTTTTTTTTTTTGAGACAAGTGTCCCATTTTGTAGTTCAGGCTGGTCGTGTGCTCTAATAGCCCAGACTGGCCTCAAACTCACAGCAGCTCTCCTGCCGCAGCCTTCCAAGTGCTAGGAGTACAGGTGCGCACCACCACACTCCAGCTAATGATGCTGATCTTGCTTTGGTCCAGAGTCTACAACCTTTTAGTTGATCGCAGCAACCAGGTGACATTGGCTTATTGACGGGAAAAGCTCCCAATGATCATTTCCCAGGCATAGGATGAAGAAATAATGATCCATTTTTCATCATAAGCCAGTAAGTTTTGGAGTTCGAATTCGAAACTGTACATAGATCGTCAGAAAAAAATCAACAGAAAACGTGACTACTGACCAAATATTTCAACGAAATGATGCAGTCAGCCATGCACGCAGTGGATGGTGTAGTATGAAATTATTCCAGGCTGAGGACAAGGTAAATTCCAGTGGGCTGAGCTGGGAGGCTCGCTGTGCTGTATACCTGGGGACACCAAGGGATGTCACCGAGGGAGCTATATCGCCTAAAGCATTGTTTTAACATAAAGTGTTTATTTTTATGGAAAGAAAGAGTAGATGATAAAAAATAAACACAGAACCCTTTCATACAGGCCCTTAGGAAAAAAATTTTTCTTCTTTTCTACCAATATTCACTTTTTTCCCAGGTTCCAAGTGTGGAATTCCAAGTGAAGGTATTTCCTTTCCAGGTAGAAAGGAAACCATTACTGATGCTTGGCCAAGGAAGTAACATAACGTGAATAATTCTGTAATGCTACTTAAAGTGCATAACAAAGTGAAAAAGGTAGTAAGTAAGCAGTAGGAAGATCACTCGGAGAGCCATCACTATAGACCGGATGAGAGGGGAATTATCAGCTTTATTGGAGTGGTAGTTATGAGGTAGAGTAAAACATAGTTGAGTTCCTGATATGTCTTAAAATCATGGCTCAAAAAACCTGTTGGAATGGAAGTTGCATTATGGAAAGAGCCATCAAAGATGACTCTACGGTTTTGTCTTGATTAGTGAGATCACTGCAATTGTTTCTCAGGTGAAGTTTGGAAAACTGTCAAAAAAATTAGAAAAGGACACTTGGAGCATCGTGCTTATAGAATTCTGTTTCATTTTATCTTAAACTAAGTTTTATTATATAATCTTATTTTGTCTTACCTTGAATTTGCATTTTAAAATTTGTTTTGCACTTGGCAAATATATTTTATACACCCTCTATTTTAAGTCCCTAGAGTAAGGGCAGTTGTATCCAGAGAAACAGGTGGTAGTCACGGCTGTGACAAGGTACGTGAGGAATAAAACTATTATTAAAGTGATATTAAATCAACTTCATAATTTGCTCATTAAACAATTTTTTACTGAATACTGTGAAACTGTCTACGTTGCTTGTGAATCTTGATTTCTTCTTCTCTGTCCCTCTTTGCTCCCCATCCCCATTTCTCTCTATATTGTGGTTAGAGTCCATTGTGTTGCTCCAAAAGACTCACTGTGTTGAAGGCTTGGTTGCTGATGGACTTTTAAAAAAATATTAGATCATGAGGTTCTGACGTCAACAGTGGCCTAAAATCTCTGAAGTGGTAAGCAAAAAGAATGTTTTGTCTTGTAAGATGTTTTTTTCTCATGTAGTTGATGAATTCTGCAGTAGTATATTTCACACATGAATAACTATTTCCAGAATTTCTTATATTTAATGAAACGTGCCAGAGTTGTGTGAAATTTTTCCTGGAGAAATGGGTGCAAATATCTGTTTGTCCCAGACAGGGTGCAGAGACTGAACAGATTAATGACACCAAAGACGAAGTTGGTGAGCCAGTGAATTTATTGAGGTTACATGAAGAAGTGTGGGTGAGCGGTGTACTCACAGGAGCACAGGTCACTCACAGGAAGTTGCTTCACTGACAAGCCCCCTCTAACACAGTAGACAATTCCTGGAAACTGCACCTTGCTTACTGAAATCTGCCTACCTGGCCAGTTGCTACTGTTCTCTCCAGACTAACTTCCAGTTCTTTTCCCTACCCTGTGGCCTTCTATCCCTCTCTACCACACCAAAACTGAAGTTAGTGTAAAAACAACACTTACCTGAAGGATTTTTACACAGTGCCCTTGGCTAATATGATAAATGAGCCAATATATTTAAGAGCATTACTAAAGCATAACAGAATAATCAAAAATTGATGGATTGCCTTAGGCATGCAATTCTTAAAAATCACATCTTTGAAAAACTGAAACACTGGAAGTAAAACAGTTGATATTTTTATTTATATCGATAAGTTAAAAAGTAATTTTCACCTGTCTCAAGAAAAAGTCATTCTCAGAAACACTTGAGGGGATTGATGAAGATATTTTTTGCGCCCCCCCCCCCCATGAAGATATTTTAGGTTACTTTTATCATCATTGATATTATACAAGAAACAGTGTGTTTTAATTAAATAAATATCAGTGCAAACGTTTGCCTTGGTCAATCTACTTCCAGCTTAGACATTTAAGAGGAGAAATGCTTTCTCCTTTTCCACCTGCATTCACTTCTCGGATTCTGCTAAGGGCCCACAGTCACCAAGGCTTGCTTATGGTGCCCTCAGTTTTTCATGACCTCAATCTTATGTACCCCTCTCCTGTCCTCTCTGGGGCTTACTCTCAATCTGGCTCTTCTCCCTTTTTCTTTCCCGTGTTCCTTCATGCTCAGGAACATTTTCTCTCCGTCTAGTCACTCACTATTTCTCTTTTTTCTGATTAATTGATGAATTTAACTAGCAAGAGTCATGAACAGAAAGCCAGAATGTGTGAAAGGAAGAAACCACATATTCATCTTCCACTACTCCCACCTCTGTTCTATTGCAGTAGATGTATGCACTTAAGAGCTCCGTCTCTTTCTGAAGCATCTTTCCTCTAGGGCTGTATCTCTCTCTGGGTTTTGGACGCAACATTCTATTTTTCTATTTAGACCTAGAAATGATAACGTTTTTCTTCTATTGATGTGTGTTATCCTAAACTCTAGCTCATGTCTTTGTCTGTTTGGTGGTACTGTAATAGAATATCCAAGATTGGGTAATTAATAAAAAATTTACTTCCTATAGTTATTGTGGCTGCAAAATTCAAGATTAGAGTGATGGTAGATTCAATGTCCATGGAGGGTAGAGTATCTGCTTCCAACATGGTACCTAGATGTCTGTGTCCTCTAGAGTAAAGGAATGTGTGTCTTCACATAGCAGAACGTGACAGGGTAGTGCAAGGCAAATTCACTCCATCTAACCCTTTTTGAGGGGCCTGTAATGGTACTCATGGCTTTCATGACTCAATTATTTCCCACCCAAAGACTACATTTCATAATGTCATTGCACTAGGGTTAAATTTCAACACAAATTCTGAGACAGAGAGAAAGGAACCCTCCTGCACTATTGGTGGGAATGTAAATTTGTACAACCACTTTGGACAGCAGTATGGAGATTTCTCAAAAGATTGGAAATAAATATCCCTTTTGATCCAGTGATACCTCTCCTGGGAATATTTTCAAAAGACTACAAAGCAACACATAACAGAGTTACATGGATACTTATGTTCATAGCAGCACAACTAACAATAGTTAAAATGTGGACGACACCAAAATAACCATCAACAGAGCAATGGATATATAAATGGTGGTATTTATACACTGGAATACTATGCATCTACAAAGTCCAACATCTTGGAGGCTTTTGTAGCCAAATGGAGGCAACTTGAGACCATCATGCTTAGTGAAGTGAGTCAGAAGCAGGAAGTGAAATAGTGAATGGTCTCTCTGATGTCAGAGTCCCAGATCACAATTATCTCATGGAACTTAAAGTGAAAAACAAAGTGAACCAGGTGCTTTGGATGGGGATGTATGGAGGGGTGAGTAAGGGGAGGGGCAAAAGGAGAGCAGGAATGTCCTTGTCACCTTGACAAGATATGTATGTGCACAAAGTGCTCCAGATTAATATAAACCTTAAATCTTGCACTTTTACATATCAATAATATAGGGAAAAACATTTAAAACAGTAGTTTGTCACCTGTTCATTAGCTTATTTTCACTATTGTCTTTTTGTATGTGCTATTATTTTTGTACTAAGACAGTAACAGACACATTGTTCTCCCCATAAGATGTACCTACTAATTCCATATGTGTGTGCATATGCTGTTACTATCTGGAGCTAGTTTTCCTGGCCAGGACATAACTACATAACTGGGGTCCTCTCCCTTTATCTTTCTGTCCATCTAAGCAACATTGTCTGTTGTGCGTATTTTCATTTCATTTCATTGGAGAAAAAATCTTCTGTTTTCTTTTTCAAGGAAGCCTTCTTTGTCAGAAATGTGTCTGATTTATTAGTTCATATCATTAAATATAGATAAGTTAATATGTTATTCTTCTGTGCGGTCCTTATGGTTTCAATTCAAGACAAGAGCACATTTCAAGTAGTTTGAAAAGCTCATTGATATGGAAATATGTTCGCTTTTCTCTCCTTTATGATACACAGCTATTTGGTAGTAACTGAGGTAGTTTAAAACTTCAAGAACACAGACAAAGCTTTCTTTTGTGACCTGAGTGGACTCCTGATTCTTGTTGGGGAAGATGCATACATATTCATCAGCCCAGAGCGGAGTGCTCATTAATCTCAGGGAGCTAGTCTCAAGAGTCCGTGAGTTTACCTGTTGTTTTTCTATAGTTTGATTTTTGTTAGCTAGATTTTAGTCTCTGTTTCCTCTTATTCCTTTGTGTATTTCTTTATTTGATGAATTTCCACATGAGTTCCAAATCTATGCCCAATGAGTTACCCTGTTTCTGGTAGAAAAAAAAATGCTGACACACACACACACACGCACAAAAATTATCAAGAAACAGAATATTCCACAGTAATAATTTTAACAAGCTTGTACTTGAGTGTATCCTTTAACATTCATGTGGACAGGAACTGCAGAATAATTGTCTGTAATTTCATCAACTTCTTGAGCTATTAAAATTAGAAATTAATTAGGATGTGCCATAATTAAGCAAATAAAAATTAATAAATAAGAGGAATTATTAATAGTAACTTCTACATTATTGCTAAAATCTATTATCATTGTATTTGAATTTAGAATTAATGTTTGAACAGGTTTAAAATATACCAAAGATCATGAAAAGAATAAATGAAAAGAAGAAGTAATAATGGAAAGAATAAATGAAAAGAAGAAGTAATAATGGAAGTTAGAATTCAGTAAATAAGGAGTAGAAGTTGTGTGTTCAGAAGAGCTATTCTGGAAGTAACACCTAACTGCTTTATTGATTTTTGATATTTTGTGTATTACTGGGTGATATGGGAACACATTTTTTTCAAAATAAAAAAAATTTTAGGAAATAAAGTTGTTTTCTCCGTTTTATTGATATGTATAAGTGCAAAAATTAGTTTACATTGATCTTGAGCATTCTGTGCACATACATATCATGGCAAAGTTACAAATCCTTCATTTTTGAAGCAGTGTCAACTTAAGCACGTTGGACACTTAGAGAAATTTCAAAATTAATAGAACAGTAGAAGTGGCAACTCTGGGAGGAGATTCATATTCAGATGTAAGAAAAAAGGAATAGATGTGTCTACGCAAGAGGCATGATGTTGACATGATAGATCACAGGACAGAGCCTGGCAGTGTCTTTGTTTTATAAGCAACTCCTGTTTCAACTTATACTTTATTCATACTATGTGTGTGTTGGTCTCTTGCATTTGAGTTTTTCTACATTATATAGTTAACATTTTATTGTGTTTACTATATATCAGTGTAAGTTTTGTGTTGAAATGATATAAATTTTATTGCTAACCTTTGGTGAGTAAAGTTATTGATAGTATGACTCATCCATTTTTATTCTTTTAATTTTTCTCCATTTTATTGATGTGTATATGTGCAAAATTTAAGGTTTACAATGGACTTGAGCATTTTGTCCACATACGTATCTTGTCAAGGTGACAAGGGCTTTCCCATTCTCTTTTTGTCTCTCTCCTTACCCACCCCTCCCTCCCTCCTCCCCCACCCTACCCCCCTGTTTTACTTTGTTTTTCATTTTAAGTTCCACAGGAGTTGTGATCTGGGTCTCTCATATCAGAGAGACCGTTTGATGTTTCACCTTCTGCTTCTGACTCACTACACTAAGCGTGATGTTCTCAAGTTTCACAAGGGAATACTATGCATCAATAAAGTCCAACAGCATGGAGGCTTTTACAGACAGATGGAAGAAACTTGAGAACATCACATTCTTTTAATTTTTAACCTAAGACTTTTGAGAATGAGGCTTAAAATGCTAGTAAAGCAGATTTTAAAATAGTTCTGGAGAGTGAGATGAAACATTCTACTCATTTATATCATAATGAGAATTATATAATTTTCTAAAAATTTCAAAGTTTCATGAGAATTAAATAAGTCAATATCTATAAATGCCTGCAACAATGCCCGGCTTCTGGTAATTCTTCATAAACATTAGTGTTTTTTTTTTTCCTAGGAGGCATATTAGCCCACAGGAATGAATCCTGTTGTTCCCTGCTCTCTCTTCCCAGTCTTGCACTTGTATAGGTTCGTGTTGGAAACATCCAGAGGATGTTAGTAAGAGTTTAAGATACAACCTCGTTTCCTGTTCCGGGAGAACATGACATAAAAAGAGAAAGTGCTTCTCTCCCTTACCCCTGGAACGTGCGTAAGGATAGCGCTTAAGACTCTAGAAGGCAAATTAGCGACCTTATGTTCATAAGAGTTTCCCGGCATCAGTTATGAGTGTCGCCCTGCCTGGTATCGGGGCCAGGAGGCAGCAAAGGCATCCACAGGGACACCAGCTGGCAATATTGACAGTGCAGGGAGCATGGCTAATAACTCGTGATGAGCAGCAGCAGCCGTCTTCAAAAAGGTCCCACAAGGCCTTGGAGAAAACTGTATACAAAGCAGATTGGATTAAAGAAACAGCACTTAGACAATACCTAATACAAATGAAAAATTTTCTTTTTTGTCAGCATTATCCCCCCCCCACCCCACACACACACACCTGGTCACCTCCATCGTTATTTCCATAGGTGAGGCTATGAGGGAGTAGAATAGTATCACTGTCTACTGGAGGCTGGTATGATTGAACTGTTGTGGTTTGCTCATAATTCTGACATTATTTTATTCAATGGTATTTGTTATTTAAATGATCATTTTAATTAAGTCAAATTTAAATAAAATCTGAATTATTTTTTTTGTCCTTGTTGTAACAGGATCCCATTAAATTGCTTGAGTTGGTTTTGATCTTGTGATGATCTTTCTGTCTCAGTCTTTAATTAATTCCTTGTTAATAGCAAACACTCTTAATAGTAGGGGGTATAATTATCACCTATTTTAGAAATCTACTTATTCCTTTTCTGTCTGTTCAAAACACACATTCTGTATTTATATACTGCCATGTAAAAACACATAAGCTGTTTAAAAAGAAATAGAATAATGTCATGTAATTTCTTAACAGTGTACTGCATTTATTGAAATATAGCCATGGAAATCTAAATACTCGGTATGTTTTATTCAATAACTCTATAGCATTCTGTTGCATGAATATACTAATAGTCAAGTAATTTTTTCATTATCTTAGTATGAATGATGCCACATTAGACATTGTATAAACACATATTTTATCTTGCACTTTTAAAATTAGGTAGTATTATTTATAATTTAATAATGTTTAGAAATAGCTATCTACATGCACAAATGCATATTTCTGTCTAAAACGCATGACTAAAGACTTGGGCAAAAGAGCTTCAAAGGTCTTTAGAAGGTTGGGTGTGGAAAAGGAACTGGACTCCACTGAGATGTGACAGAGAGAGAGTTGGGGTTAGGATCAGCTTCTTATGCCAATGAGAGAATCTAGAAAAGGGCTTGTGATCTTCATGGCAAAAAATAGAAAGGAGCACATTTTGGGAACAGCTGGGCTCTCAGACTTTCACAAACCATCTGGAGCAACCATCATCCAGGTGTATGAGTGCCAAGCCGAACTGATCTTTAAAATGCCCCCAAAGGAAGCTACCTATTCCTTATTTGGTCCTCTCCATTACCTGTGACAAAACAAGCCATCATTCTTGCTCTGTGGTTTCAGCTCCCATATTAAATTTGTCAATTACTTCAGCCAGTACATTCACACTTATTGTTTAATTCAGTTAAATTGTATTTCTGTCACCAGGATCTGAATTATTTACCATAACGAAAGTCTCTTTCTCTCCTTACTTCTAGAGGAGCTCAGGGTGTGCAAAGGTACTTCATGTTTACAACCTCCAGAACACATCAATTGACCCCCTCAGAATTCAAGCTGACTTTGGGAACTTCCACAAGAATTGCTAACTTTGAAAAAAAAATCCCTCAGTTTTCCTTTTATCAAAGTTCTTCACTGGTCATTTTGGAGCACAACCTCCTGTCATTCCAGAAATACCCCACACCAGACTTGATCTTTTCCCTGTCCAAAATAGCTATGTTCTCTCTCATCTGAGAGCCTTGATTTTAACAAGTAACTGTTTTTGAAACATGAAACATACATTTTCTGATCCTTAACCACCAAACCCTTAAAACTTCCTAAAAGAGAGGAGGTTAAAATTAGCTTTCCATCCTGTTGGAGTCTCCTGTGGTGATGAGTTGGAGATGGCAATCAACAGTTTGGTAAATTACCCTGTGACAAATGTAAATTACTCAGAGCAGCATAAGAAGGAAATGTTACCCCCTCCTGTCGAATTTCAGCCCTGATTCTCTTCTCCCCTAACTGCCACTTACTCTAAACATCAGTAACAATCAGCTCATTTCCAGACCCCTCCAACTGAAAGGAGAGACAGATACTGCTAAAAATGACAGTGGTCAGGGGGCAGCTGTCACATGATCTCGATGCGTTATCTGACCTCTAAGAGAATACACATTTCCCCCCCCCCTCAGGATAACAGGAAAATCGGCTATTTCACAGCCTCTTTCCCTATGCATGGGCCTTCAAGATGGGTAAGCGAATGTTCTTTAACTCAATATGCTCTTTATCCTGAGCTCCAGAATCTATGCAAATGCTACCTAGTAAGGCAGGAAAGACTTTATAGATGTGATCAACTTAAAGATATTGCACTTTGTGTGTGGACCCAACACATTTCTAAGGTTCTTTATAAGAGGAAAGCAGTAGGGAGAGGAAAGGATGTGAGAAAGAAAGAAAGATCAGAATGACTCAATGTCGTTGGGGCTCAAACCTTTGTTGCTGTTTTTAACGATGGAAGGAAGAGGCCAAGAGTCAATAAAAACATGTAACCTCCACAGGTTGAAAAAAAAATAAGGAAATGGATTTTCTCCTAGAGTTTTCTAAAGTAATTCAGCCCTGTGAGCCACTTTGGACTATTGATCGCAAGAATATTAAACATCATTTTAAACTGCTACAATCAGAATGGTTTGTCAGAGCAGTATTAGCAGCAACAGATACAACTCCTATCCTATCCTAGGAGATTCTGGAGATATTTCACTTAAAAACTTATTGCAGAGGCTAAGAACATGAACTCCCTTATACACCAGAGTGTAATGCATGACCTAAAAATTAAGCTCTTATGGCCTTTTAGCTCTTTATACTGCCAAAAATCTATTTTGTTCGTAATTTTTGGTTGCTCTGTCATTAAGTATAGAATATAGGCCTTGATATTGCTTATTTCCAAGGACCGTTGTTGTCTGTCTTAGATGTCAGAGGCAACTTTCAGAACTACAATTCTACTTAAGGTCACTGATGACTATGAGGTTCTACACTACTATTGGCTCTGACAGTAGAAAATTTTGAAGAAAAAAAAAAACTTTCCAGCTAGACACAGCATCCTCATTTCTCCAAAGACTATTAAATTAGTGAAATTTTTACATTTATGAGTTTTTCCATTTTTGATTATGTGCATAATTTGGGTAAGGCAAGTTAATCACAGACCCAGAGCTTTGGACAACCATTCCCAGAGACCTCCTCTCCCCATTCCTACCAGCCTCCTGGAACATGCAAAGACTTTTCCACTGCTGCATCTCTCATGCTGCATCTCTCTGTGGATATGCAATGTTTTGAGTTTCAAGAACAAATTTTTATGTGGCTTGAGTATGTTACTCAGCACTTTAAGGCCTCCACTTGTTCTATGGTATCAAATTTCGGGGCCTCAGGTGTACGGGCAGTATTGCCACCGGAAGTCGTATCATATCCTTATATCCTCAGTTCCCAAGCTCTTATTATGTGTGTGTGTGTGTGTGTGTGTGTGTGTGTGTATGATTAGTGTATAAATGTCCGTTACTTTTTTATTGCTGTGACTCAATACCCGGTACCCACATATTTAGGGGAAGAAAGGTTTATTTTAGCTCACAGTTTCAGAAGGTCACAGTCTACTAAGGGGTGGCCAGCAGCAATGGAAGTACATGGCAGAGACAGAGGTGGAGGCAGCTTCTCAGGACATCACACACAGGAAGGCAAGTCAAGGCAAGTTGAGACTCGTCCTCCAAGGAAGGCAGGGAGCAGCTGATACATCCTTCCAGGTGTCATCCCTGTGATCAGCCCCTCCTGGATCCAGGTATGGAAGGTGTACTAAATCCCTACTACAAACCAATAATCCAAATTACATGCCTGTAATACACTCTACATGCCAGTAATCTGCCCCTCCAGGATAGGCCACAAACTCTGAACAGCACATGGTTCCATAGACAGTCTATAACATTCAAATACATGACACTTTGGGGGGACATTCCAGATCCAAACCACAGTAGTGTCTGTGATCCTTTAAAAAGTAAAAAAGTCTCACTTGTGATAAAAATAAGTATGTTGTTAAAATAGAATCTAATTCTTGTGCAGTACTGTTCTATTAGCCCACTCTACTCTGCAAGACTAAGAGTCGCTCATGGTTTCGGAAACAAGACAGACTGCAAAGTGTGGAGTGGAACCAAGGTAATTTCTTCAGATCTTTAGTCAAATTCTTCACACTGAGGGTGAAATCTGAAATTTCGCCATCAAGTATGGCTACAAGAAGGCAATAGGGGGCCATTCTGATTACAGAGCCTAGAATAATTACACAAGTCACTTATCCATGAAGCCTTGTTCCATTCTCAAATCCTGACTCAATGCTTACCTGACACGTGACTTAGAAAAAAATCAATCACCTTTCTTTGACTTTACACCCTTTATGTGCTTCATTAAAGTTAAATTAATATCTACTCCACACAATATTGCGGGGATTATTTAAATTAATATATGTAAAATTCTTAGACTATCTGGTGACATATTAATATTTTCATATATTAACATAATAGGAAATTGGAAGAATGTTATGAGTAGGAAAGAAAATATAAACGTTTGAAGTTGAGCATTTAAATCAAGTCCTGTTAACAGTCAAAGGTATTCTTTCTGAATATAAAGACTGTGCTCAAAAAATCCATTTTCATTTAATAATTACATGAATATGTATGAACCTCTCATGTGTCAGACCTGTTCAAGTGCCCTCTGTATCCTATGCTCATGTTGCGGAGGACTAGCTTTGAATAACAAGAGAAGTTCAATGTACTTACAAAATTCTATAACCTACTTATTTAGCTACAGGGGTCACCAAGCAAATAATTCCAGGTCTTTTGCTCCTCTAGCTCTTCAAGGTCAATCTATGTTTCAGAATTAAGTTTAACAAAACAGAAGAGTTTGAAACTACTTTTAAAATAGGTGCCTTCAAACAGAATCGACGTGCTGTCTACTGATATAAATCTGATGAATTCTGATGGGAAACTCCTGAGAAATCTTTATGTCACGCTACTACAATTTTTTTTTTTTTCTGTAGAAAATGTAACCGATGCAATGTCAAGTCAGTTTTGTTAGAACTCACATAGAATGATGTTAAGTAGAAACGCGTGAGTCTTAGTTACTTTTTTGTCCCTGGGACAAAATACCTGACATCCACAATGTAAGGGAAGAAAGATTTATTTAGCCTACAGTTTCGGGTTTCACTCAGCGGGTTCATAGGCAACTGGCAGCCAAGCAACAAGGGGATCACGTGGCAAAGGCTAGAGCGTTGCTCATCCCTCTGTATAAAAAAGCCAAGTGAAATAGAATCAAAGACAAGCTGCATCTGGAGGCTCAGGCAAGGCTAGAGCTTTCCCACGAAGAAGCTGCAAACAGTGCTTCTGCTTCCTTAATTTACTTAGTTGAAGCTACCGTTTGGGCCCCAGTACTCAGGGTCGGTGCCCCTCCCTCACTTGCCTGCCCACAAATCAGTAAGGAACACCGGAGAGCTCTGCCCTGGGAGCCCCCACACTGTCAACAAGTCGACACAATCTTTCCAGGTGAAACTCCAAGCATTTCATTATATGAATAATATCCCTTTCACCCAGGCCTTACCTCCCAATAGCACACACTTCCATAGTCATATACTTCAACCAAGTACATGAGGCTTTTAGGCGGCCACTCTAGACCCAAATTATAGCAGTATAGTACTGAGTTGTAGGACTTAACCTCCTGCTTAAAAAAAAAAAAGTATTCTTTGTGAAAGCTATTTGTATTAATCACACTTTAAAGACACCAGAATATTGGTAATATTAAACGTTAAACAGCCAAAGCAAGGCAGAAATTTAGCCTTTTTCAAAGGTGCAAGGACAAACCTCCATATATTACAAGATAATTTGCATCCGTGGTACGCTTTATGTTTCATGTAGAGCTGAGAGGATTCACCATCACACAGACACTGCCGCTACTGTGCTTCTCTGTAGAAAGAAGTTGAGTTTTGCTTAAATCTCTAAGCATTGTTTAAGACTAAGATAAATACTTTCTTAAAATAAGTTGTCCCCCACCTACGGAAACTCACATACTTGTCATAATTACTTCAGTACCAGCAAGTCCTCCTCTTAGCACTAGAAGTATGTGGGCTCTGAGAAGCCAACATACACACCTGATATTTTTGAAAGGAATCTAATAATAATTGCATAATATTTTGCTTCTCCAGATGTGCTTTTTTATCACTTACTTTTAATTTTTTTCTGTCACCGAATTTCCTCCTGCAAATATTCAGGGCATCTATTTTTCTTATTTTGAATTGAACATGGATGAATAAAACCTGCTTTTTTGCTTTGCCATTAAGTTTCTAAAATAAGATGGTAAAGAGTGTAAGAACCAAATGATTTCACATACAATTTCAGCTGAATTGCAAGCTTTTAGTTACATGAATAAAAAGTTTCATAAATTCCACAAATCTTTGATTTTTTGAGTGCAAATAATATAATAGTGACAATTATTTCTTGTGGGTTTAATATTTGGCACTGTATTTGGTACTAAGATCTCAGTATTTGTAAATCTTTCAGTAGTTACAACCCTATAAGCTGCATGTGTTACTTGGCCTGTATTTAAAATTATAGGTAATTTTAACGATGATAGTTAAAGTTGAAGTGAACTCTGGTAGATTCTTAAAGTTTTATAATTCCAGTAATATCTATCTACTGCTTTGTTTAGACAAAATAGGATTGTTTCACATGACATAAAAATCTAGTGTGGAGAAAAAAATGAGGAAATAGCTAAATATTTAAGATGGTTTTACCGGTAGAATACATATCTCATGTTTTATCCTTCTGATTACTTTAATAAAAATACTGAATTTTAATCATGGATTGAACATAAAGGCCAAAATTTGCCTTTGGACTACAGAATAAGTTAAGGATGTCCAGTTTTGATCACTTATGGTCTTTGAGATTATTCAAAGCTTCACACATATATTAAGCAATTTCCACTTCAATAAAATTCAAATACTTTCTAACAGTATTATTTAAACAGTAAATATAAATCACTAAAGTGACCTAGTATAATAGAAAAGCTAAACAGATAGGGTTATGGACATTATTAAATTATATAATTGCACAATTGTATAAATGGTCGTAAATACTTTTATAATATACTGCAAGCTTCTCATGATATTGACCTTTAGTCAAAATGCATAGGATCAAAAGATTTACCTGATTTAAGACTTAAAATAAAAAATTCAAGCAAACAGTAAACATAACAACAGAAACATTTACCTATCACAGTACTTTGACTTTTTTCATTCTCAATGCTTTGTGAATAAAATAAAATTGGAAAAAATATGTAACAGGACAACAGAGTATAGTCAAGCCATTACTGTCATAGAACTAAGCCAAAGGAGTGTGTCAAAGCTGAAAGCCAACATGAGTCAAAAATTCTTTGAGCAAGGTTGCATTGACTGGATAGAGCTCTCTGTTTTTTAAAAATTCATCTTCCCAGAAGAGCTCTTATAAAAGAGCAGCAGCTCTGAATATGCTAGGTGGAAAATATTTGGCAGATTTTTTTTAAAATCAAAATTATTCTGTAACTTTTTAGACCCATGAACTGCTTTTCAGCCTTGGCATTCATATTATCTTCACATGTAAGTTATCTGAGTAAGTTTCCCATCGTCACTGATGTCCCTGATACGTTTTGACATTGATGTAGCAGTTCAGTTTTATTCATGAATCTTTTCACACACAGAAATTACCAACTTACATTTATAAAGTAAAAACATGCACTAGACGCCAACAAAAAATCTAAACAATAAACACAATCAAAATTTTTATTAAAGATTTAGAATTCATTTTTTAATTAAGTACATTTAGTTATTCTATAGTTAAAATAAGGAAAGAAGTCCCCATTTTAGAGTACGAGCCTCAGAACAGGCTGTGGTCTCAATGAAGGTGAAGTATTTCGCACGTTCCACATATTGTCATCTAGCTGAGGGTGTAAAATGAAATGATAGAAAATAAAAAAGAAAGGGGGTAAGAAATTTGTAACACAGCACTTGTTTAACACAACTTTATGTTTAACATGTCATTTGAAGGAAAGAAATAGATTATAATGTAACTTCAATGTTAAGATGAGACATAAAGTTTATAACAGCACAATATCTATAACCCCATTCATTTAGTTTTTCTACTACACGGGTAGCTTTAGATATTTTTCTTTACTGTTCATGTAATACTGTTAGAAAAATATTGAAATATTATTAAAGTGGAAGTTGCTCAATAACTTTTTGCCTGTAAGTCTTTGAGGAATGATCAGATGCCCAGTACTTTGGGCAGACTTGACCTAGTTGAGAGGACGTTTGCTTTCGTAGTCCAGTATTTTATCATTAACTTATTCCCTGTAGTAAAACATAGCAATTTATGGAGTGATAGTGAGTGCAGAGTAACAGGCACCAGATGAAAAAGACAGTATTTGTTGAGTAAACTTAAAAGATGTTAAGTGCACATGAATTTTCCCAAAAAGTGTTAAAAATTTTTAAGAGAAATATTTGTTAAACATGGCAGTGACTAAATAGCATTTCTTTACATGCGGCCATTCAAGGGTTTTAGTGTAGTTTTGTAAATTGTTTGTTTTGAAAATTGCATGTTTCTTTCAGCATTATAAATCCCCAAAGCAGGAAAATGTCTTACTGTTTTTTATCATAACTTATTAATTCTTCAGGAACTTTTTTGGTGTGAAATGAGGATCTAAATACTAAGTGTGACATGTTTTCTTCCAAACTTCATACCCTAATTGCTTGTGGCCATTTAATCCTAGTATATTTGAGATGACCAGTTGGTAAGTGACTTGTTTAAAACGAAGTCCCTGCCAGTCAAAGTAAACATATAAACAATTGCTCAAACAGATGATGTTTATTCATTTGAAGCATTTTCTCTAAATTTGCATAACAGTTTATAAAACTGAAGCATATGTACCATTCTCCTGTCGCACACTGTCATAACCTCTACATTTATAACATTTCCTGTATTTCTTAAAGGCAAATTAACTCAGCCCCATTCACTTATCAGCCTTTTAATATTTGCATAATAAAATTCATACATAAGAATTTGACATAAATAATCTCTGCTTCTATTCCTTTCAAAGCCAGTCAAGAAAAGTTGGAAAGCACAGCAACGTGCTAATAAATAAATTATGTAGTGTTCTAAATCATCCCTCAAAGATCCCTTTATAGTATGAGACATACTGTGGCAAGTGATAGTGCTAAGAGGATTCTTGTACTGTGGTCTGGAAGAAAAAAATGTCTGAGAGAAAAGTGTTGCAATGAGGACTAAGGAAAGTTAGAAAACTTTTGAAATGCTACCAGATCCCTATATGTAATATATACTTCTGGCCAACATCCTAACATTGCTTTTTTGACATTAGCAGAATTTTCTACAATGAGAATTCCAATTTAAATACGTTAAAGTGAAGTGTATGTAATTCTATCAAAAGATGATTTGGAAAATTGAAGAGTAGAGAAAATGCTTAGGATCCTTCTACTGCTGCCTCCATCATCTCCGGGGATGCCACCTCAAAATTTCCAGATGGCTGACATGTTGGCTAATGCTATGGAAAACCTGGCAGTCATATGTTTGATGTCAATGTTCTCCTGTGTCCTTCCTTCCCCTAGTAACAGCCTCTGCTACCTGACAAGTGCTCTCTGTAATCCCCAAGGGTGCATGCAGGTCTCAGTTACTTTTTCATTGCTGGGACTCAATATCTGACCTCCACAAATTTAGGGGAGGAAAGGTTTATTTTAGCTCACAGTTTCAGAAGGTCACAGTTCATTCAAAGGTGGCTGGCAGCAATCAAAGTACATGGCAGAGACAGAAATGGAGGCAGCTCTCACGACATCACAAACAGGAAATCAAATTGAGACTAGTTGAGACCAGTCCTAGTCCCAGTCCTAGTCCTCAAGGAAGGCAGGATGCAGTTTATACATCCTTCCGGTCTCAGCCCAGCGATCAGCCCCTCCTGGATCCAGGTGTGGAAGGTGTGGCCACTACCCCCCTTTAATCCTAGTTTACATGCCTGTAATCCAGCCCTCCAGACTAGGCCCCAATCTACCAACAGCACATGGTTCCATAGACGATTTATAACATATAAATACATGAGACCTTTGTAGGCCATTCCAGAGCCAAACCACAACAATCCATTTCATGATGGTGTATGTATGTATAGGTCTATATGTTGTAAAATAGTAAGTATTAGATTTAGAAGTGATCAGGAGGGATCACAAAAATTATGGAGTCCTAAAATTTTTTCTTGTTACTATTTAAAGCTGAGTGAGATTTGAAAAGCAATAAGTTTGGTACCTAAGAGAAAACTTATTTCAATAGCTAAGTAAATATAATATAGAAATAGCCTTATAATATAGCATCATAATATAGAAATAACCTCTCCTCCCATTTTATTGATATGTATAAGCACAAAATTTAAGGTTTCCAATGAAGTTGAGCATTTTGTGCACCTGTCTTGTCAAGGTGACAAGGACTTTTCCCCTCTTCTTTTGTCCCTCCCCCTGCCCTCCCCTCTGCAGTATAAATGTGTTCTTCTTGCATTTGCATTGTTTCACTTATTAACCTATTACATGTTCATCAAGAGCCTATTTCTAAGTTCCATTACGGAACTTAAGAATCTGGTATTATGGCTGGACTAAGTTATAAAAATGCCATCATTAGTAAAAACAAGAAGATGTATCCAAACTCATCCACAATAAATAAAGCAATGCATAATCCAAAGACCAGAAGAAAAAGAAGGCATTTGCAAAGCTGTCTCTCCCTCAGAGATAAGAGAATAATTTTGAAAGATCATTGACATCAAAATTTAATAAAGTGCAGATTCCACAGTATGACTTAGAAGATGAAATGGTAAGAAATCAGATTAAGAAAAATTGAACAGCCCCTGATAGACACTCAGAATAAAAAAAAGTGGTGACTAAAGGAAGAAAAGAGTTCACTAGAGTTGGATTTCAATGAAACAATAAAAAAATGAGTGAGAACCAATGCATTGACTTTGGATAGGAACGTCATAATATTTTATTACATAAAGTCAGAATTTTTCTTGCAATATTCATACTTTTTTTCTTCACTCCTTATGATGAAAAGGAGTCTCTCTGGCCAAGCTGAGCCACAGAGACGCTTTTGTTCCAGGATTGGGTCGCTACATGTTTCATCTGCTCCTGCACTATTTCCTTTTTAGAGAAATGGCTTCTGCTTATGGTGAGGCTTTGCCATCTTTCTCTCCTTTGCAATGACCGATGACCAATGCAATCATTCAAACAAACAAAAAACAGTAATAGTTTTTCTCATTGTGATGGTCAAAATAAGCCATCATCTTGAACTCAATTTGAATTAGAGTAAGTCCTGTTTTGCATGTTTATGAATAAAGGAAGTGCAGCAGACAGGGTGGGTCTCATGTCTGAGAGCCTCTTTCTTCCTTATTATATTTGTTTATGTAGGACAGAGAAATGCCATATTTCTCAGTCTTTTCAGATGCAGTATTACACATACTGTGATTTCATCTGATAATTGTCATTTTTGTGGCTCAGGAAATACTCCAGTTTAATTTTGATCCATCACTGAAGAGTGAAAAAGAAGGATGGCTTAGGAGAATCTATGTTGTGGATGGCAATGCTGGGAAACTCTCCAAATATGCAGACAAATTGGACAAAGGCAAAAAAATATGGTGAAAGGGATGACATTTTGTAAAAGATAGCACTCAGAGAAACTTCATATACAGAGAAAAATAAGAAAGATGGAATAAAATATAAAAAGCAGCATTTTGTGGAAATACGCTCTAGAGTTGGAGACAAATTTGAAAGTAAAACTATTAAGAGTGCTATATAGCAAAGTGAAAGGGTTCAAACTTAGATATCTAAATGTTTAGAATTTTCATAGTACTTTTCATCCTCTTTGCCTTGACAGCTAAAACATAAGCACAGACAATTTAAAGAGAAATAAAATGGCCTTCCTAGCATTTAAGTTTAGACAATAGATTAGGATCTCCAATAGCGGTCAACATTGGACCTGTCACTGCACTGAAGATGTAGACCTCGACAGGTTCACACAGATATTTACATGGTGTATTTTGCAGTTGTGGTTTCTTTTGAATAATGGATTTGATAATATTTGATCCCATATTTCCTTAAGGCAACCATCTTCTAGAATTGAGTCAGCCTGTATTGTGTTTCCATCTGAATCGCTGTTTTTCCTTAAGACTGAGTCAAACTATCCATTTTTTGTTGTAGGTGTTCCATTGTTGTTCATAAAGAGATATTTTAGTGTCCTTGTGTCTGTGGCAAAAGTAACATGAATAGAGTACGCATCGTAAGAACAAAATCTACACATAAAATCTTTATAAATGCCAATGTTCTTCTTATCCATGAAAAAGAAAAGACAAAGCTAAGCAAAACATAACGAAACATACCCCAACACTGATCTCTTGTGTTTAGTTCACTTGTGTCCTGGCTGAGCACTTGAAGCCTTGAATCTCTTGGGGTTTGAAGTGAGAGATTTGTGTGAAACTGTTAGACTTCATGGATGGCTGATCCTTCCAGTAGAGACTTTCTCAGACACGTCACAGTCCACAGGCTATGAAGCCAAACACCACTTTTTAGAAAAAAATATTAAGAAAAGTTTATTACTCATCAATGAAAAAATCTACATAAGATTTTATTTCATAATATTGGTTTTGTCCCTAAAATCAATTTTAAGAAATAAAATATAGTTTGCAGCAAAATAGAAAACAGAGAATTCAATAAAAACTCATGAAGTTATAAAAAAGAAGCAAGATGCATTTACAAATGCATTATTTTTAAAAAGTATAGCTTTCTGCAGATATATAAAATACACCTGATGACCTAATTTTCTTCAATTATACTTCACCTCTTAAAGTTTCACCACCTTCCAACTGTGTCACAGCCTGGA
Organism: Ctenodactylus gundi; assembly: GCA_004027205.1. Classification (NCBI taxonomy): domain Eukaryota; kingdom Metazoa; phylum Chordata; class Mammalia; order Rodentia; family Ctenodactylidae; genus Ctenodactylus; species Ctenodactylus gundi. The sequence continues at coordinate 23,868 of PVKB01001321.1, forward strand.
ACCAAGCCTTTCCATCCTGTGGGGGAGGGGGTGTATTTCAGATCTAAATTATAGTATCTCCTTCATCTACTGCTTTGATATAATATTCTGGATGCATCTAATTTGATAGTAGCTCTGCAGTGTGTTTAATTGCTAGGTGTACTTCTTGTTATACGATTTTTTTGCTTTCTTGATACTTTGTTTTTCAATATGGAATAACGACAGGAGAGATTGTATTTTGAGCCATATTGAGATCATGTTTAGAAGAAAAAAGATAGGGATTACTAAATTTGACTTTGCTTTTCATCTCTGTAAAATTTCCATTGTTGTATAATCGCTTTGTATTGTGTACACTTGAACTGTGTGGAGTGTGTGAAAATTACTAAGTAGCACTTTAGATTTAAGTAATTAACCTCAACTAGTGAGTGAGCAAAGAATTTTATTCTTTCCTTGTACGCAATAGCAATTTACCTTTTGAAGTCTGTTTCCTTACAGCACTAACATGTCTGTGCTTCCGATATAAATAAAAGCATATCTCAGGTCTAAGTAAGAGAGAATATTGGCAGAATTTTGTGAGCATTTCTATTCTAATATACTATGTATTTTTAGGATAAAAATCTTCCCAATGAGAAGGTAGCACAGTGTTTCTCAACAGACTGACATTTAAAATGTTTGTAGATCCTTCTACCGCCCCCCCCAAATTAGAATATATTAGAAATAAATGCATAGAAAAACAAAAAATTGATAATTCTCACTAAGATTATGTTTGACATTAGAACTGTAGAATATTAGATAAAACTATTATGGAAAATATTTAAAATATGTAGACAAACATAAACCACAAAATCATAAAAGTTAATGTTTACCATGATTATTTATTCACCTAACTTTTTCAGTATTTACTGCATTGAATTTCTCTACCTACCTCAGTTACATTGGAGATTAGAAACAAAAATTCTGGGCTGTTCCATAGTTATATATAATGTGGAAAATGACTATAAAATACCAAACTATATAACACATTAACGGCATTGTTTGAAGAGAGAATGAGAAAGCAGGGGAAGGGTCGGGCATGTCACTCAATGGTAGAACGCTTACCTCGCATGCCCGAGATCCCAGGCTCAGTCTGGAAGAGTGGAAAGGGTTGAAGACGTGATGCTAAAATGCTCTTCCAAGATGCTCTCCATGATGTAATCACATCTGTGAGCAGAAAAACTTTAGCAGAAAACACAAGGAAGAAGTTTACCATTTTGTATGGTTTGTTCATGTTAATGAGAAGTGACATTTCAGTGAAGGACAAAGGAGTTGGTGGACTTAGTCTTGCCCATCTCTGGAAGAAGGACTTTCCAGACATAGGGAGGATTGGTGCAAAAATCCCAAATTAGTTTCACACCTAATGAAAATAGTAAAGGCAGGGATAATGCTTGCCAGCTAGCAAGGAAGAGCAGTGGTTTGTGGGTCAGAGAGGCAACAGGGTTGGGGGCGAATGATTGTATAAGACCCAAGAGGTCACCGGGAACATACTAAATTTGTTTTCAGCAAAACATAGAAGCATTGGAATGTTTAAAGAAGGGAATGACACGGTTTATCTATGTTTATAAGATTGCTTTTGCTGCTATGTTTGGACTTGGGATAGAGGGTTCCAGAAAAGCCAGGATACCCTGTGCATGCCTTTTGTAGTAAGTAATCTATAGGGGAAAATGGTGATTGCCAGTAGTGGAGGAGTGTTGAGAAATAACTGGATTTGGAAATAATTTGAAAAAATAGTTGAGAGAACAATGTAGTGAATTATACCTAAGATTTAATAGAAAAGCAGAGGCCATGCTGACTCCAGGCATCTGTCCTGTGATGTTCGTGGGTGACGTGAAGTGGGAATCCTGCGCAGGAAGGCTGCTTTCTGACTGTCATGCTTCTCTTGCACATCCGCCACAGACTGAGTAGACACTGGCATAAAGTTCATAAAACAGATTTGAGAAAGTCATGCAAACCCAGGATAACGGTATCACTCAGTATGCTTCAAGTCTAATATCCAAACTGGATGTAATGTATTTATGTGCAATAAAGTCTTCAAATATATTTGACTCTGTTTTAATTCAATAAAACATATTCCATTATTATATCTACCATTATATACTCATACAAATTCTCTGGATAAAATAAGCCTTTAAGTTTTAAGGTCCTGCCAAGGAGCAAGAGAAGCAAAATTATGTAACTTAACAATAATGAGAAGAATATACTGTGAGCTCCCTCTGCTGTTAAAAGACATTCAGTTGTTTTAAAATTATGAAACTTGCAAATACTTTTGAGATCTAAACTAAACGACCACTGGATATTTAAAGGACAAAATTAAAAAATACAAATTGAGCATGACTTTGGAGTTTAAACAGCTTTAAATCTCTTTATAATTTCTTCTGTTTAAAGTTGAGAAAATACTGAGAAATTTTGAACTAAAAGATACTTTTCTCTCCTTTCAGAACTTAGAAACAACTATCTAGGTTTTGTTTTAAAAATAAAATGAGTTGAATCTCAAAATTATCAAGAAGGGATACAGACAAAAAAATCTGTACTTTAAATAAAGAAAAAACATTTAATACAATCTTTGTAATGGAAGACATACTATTTTATATATCAAATTTAGTTACTTAGTATCTACCCTGTGAAAGGCAGAGTAGTTAGAAACTGCCAACTGGCAAAGCAACATTGAATTTAAATCTAATTATAATCATCCAGAAAAATGTATGAAGATTTTTCTATGTAGATGATAATTCAAAAGGATTTTTTGACAAAGGCTATATTGTATGTTCACTTATAATAAATCATGAATAATAGTTTGGGGAATGACATACGAGTATGTATGCATTCAATCGTTGGAGACACTATGCAAGACAGAGTAGCCATCACACGATGGCCTCTAAAGTCATTTATGGTCATGCCTACCTCTCTGTCCAGGTTCTATTTCTTGACATTTCTCATTTTAGAGCCTCTGTAAAGTAGTAGTATTTCTCTAAACGCATCATGTGCTTTATTATCTTTTTGTATATGAGCATTTATGTCACCGTTTTGAAGGCATAATCAAATGACTGTGTTGGTTAGGTTAGATCTCTTTCTCGGGTTTTGAATAAACAGACTGCGAACTCACATCTGACTGGCGCCATCTTCCTCTTTAAACTCATGCTTGTGGATCTTTGGGTACAATACTAAACTTTCTCAGTGTTTGTGTCCCCACCCCAGCCACCGGAAATAACAGGAAATACATGTTATTCTCAAGAACAACAAATGAAATAATATATAGAGAGAACGTAGTACAGTGTAGGGCACAAAATTACTCTAAATTTTATCTATTAATATCCTGTAATTACTTTCACAAAACTTTGCCGAATGTTATATATTTTTATTTTTATCTTCATTATTAGACTTGGATTTCTTTAAAGGTAATAAAAGCCATATTTTCTGTGTTATTTTCAGAACCGAGATGAACATACGGTGGAATAGAAATAAGAATTAAGCATAGTTGATATCAAACATTGAGTGATTAATGATATTTTGAGTTCTTAAAATTGGAAAATTAACTTTAATATTCTACTAATTTTTAAGTGTGTGAATTAATATTTTCAGTGGAACTAATCAGTTACATGTTAGACATGGTATTGTTTTTTTTTTGTTTAAACCCTAAAAGGAAGTCATAGTCATTACATATACTACTGGGTTCTCATTCTTCTTCCTGTCCTCATTTCTCTCAAGTTATTCATTGTAGAATCTGGCAGGAGGGACAGGTAACCATGTGAGAGGACAATTGTAACTAAGGCACTAGTGTTACTTTTCTTTGTTTTTATTTGAATCAATAAAATGCACATTTTGTCTATGCCGCCTTACATTTCTGCTTAATTTTCCCCTGGTAGATTCTTCCAGTATATATTGTAATTATTCTCATTTTTGGCATGCTTATCAAGGAAACATTTAGAGAATTGTATTATTATAATTTTCTCAAATTTTAGGTGTGAAATTAAATGCAAATATTCTTTTGAGAGAGATTTCAATATGTTAACAACACTCAATCTTCTGAGTTTTTGATAGCTTGTAGTTTGCCAGAATATGAATTTCAAGTGATTGTTGGCCTGTTGTACTTCCCCATCTCAGAAATTTCTTATAATTTCAGTTGTCCATTTCTTACTGGAGTCATTTATTTTGGTGTCTTAGTTTTTTGAGTTCTTTACATGTTCTAGATATTAATCCTCTGTCAAAAGCATCCCTGGAAAAATACTCATCCATTCTGTGGGTTGGCCTTTTCCCCTGTTTGTTTCATTTGCAGTGAGGCAGTTGGGTAGTTTGATGTAGTCACATCTGTTGATTAATGCTGATTATTTCTTATGCTGATGGCATTATGTTAATGAAATCCTTTTCTGTCCTTACGTCTTCTAATTTTTTTAACCTATTTTGTCTTCCAGTAGGTTCAGTCTTTCTATTTGATATTTAGTTCTTCGATCCATTTTGATTTGATTGTATATGATAACAGATAAGGATCTAGCTTCATTCCCCCTCATTAGAATACCCAGTTGTCACAACATCATTTGTTACGGTGCTGTCTTCTCCAATGGATGGATTTGACCCCTTTGTCAAAAATGAGAGGATTGAGGGTGCTTTTCTCTTTTGTTGGATCTTTGCCTGGTTTGGGTATTTAGTTTTTGCTGGCTTTGAGGAATGACTCTGGCTAATTTCTTTCCTTTTCAGCTTTTTTTTTTCTCTCAACTTAATCTCTCTCTCTATATATATATTAGTAGTATCCGCACGCACATATAGGTGATACACAATGGTTGCATTGAGTTTATTTCATGCATATGTGTATCAGTTGATCATTTCAATTCCTTCTACTTTCTCTTTTTAGCCCTCGTGCTCCCTCCCTCATCCTTCCTGAGTCCCACTATCACGTCTATTTCATTATATAAAATGCCTGTATTACGGGTTGCTCATGATATTTAACCTTCTGAGTTGGATACACTTCACTAACCATGATGGTCTGAAATTGTATCCATTTACCTATAAAAACCTCAAATTTATCTATCTTTATGGAAGAGGAGTACCTCACTGTGTACATATACCACAGCTTTGCTGAGTAATGGCATTAAATCTTCCTCGAATTGGCGGAATTCTGCTGTGAATTCATTGGGTACTGGCCTTTTCTTCAGCGGAAGTGCTTATTACTTTGTCAAAGTTGCAGCTGGCTATTAGGCTGCTTAGATGTTTTGTTTCTTCTTGCTTCAATTTTGGAGGCTGATATATGTTTAGAAACTCACCCATTATGTCTAGATGTCTAGATTCTTAAATTTATTGGTGTGTGGAATGTCAAAGTAAGATATTTAAATCCTTTAGATTTTGGTGCTCTCTGTTGTAATTTCACCTTGGTGTTTCTAATTGCATTGATAAAGTTTTCTCTTTTGATCTTTTTTTTTTTTAGAGCTTAAACTTGTTTATCTTTTCCAAGTATCCTTTTTTGTTTGTTTCATTGAGGTATTGTTCTTTTGGTTTCAATTTTGTCAGTTTCTGCTTTAATCTTTATCAATTTTATTCGTTTTGAAGTTGGCTTGTTCTTGCTTTTCCAGGGCTTGAATTGCATCATTGAATTATTTATTTTAGTTTGCCCAGTTATTTTTACTTGTACTTGTCTGGCAATGAATTTCTTTCTTAACATTTTCTTCTTTATTTCTAAAGGTTATGTTGTGGTGAGCTGCTATATCTCCAGGAACTTTATAATTTCTTCTATTACCCGTTGTTTGTTCAGTGACTGCTTGTTTGACACTGTCACTTCTCTTTTTGTTTCTAGTTTTCTTCCTTTATGATATGAGGTACTATATGGGGTTATTTCAGCTTTTTGTATCAGTTTATGCTTGATTTTTAGCCTAAAATAAGGTCTTCTTTTGAGAATGTTCAATGAATAGCTATGAAGAATATTTATTTTGTTAGATGAAAAGCTCTGTAGATGGCATGTGCATTTATTCCATAGTATTTTTCGGATCTGCTATAACTTTGTTAATTTTTTATCTGGTTGACCTGTCTCTCTGAGAGAGGGGTAGGTAAAAGTCCCCCACTATAATTGAGTTGGAATTTACCTCTTTTTTAAGTCATATTTTAAATAGTTGGGTGTACCATTGTTCAGTGCACAAATGGTTATTATTGGGGTTTTAGAAATATCACAGTGGTTAGAGCACTTGCTTAGCAAGTGCATGACCCTGAATTTGATTCTCTGTTACCATGTAAGCTTGCTATAGTGGCACCCAGCACCCAAAAGACTGAGGCAAGAAGATTGATCAGAGTTCAAAGCCAGACTGTGTTATGTAGCGAGTTCGGCCTCAACTACCAAATGAGACCTGGTCTCAAAAATAAGTAAACAAATAAACGAACAAATAAATGGTTGTTATTGGTAGCACATTCTGTTGAATTGTTCTCTATACTAAACTGTCATGTCTTTCTGTTGTCTCTTAAAGTCTACTTTCCCAGCAAAGAACAATGCAACCCCTGCATATTTTCATCCACTTATTTAATTAAATATGGAACTCCATCCCTTCAGCTTTTTGCTATGTTTATCTTTATGAGTAAGGTGGATCTCTTGCAGGGAATATGTGGCTGTTTATTTATTTTTAAATCCAGCTACGCGATCTATGTCTTTTAATTGCAAATTGTGGCTACTAACATTAAAAGTTACTTCTCATAGACACATTGTGACTTGCCATTTTACTAACCTTTGATTTCTTTTGTTTTTCTGTTCGTGTAGATGTCTTCTCTGTTTCGTGTTTACCTGCTTCAGGTTTCCTTGTTTTACTTATCCTCCCCATCTCTGTCCAGAACACCCTATAGACTTCTTTGTAGTTCCAGTGTAGTTGACATAAATTTCTTCAAGGTTTCTTTGCCATGGAAGATCTTAATTTCATTGTTAATTTTGAGGGATAATTTTGCAGGATAAAGGAGTCTTACTTGGTGATTTTAAGTTTTTATGTTTTAGATTTTGAAGAGTTTACCCCTGGCTTTTCTGGCTTTTAGGATTTGTATTGATAAATGTGGTGTGGTTCCAATAGTTTTCACTTGCTATGCCACTTCCTACTGTTCTTTTAGATCTCTTTGCACTGTATGTCTGCTGTATGTCTGTAACTCTTATCTTGTGTCTTGGGGAGTTTCTTCTTTAATCATATCTAGTTATCATATGATATGTCTCTGTCACTTGTGTGTCTATTTCTTTTTCTATGTATGGGAAATTTTATCTTGTTATTTTATTAAATAGTTTTCTTAGCTTGGATTTCATTTTTCTGTATTCATATAATCCTAAGATTAAACTCCATTGGGTCATCTATGATCTCTTGTAAGCATTTTCACACCGATGTGTGGTTATTTTAACGTTCCTAGTGGCTTGCTCTTTTGTTTCCATCCCGTCTTCTCAGTCTCAAGGTCTGTCCTTCTTTGAGCCATTCTATTCCCCATATTTTCCAAAGAGGTTTTCATCTCCTGGTGCACTGCAAATATCTTTTTATATGTTTGAAATCATAGTGAATTTGTACTTCATCTCTTCTGTTGTCTTCTGTAGCTCTGCTAGCTTTATATTTGCTCCCTCTTTTAGTTTTTTATAACTTTTTATCTTTTTAAAGATCAGTAAGCAATTTAATGAGGTTGTTATTTGAGTGTGCTTTATGATTTTTCAGAAGATTGATTATTCTGCTTTCAAAGTTTTGTAGCTATGACTGCTCTTCTACTCCCATCGAATAAAACTAGAGCATTTTCTGTGGTGCTTTGCTGTTTTTTTTTTTTTCTTTTTTTTTTTTCGTCTTCTTGTTGTTTTTATCGGGAGATTTAAGAGTTAATTGGGGTTGAATCCTCAATCGGCCTCTAGTGAGAGCTGGTCTTTTCACTTTTGTGACTGAATTTATGAGCCATGTTATTCTCTATTTAAACTCAATTCTGTCTCCTGCTAAAGGCACTATTTGGGTTCATTATTCCTGAGTGTTGTCTTTTTAGCTGTGCATGGATGCTGGATTGATTGGTATACAATCCCTGTGTTCAGGTGGTTAAGACCCTGTGTTCTGGGAGTTTCAGTTGTGCATTTCCTGGTTGGGTCTTGGCTTAAGTACTATTAGTGTCCTGCCTTTCCCTAACTACAATTACCTCCAGTATCTGTTCAAGTGAATAAGTTTGATTGTGTGGGGTTCTGGCAGTAGGGATTTTTCATGTAGAGACTGCTGGCTTTCCAGACTTTTCCACTGGGGAATCATCGGATTAGGAAGCCCAGGTTGAACAACCTCTGAGAGGGAGCTGGCCAATGGCCATGGGAAGTCTACTCTGTGTCTACTAGAGCAATGTACTTTCGAACACTGGCTTCCCAGCCTCTCCAGCTGGGGAAAGGCAGAGAATGCACTATTCTATGACCCAGGCACTGCTCTCTTAACAATAAAGATTTTTTCCATCAAAATTATGACAGCATATTTGCATATAAATAGAAATGAAATCCTCAAATTGATATGAAATCATTACTGTCCCAAAGAGCCACAATAATCTTGAAGAAGAGTTAGATATTCAAATTTATTGGATTTAGCAATTTGATAAAGTTATAGTTATTTTGTTATTAGCATAGAAATAGAATAGGAACCCAAAAATAAATTTCTATCTCTGGAAGAGTTCTTTGGATGGGGAAATAAAAGATTTTTTAAAAAATGGTATTAGAGCAATCTAATTTCTGTGTGTACAAAAGAAAACTCAGAGATAATTGAATGGTACTGCCAAGAGAACATTTTGGAAGGATTATATATTTTACATAACCTTAGTTCTTAAGCAATAAACACACTAACAGTATAATAAAATTTATGCTGTATCTGATAATTCCATCTCAACAAATACCATAAGTGACACAAATGGGTGCGATTTCTGCCTTAGTTCTAGGGCCTTTGCATTGAGATTGCCAAGGGTATGCAGTGCCCAATGTTATGTCACAAGACAGTAAAATTTTAATGCTACAATAAAATACTAATAGAAGAGTTCATTTGTAAGAAATTTTTATGATAATATGAAAGTTAAAAAGAGATATTGAAAACTGCTTTTTAAAGACTCATATGATCAATATAGAAATCTCTTCAAATCAAAGAATATATCAAAATTTAAATATACTGAAATGGCAAATACATATTATATTTATGTCTAATGAACCACATATTTATTTCATTATGAAAATTTGAAGAAAAAGACGGAGAAGAGGTAGAAAGCAGAGATAGATGACAAAGCTAAAATACCTCGGCAAGGTGAAGAGACAACCCACAGATCGGGAGAAGATCTTCATCAGTAATACTCAGAAAAGCGATTCATATTTAAAATATACAAAAATCTCAAGATAACTGCCTAAAGTAAATGACTCCACCAAGAAGCAGGCAGCTGAAAGGAAAGGACGCTTCTTATAAGAAGTACAAATGGCCAACAAGCACATGAAAAAGTGTTCTTCATTGCTGGCCATTAAAGAAGTGCAAATAGAAACAACGTTGAGGTTTCACCTCACCCCATGAGAATGGTCTACATCAAGAACTAGAAGTCAAAAAAATTGTTGGTGAGACTGCTAAAAAAAAAGAAACTCTACTCCACTGCTGGTGGGAATGCAGTCTAGTACAACCATCATGGAAAACCAGCCTGGAGATTCACGAGAAAGCTGAAAAGAGAAATTCCATTTGATCCAGCTACTCCTCTACAGGGAATGCTCCCAAAAGAAATAAACTCAAAATGCCAAAAAGACACACGCCTATCCATGTTCACAATAGCCACAATCCGCCTGCCCATCAGTAGAGGAATGGTTAAAGAGGATGTGGTACCTCGACACAATGGAATACTGTGCATCCCTACAGAAAGGCACATACAGATGGTCAGAATGAGAATGGGGTCACCTTGAACCAATAAGGCTCAGTGAAACAGACCAAACACAAATGACTGACTATAGATGGGTATCTCGCTTACGAAATTCATAAACATAATAGCTTAAAAAGGGTCAGCAGGGTAGAAAGAGCAGCAATGGATTGCTAGGAAAGGGAAGAAACTCTGAAAATGGGTGGGGGCGGGGCGTAGGGCAAGAAACAAACAAGAGGTCCCACTTGGTGTAGATGGTCATTAATTCCCCGAACCACATGTCCCTAATGTGTTATTGCTGATGCAAACTATGCATAATGACATTTTAATCATTTATTTTAATGGCATTAGTTTAATTTACATATGATGAAATGAATTGATTTTTTAGTGTGGAATTCAATGATTTGTGGTAGACATGAAGAGTTTTGCATTATCGTAACAGACTAACTCTTGAATATTCCTAGTGCTTTGAAGTGGTCTCTGTGTTCACTTGAAACACTACTTATGTCTCTAGATTTGCCTTTTCTGGACATATGTATTCGTTTGCCTTGTTTCAATTTCCATAGTGATTTGCGGTCGATATTGCCACATGTGCAAATATTCCTTTCTTTTCCTCTGGAAAATAATATCTGATAATTGAAATATCTCACATTTTAAAATCTATTTCCTAGTTAACAGATATTCACAATATTTCCAAATGTTTTTTCATTATAAACTATGTTACTATGAATATTCATGCACAAGCCTGGATGTGGAAATACATTTTCAATTTTCTTGGGTAGATACATACAAATGGAATTATTACTTTACATGATAAATTATCATCTTACTTACATTTACATAGGTAACTACCAAACTGTTTCCAAAATTATTACACTACATTACATTTTAGCCAGAAATATATGAGGTTTGCATGTTTCCATATCATCAAAAATTTTATAGTTACTTGTCTATTTTTATCATAATCATTCAATAAGCTTAAAGTACTATTTTATTGTGGTCTTAATTCCATTATATTCACTAATTTTATTTTTATAGAATTGTTATGTCTAGGAATCTTACCTGTTCGGGATAATATAGAAAATTCAACTCTCTGGTGCTTAGTGTATATTTGTAGGGTACAAATTTTCTTTTCTCTAAAATAATAATCAACATATATAAATCTCTATAGTACACATATAGTTCACATAGTCTCAAGTGGTCTCATTAAAAAAATCTAATATTAGAGAAAGGATTTTTGGTTTAAGTGATATCATGTGACAGACAAATGCATCTTATATCTCAAAAGAAAACTTTGGATATTTTCATGCAAGAGAAATGCTCAAAGTTTAAGATGATGAATATGCAAGTTACTCTGTTTTGATCATTTCTGTCTCTATGAATCAAGTTATCATATTGTACCTCAAAGCTATATATAATACTTATGTCATTCAAAAAAATCAAAATTCAAAACAAAGCTTGTATGCTAGAGATAGACGCCCTGATCTCATGTCCTGGCTTCACCACTCTTGAGTTGTGTAACCTTTGGAAAGTTGTTCAATCATTCAGTGATCCTATTTCCTCTTCTATAAAATAGGGTTAATAACTACTTGCAAGTTTATGTGAAGATTAAATCAGTCAACATGTGTTTATCATTATGCCCAATCAAGAAAATAGAAAGTCAAACTATCTGTTAACATAAGCTGGGTATCCATGCTGGGAGTTTTTCCACAAAGGTAGTACAAGTATTGGAGGATCAGTAAGGGCATTATCCAGATATTAACTGCAAGAGGCTGCATCCACTCGTAATAACTGGAGAAGAAAAGGTGCTAGGTCCTTCCATGATGGCTCTGTAGCACAGGTACCACAGCTGCCACTGTTTGACCTGCCATTTTTGCCATTGAAAAGAGCCAAAGAGATCATAGAAACACAAGCATATGGGGGAGGAGCCAGGGCTTACCCACCAATTCCAGAACCAGAGGTGTCATCACCCCTTCCATCATTCCCCACTCAATGGTCAGAGGTCAGGTAAGAGCACCCCGTGAGTAATTCAGCAGGTGAAAGGAGTTTGTGAAACTCATTCTCTAGCTGTGAAGTACAGAGGACAACAGAAGAGGAGAGAATGAAGGGAGCGACCAAGACAGGGTCTAGAACAATAAAGCCCTGAGATCACATCGGAATGCAGAGCAACTTCCACTGTCCTTAGGTTTACTTTTACTTTTTTAAAGATCTTAAAGATTCAATGACTAAGATTAAAATTAATACTGATTTAACTTACATTTTATGGGAACGTATATGACCTCTTTCATCTTTAACACTAGATGTGGTTGGAGTCGTCTGTAAATAGATTAAAGTTTTATCCCAAACAATACCTAGGTGCTTGTAATAGACTAGATCTTAAATGTACTCCATAAAGGTTCATGTGGTCATGACCTGCTCAGCTCCCAAGCGTGTGCAGAGCCACAAAGATGGAGAACCTAGTAGGAGATCTTCGGGTGAACAGAGGATAGTGCGACCCAATTTCTTCTTCTCCTTCTTTCTTCTTTTCTTCTTTTTCTTCTTCTTCTTCGGCCTTTTGGCCAAGAGATAAATCATTCTGTTTTGTTCCCCATCCTATCATGATGTTCATATTCAAAATAATGCAACAAGACTAGATCATAGATTGAAGTCTTCTTCCGTAATAATGAACCAAACAAGCCGCTTCTCTTTAAAAAATTGATTATCTCAGGTATTTATTACACTAAGGGTAAGCTGACTAATAGCATAGTACTGTTAATTTTTTTAGATCTCAAATTCAATTTTGAATTTTACCCAGTATTAATATATAAACATACGGGGCTAATGATATTTTATTTTCTGCCTTTAGATTTTGAAGCAAATTTTCAAAATTATGGTATTTTTTAGTTTATAGATCTTCCTTAGTAAATCAGGGTTCAGATATCAAATATAAGAACTGTTTAGCTACAGGCTTTTTCAGACTCTAGATTAAGGAAGTGCTTTTTGTGGTAATTAGCCACATCTGCCGTTGCCACTTACATCATTTTACATGTTTAGAGTGAAAAGTAGCTTGAAATATCAGCAGAAGAATCTTGCCTTCTGGTCACATTGTAAATGAGTACATTTCTAAACAAGTAACATATATTTTAATCTGTGATCTTAATGTCTGATTTCCTATAAAATAAAGACTTTGCATTATCCATCTGCTTTTGCAATCAAGAATTAGAAAAAAATATTTCATTGAGCAAGATAAAAATATCTTGTAAACATATTCTGTAACTCTGTAACTGCAATATCTATTACATCAGAATGTTCTTTTTTCTTTTACATTTTAAGTTGTTCTTTCTTCATCATTCAGAAAACAACCCAAAATCAACAATAATATTCTCAGTAACAGTAATTTCTCCTGTATGTCTTCACAAATGTGCACATTTTCAATGCTTCATAAATTTATACACTACAGTACTGAAAACATACCAGTATTGCTGAAAAAAGAAGAAAGAGGCAACTTAAATATTTTTGTTTTATTTCATATGCTTCTTGAAAAAAATCAAATACATTAGTTACGTCTTTCAGGAAGTTTGTAGTTTAAAATATGAGAAAGTACCATTATTTTCTAGGTAATTAAAATAAATAGATAAAAATTTACATTCGGACTGAGGAAAATATGAGAACAATTAGGCTGTAATTTAAATTTTTATTCACTTATTTGCATATGTTCATTATTTACAGCAATGTAGTCTTTTAAGCTGCAACAACAACAAAAGAAATCAAAATAACTCCTTGGATGAAACACAGAAAGCATTGCTTTGGAATCATACTAGAGGATAAAAGACAGAAAGAAAAAAACTAATTTATTTTAATTGATTGATGATGTAGCTGTTTTTTTTCTAACAACATTGAAAAATTCTAAGTAAAATTTTAAAGAGGAATGCCATACTCCAGGGTAGGTGATAGGAAGATAGATTTGACACTTGTATAGATACTAGCTGGGAAGCCCAGTTTCAAAATGAAGAGCCAAGTAAAGAGGCTGTGGAAGTGCTTGAGATGAAAGGCAGCACCCTGAGGAGAGGAGTAAAAGGCAGAAGAATGTAGAAGTGCCTAAAAAGTACAGTAAGTAGAATTTAATGAGCAAAGTGGGTGAAGATTCCAAAATGGCCTCAAGTTTACAGCCGGAGCAAGTTGGGTCATGATGGGACCATCACTAGCATTTGATGCAGAAAGTGACAAAGACATTTAGAAAAAAGTAATGAACTCTATTTGGATATGGTAAGACTGAGATCATTAAGGAATAATATTTTGAGATGTCTGCTAGGGCGTTATGAGCAATGCCTAGGTGTACAATGTTATTGACCATGACTGTGTTTTCTCGTACTGATATATTAATTTCAAATCTGTGATAAGTTGTACGATTTAGATTATATCAAAAGGTCACTCAGCTGTATCTAATTTTCCAGCCTTTACAATCTATAAAAATATTGTCTTAAAAATGAAATAACCAATGCTTTTTAAAATATGTAAAACAGGATAAGGACCTCAGATTTCTTAGCATATTCTAGCCACTTGTAGTTCAGCTGACATAAACCATCAATAACTTGAAAATGAAAATAGAGCTGATACTTCTCATTCTGAATTTTTCCAGCCATATCCATGACCTTGTTTTTTCTTTTATTGCACTTAGAAAATACTGGTTAGGAATAAATAATCCATTCATTTTATATGCAACGAGTAGGTAATTTTTTCCATATTTCATGGTATATAATATATATATGGCGATTTTTTTGAGACAGGGTCTTGGTATGTAGTCGTCCAGGCTAGTCTTGGATTCATGGCAATCCTCCTGCCTCTGCCTCCTGAGTGCTAGGATCACAGGCGTGCACCACCACGCCCAACTTTTGTAGTGCTGGGGAATTGAACCAGGAGTCTTGCACTTGATAGGCAAGTACTTTAACTGTTGTGCTATTTTTCCAAGCCTTCATGTTATATATATATATATATATATATATATATATATATATATATATATATATAGTTGTTCTTTATCCTTTACTCTCAGTTTCATTGTAAACTCATAGAATAAGAGAACACTAACTACAGATATCATTTTCACAATTGCTAACTATAATGGTGACCAGGTAGTAGTGTTTGTTAGTGCATAGTTATTTATTCTTTGACTAAGTGTAGAAAAAGACTATTGTGTGTATGTGATTCAGTTAACAAGCAAAAATCCTGACTAGGTGAATAAAAGATAACACCTATGGATACAGAGTTGAATATTTATATCTCTAGGAAAAATATGAAAAATTGTATTTGACAAGAAATCACAAATAATTAGAACATTTGATATTCACAATATTTAAATATATTTTGTAAGTACAGAAAAACATGACTGAATATTTAGGTCCTTATTTTAGAATATTATTTTAAACTAACATATATAACATTCCCTAGGCAGGACACAACTTAAGTCAATAACAAAGCAAAAATATTTTCAGTTACCTCGAATATTGGGAAATAAAGTAGAAAAAGAGGACAAATAATCTTTTATGCAAATTATTTTGTGGTTAGTCCAAAAAGGTGTAAAAATACATTGAGGAGCTTTATTTATACCTGGAATGTAAGCATGAAAAGACATTTATTAATTTATTCATGACAAGTTAAACATATTTTAACAGCTTCTTTCAAAATAATGTCTTCAAATAGAACCTTCCTGCTAGAGAGTCTCTAATTGTTGACAAACTATCTATCCAGGTTCCTGGTACAGTTGTAAAAACCCCATGGTCCAATCAGTCAATGGCAAAGAATGAACTTGATCAATAAAGTAGGAAGAAAGTCAAGAAGCCACAACATTTAATCTACATCCTTGATGAGGTGCTGAAAGTTCTCACTTGATGACAGTCTGTTAGATCCCATCATTCCAGTTCACAACAGGTGTTCTTTTCTCTCACTAATGAGGATTGAGGAGTACAGATTACTGTCCCCAGTGATAATGAGGTTAGCCCCAAACATTCTTTAGCAGATGGCATGGGACAGAGTAGTGAAATAACGAGCCTGACCACGCTGTCAGGGGACAGTGGCCTTCTACCTGTCTTACTGACTTTTGCTTTCATTCATAAATCAAATGTCCAGAAAACCTATTTGTGAATGCTATTTATTCAAAGGATAGGCTTATCGGAATTTTTCTTCTGAAGAAAGTAATCAGACTAGTCATTTGTGGCATTTCACTGAGATCTCCCTAAGAATCGGAATTGTTGCAGACTATTTGAACACTGTGGTCTCACAGAATGTCTGCAAAAAGTTCAGGCTAAATCTACAAGATTTCTTAAAATTGTTTATTCTTCCCAATATGACTGTAAGCTTCCATAAATATTAATATCTTATAAACAGAGGTGACATTGCAGCCTGGGATCTAATGCATAGTCACACTGAAGAAGAGAAAATATTCCTGATTCACATCATTTTATTTTAGTGAGAATCTAAATACTCCTTGAAGATTTTATTTTCATTGTATTTTTCTGCCAGTGTACATAAAGCCAGTGTTATTTTAAATGAGAAAAAATTAACTTCACTTTTGACTCCTCTGATAAATATTTCTTTTGATTATTATTCCTAGCTGTTTTCATCATTCTGGAAAAAAAAAACATTCTTACCTCTGTTAAAAAAAAAGAAAAAACTTTAACAGCAGAGTTCTAAGTTGTGATTAAAGTTTATGATAAATTTTTAAATTTAAATTCTTCCTCAAAACTCCCTCCCTTGCTTTAAACAACTTATCCTATTGGTTTTTCCACATTGTGAGGTAGTTCTGGAGATTCTCCTTTAGTTCTTTTGTTTATGTTTATCGATTGCTTTGATGTCTTGTTTCAATTCAAAACATATTCCCTTCATGTTTATTTTGATTTGGGGACAAGCCAGATCTGGTAAATGAGGTGGAGAAGGACATGGTGCAATGTTTTTACATAACTGCCTTTCTATTGGATGGCACATGGCAACACCACTCACGGAATCAATGGTTGACCAATCATAAAGACATTCATGAAATAGGACTTTCAAAATAACTTTATGAAGGGGATAGAATAATGAGATAAGTACATTCCAAGTGAGGAGGATTTTTTAAAGGAGTATTAAGAGTCACGTGTGCTTTTCTATAATACATTTTCTTTAAATGTAAATATTTGCCATCTTATTCAGTCCTGTATCTCATACGCCTTTAAAATCACAGTTGTGCCCAGAACGAATTGTCAGTTTTCAACTATGAACCATAGACATATATTTATATGTCACGGCCAAAAGGCTTTTCTTATGAAACAAAAACAAATACATAAATAAACTCAAATTCAATCTCTATGAAATCAGAAAAAAAAATGATAGATTGCTTGCTCATCTGTGCTCAGCTGTCATCTTTTATGTGACCTGGGTTCCCATTAAAAGTCTGTAAATTAAAGAAGAATTTTGTCACTTCTAGTAAAACAGATGCCAGTATCAATGAGTAAGAAACTCTTACATTTATGCATGAGCAAACTGATGCTTAATACTGGAAACTGAGTACTTAAAGATTAATGTAAACAGAAATTGTAAAATTGAGAAGTGACTTGCTTTTCACTTGTGGAGATATATAATATCAAAATTGAAAGCATGTGTAAATATTTAACCAGTTATGATGAAGACAGAAAATACCCTCAATCTTTGAGACATAAATACTCTAGATACAAGAAGCCAGTCCATCAAGTGATAACAGCTTGAAGAGCACATATCTTGAGAATATAGAACACTCTGGAGGGAAAGACAGTTGTTGAATGGGCTGAGATAAGTTCTCTCTCATTTTGAAATCTTTCTATCATGAAAGACAATCAGGGCAAGGATAAAATATTTTTAACATAAACACATTGGCACAATGGTGATAAACTGCTAACATTCATGTTTCATATCATTGTTTTTAGTGAGACAGAGGTAATCGGCATAGGTAGAACACGGAAAAATAGAATTATTTCAGATATTCTTGTGCGTTTAAACCTGAACATTTTCAAAAACTACACACTTATCATCTATGACTTTGTCAAGCTGTGTTAAATTAGTCTCTTTCTTTGACATCTGAAAGTTTATAAAGGAAAATAGTTTCAGCCAATTAATGAACTGTAAAGTTCCAAGGTGTTATAAAAGCAATCAGTCGTTTTTTGGATTTGTAAACACTTTGGGGTTTCTCTGTTAGTGTGGCTAGTGGTGACAGTTGGTGGCAGTTTGCAAAGAAGAGAAAGGAGAGGAAGTGAACTGGAGCAGTGACGTGGGAGGGGGCAGGTGACTAGTCATCCATCCTCTTAGAAGTGAATCTTTATGGCTGAGGGAGAAACGTCATCTGCTGAGAAATAATTTTAGCTAAACGCATCCGATGGGCACTTTTTATGTACCCAGATCTGGAGCATATCAGGATGAATGATATGCAGCTGTTTCTCTTATTAGCTGGTCATAAAAATAGGAAATTAGACAGAGGATGAAGACTTGACACGGAGGAGAAGAAAGTTTTGAGTGAGTATAGTTTTATGTGATAATTGAATAAAACGTGAATTTTATTTTTGAGCTAAGGCTTTTTTTTAGATGACAAGCACCTAGAGGGCCCTACATGATCAAAGAATAAAAATTCATATGACTTGCCAGAGACTGTATTAAAAGAAAATGATAGTAAAAGAGTCATATAGTGAATAAAGGCACCTATATATTTGAAGTTAATTTAACTCATTTAACCATTTTACTACAAGTTACAGTAAAGTATATGCACAAGAGAGAAGTGATCAAGATTATATCCAACTAACATCCTCTACACAATTAAAACAAAAAATAATAAAGAAACAGCTTATGAAATGGCTGAAAATATTTGCCATCCATATATTTCATGGGAGCTAATATCCAGAAGATATATGATATTCAAGGGCTGGAGAAATAACTCAGGTAAAGCACTTGCCTAGAAAGCACAAGGCACATGGTGTAGTCCCCCAGTATGACATCGGCCTGTGTGGTAGTGCACTTGGAGGTGGAGACAGGAGGATTGCCATGCATTCAAGGCCACGCTGTGCTACACAGCCAGCTCAGAACTGGCCTGGATTACTGCCTTAAAAAAAGAGAAACACAAATTAATATCAAGAAAAGGAATAACTTACTTAAATATTGACAAAGAATCTGAATCGACATTTCCAAAAAAAAGACAAAAGTGGTCTAAAAATTGTTCATTATCACTAGTTATTGAAAAAATGTAAGTTAAACTACAGGCAGGTATCAATTCACATCTGTTATAGTGACATGACCATTAACATAGGGATGAAAAAGACGCGTAGAAAAGAGAACATGTACACACTATGGGACTCTTGTGCCCATTGGAGCATTATTCACAAAGGCCAAGGAAGGCTTATTCACATTTATGTGCTCACAACTGGTGCTACTAAACATTCAAAGGAAAGAGAGCCTCTTATCTCAGACAACATAAATAATGGGAGAGGGTGTTATATCATGGTAAGTGAAGCAAACTTCACACAGAAATACAAGTATATTTTTCAAATGTGTCTGTGGAAAAGTTGAAACCACGGAAGAATAGAATAGAATCCTATTCACTAGGGTGCTGCAGGAGGTTTGTGAGGCTGGAGAAATGTTGGTTAAAGGACACAAAGAGGAAAAAACTTAAGACAAACATTGTGTGATAAGGTGACTGTAGAGGATAATATGTTTTGTCCTTAAAAATTACTGAGTTGGGCTCTCTTTACTGTATGGTTTAGTAATAGAATTCTCATGGCCCTGGGTCAATCCCCAGAATTACAAACACAAATGTAAACACAAAATTTCTGGACTGTAGTGTTCTTGTCACAAAAAAATATTTATATGGGGCGACACATATGTTAAATTAAATTTAGCCAGTCTACAAGTGAATACATATTTCACAGCATCATATTATACATAATAAGCTTATTAGGCATTTTAATTTATTCATTAAAAATAAAGTAATGGCTCTGGTGAAAAATTAAATGAAAATATTGCAAAATCAATGAAAATTAGAAGCAAGAGAATACCTGACCACAAAGATAGGTAGAGACCAAAATGGGGAAGCAGATCCTTTATTCCGCCAAACAGGGATCAGTAGTAGAAAATGTAGTTAAAGCAGGGAATCATTTAAAAAGAATATATTCTTACTCTGAAGATTCTGATTTAATTTCATAGAAATGTGTACTTATCTTCTTATCTTTCCAGAGCCTTTTCTTTGAGTAGAGGTCTTCTCAGAAAAGTTTGTTCTCATATTTTTTCATAAATTACACACATAATATATATCATTTGTAACTTCCAATGTTAAAATTTTTTGTATGGATCAATAACTTAAATATTCATATGTAACAAACTCAGTGAAAAAATTTTGTGCTTCTTTAAAAGCATTTTTCTTAAATCCTTTTTGGTTTTACACTTAAAATTTAGTTTAACTACAAGATTTAATGCGTCTTTGCCAAGTGTTTGCAAAGCTTTCAAATAAAACCTCATAAACCACACACACACACACACACACACACACACACACACACACACACACACACACACACTCCCCCCCTTGTTTTTTACTATATGCCATTTTACTTTTCCAATTTACATAATTATATCATGTGCTTGCAAAATGAAAATGAGCATTAAAAGGTTAGAAAAACAACAGAAACCACTTTAAGCATCTAGGGAACTTCAAATGAGCTAATTGTCAGGAGGTGGGGGAATAATCACCAGCCCTTTCAAACTTTGTGAGAGGTATCAAGATGTTTGAAGAGGGAATGAGGTTTATTGGCTAATGCAGTGAGTTTTTACATGGAAATCAATTAAAAGAGCTTTAATTTAACTCCTGGGGACTATGTAATTATAGGTACCTTGAGGTCCCTTCTTTACACTTTGTGCTTTGTAGTTTAAAAAAAAAACGACCTGAAATCTTTGCAATGCTTCTCCTTAGCCTTTGTTGTTTATTAAGACTCAAGTAGTATCTCAACTGCATTCTAAAACAGATATTTTTATTCCCTGGGTTTGGTTCAAAAACAACTTACAGTGAAAATATCACTACATTTTTTAGTCAAAATATTTAAATTAATGTAATTTTTATTTATATGTTGATATTTAATCTATTACATAAAGAATATTTCATACAGTAATCACTGTCAAAAAAAGTTGATTTTTTTCAGATCAAGAGCAGAACAAATTTCAAAGTAAACTATTTAAATACTTTGAATAGTCAAGTTAATGAACAATGTAAGAAAAAAAATTAGAGTTGGAATTGAGAAAGCATTGTTTCTTCCGGCATGTCATTCACTTCAAAAGGCCTGTTTTGGTTTTCACAATGATCGATTATGCGTTTTCCCTAACAACTTCAATTTTCTTCTTTGTTTCTGGGTTTTGTCCTTTCATCTTCTGGGGTCTTTATTATATGTTTGAACTCAAATGAAAACTCTGAATGTAGTGATTCTTTTTTACTTATTCTTCAGAAAGTATTCTTTATTATTGTTTTTATTTAAAATAATTAAAAGTGAGTGATCAATTCATGACCATGAAATCAATCACCTTTATTTTTGTAATCTACTAAGAATATTTGCACCCTTTGTTATACCAGAGAATAGAATCCACTTACTCATAACATGTTTTTGAATTTCATTTAACTACAAAAGAACTCAATTGATTGTCTTAAATGCAGTCTACTTTTATTGAAGTTAACATTTGAAAACTTTCAAGCACTCTCTCTTTGTCTTACATTTACTCTGAGAATGAGTTCTTTATAATTTTTACATACATAAGAACTGCAACAAAAATATCAACAAGGATATGCTTTATACAGTAATAAAGTAAGCAATTTTGAATTGATTATTGAAATAACAAGCCAGATATTTTAATCTTATCTGTTGATTAATTTCATGGTAACTATCTGGAGATAAATTTAATATATAATAGTCTTGGGACTTTTTGTACTACTTTGACACAATCATTTCCTAAATTTCCTATTAGAAAAAATTGAGTATATATATATATATATATATATATATATATATATATATATATATAATTAAAATTATTATATTACTACATATTTATAAAAATAAAAAGATATGCCCTATTAATAAATATAAATACTACTTGATTTTCCTAATTTTTGTGATGTTGCAACCTTAGCTTTTTACTATCAAAAAGTGAACATGAGTTTTTAATGAAAGCAGATTATGTAAATTTATGTAGGAATTTCTAGTACTAAATTGAAATATATTGCTTAGTAACTTCATCTCAATTGTTTTTAGAGTTTGTTGTTGTCAATAATGATTCTCAATTTGAATGGATTGAGAGATCCGGCAGTTTAGTGAGGCTCACTCAGTGTGCCTAGGAGAGTGTCTGCAGAGCTGATCTGTGGGTGGGTAGGCCAGCCAGCTGAGGGAGGGAAGAAGACTCAGCCTGACTGGTCGCACCATCCTGAATGCTTGTGGCCTGAATGCAATGGAGAGGGAAGAGAGTTGGCCACATTTGAAAAGCTCTGTTCTGCTTAAGTAGATACAAATTTTTGTTACTGCTGTCACCTCTGGATATAAGACTCCAGTTTCTTTCTAGCCTTTCAACAGACATGATTCACACAGGAGACTGTCCAGGGAGTTTGCAAGATTTCATTTATGGACCTGAATTGCATTATTTTTTAATTCCTCGTTTTATTACTGCATTAATGCGCTACATAATGTTTACAATGAATTTGAGTATTTTGTGCATAGATAGATAGATAGATAGATAGATAAATAGATTATCACCTTTATAATCTCATCCCATCTTCCCGTGTTTGGCCCTCCCATAGTCTCACCATTCCCCTAACTCCCATTATCACATCCACTTGGTTCTACAGAACGCCTATATTCTTGGTTTTCCAAATCAGAGACATCATGAAATATTTAACATATTTAATCTTCTGCATGTGACTCACTTCACCACTCTAGCCACCAATATTTAGGTCAGCTTCCTGCCCCTAGAATAGCAGCAGTGGCGGTATCTTGATGCCTGTTCTCTGGGTCCAGGAGTCTTTTATTGGGGCGATTTGCTCAAAGTTCCTTTTTTTTTCCTATCTCAGTATGTCTTTGCTGAGATTCTTTGAGGTGGTCTCACCCATTTGTGTACATAGGAAAGGAATTATAACAATGAAATTCATCATAAGGCTAGAAAACATGAGAGGAGAAAAGACAGAAGTTAAATTTCAAATTCCTTAGTTAAGCATTGAAAGATAAATGTTTGTATATTAAAAAATCATTCAGGTGATTATTATACCAATCAATTTTCTTAAGATAAACTTATATCAAAGACCAGATATCTTAATTGTTGCATTAAATGAACTTATGTCTCTATCACAAGAGTAAATGAAACATAAGTACTAGATATAATGGCATACTTAGCTATTTCAGAATTCTTTTAACCTACATATTTACTCATATTTTACTAATTACTAATATTTTGCTGCATTTATCATCTTATCTACCTATCCATCCATAAATTCTTATATACATATTTAAAAATATTATACCAGTTCCCCATGTTGAATATAGTTATTATGTTTTGCTATTAATATACTAATAAAATGATAATTATGTGGGGAAGTTTCACAGATTTTGAGAAAATTGTTTTAGTAGGATACCAAACAAATGATTCAAATACCAATCAATGTTATTTCGTTACACTTTCTCTTTAGATTTTTTTTTCCTCCACGTTCTTTGGTACTACGTGTATTTTTGTCTCTCTCAAAGATTCCTTCAATTATCTGATGAAATGCTGGGCTAGCGGTCACACATTTCTGTAGGGATTCTTGGTCATGTAAAATTTTTAATTCTCCTTCAATTTTCAGGGATAATTTTGCTGGATACAACAGCCTGGTTTGACACTTGCTGTCTTTTAAAGCTTGAAAGATCTTGTTCTAGGCTCTCTTGGCCTTAAAAGTTTGCAATGAGAATTCTGTGTGTCTATGGTAATAGGAAAGGGAGTATAGAGGCCGACATTCCCCTGACTTCATTGCTGAATGTAGGCTATGTGGGAGTCCCAACAGTTCCATGCCCTCTGGGTGTCATGTTCACCCTGAGTCCTGTTAGCAAAGCCCTCCCACCTGTGCTGGCTTCCCTTCCCTGAGGGTGGGGCTCTCCTTCCTAGGAGTTGCTCATATTATACCTGAGCCTTTCAGGGTGTTGGTGGCTTTTCTTTTCTTTCCACAACTGCCTCCTCTGCCAGTTTCTTCCTAGGCACTTTAACAACTCCAGAATCCCTGATGTGCTTTTGAGCTTTCATTTACTCTAATCAGTTCAGTCTCAGCCCTATTTTTAAAATGTCTCCTGCTTATGTCATTGTCCCTTAAGGCTGCTGGCTGAGCACTCCAGTTCTAGGCTTTGGGAGGCCTTTTCCTGGGGGGAGCTTGCATTGTGTTTGTAGTATGCACCATCTGCCTGCTAATTTTTTCTGAAGCCAAGGCTACCAGATGTCAATTTTCACTTTTTCAGGATCCGCATTTACCTCTGTCTTTTCAAGTGGGCTTTTTTTTTTTTTTTCTATTTGTGAATATTTGTGGCTCCCAGCCCTTCACTGTTGGCCTGGGTCGGCTTCTTAAGCTGCTAATTACCTCTGCTTCCAATGTGTTTCGGGGGTTTCTGGCTTTCCCGGGCTCTCCTTTTAATTGTTGGGGTGTTTCTCTCTTTCCCAACTGCATTGAACAGGTGGTTTTTGACGATATTCTCATCTCTTCAAGTAGATCCACAAGGAGACATTGCACAGCTCTCTGTGTTACTCAGCTGCCATTTTGACTGGAAGTCTTGAACCTCATTCTTGAGATGTTTTGTTTTGAAGCTTCTAGTTTCTTGGATTAAACAGCTACCAAAACTCTGATTCTTTGAAGCCTATCTGCATACCTAATAAATGCCCTTACATAGACACACAGACAGACAAGTTTTATTTTATTAAATAGCCTTAACCAATATGGATTTATACTAAAAATAAGTAAACTTTGAAAATGAACAAGTTCAAATTTATGGCCATATTCTTGTGTTCGGAAAACATCTCAAATATCTTTCAACCATTTTATTTATTTGATATGATTCAATTCATCCTGTTGTGACTTTCCCCAAACTCAAATTAAATTTTGTAGCTCTTATTAAAATACAATGTAATATAGCATTATAATCGACTCACCTAAGCACAATGTAATTAATATTTTTGTCACAAGAGCAGTTAAGGAAGATGTTAACTTAATTGTAGTTATTATAATCTGTATATTGACTTCTCTATATGCCCAATTCTTTCACAGGTTTCTTTTTTTTTTCCTAAAAGACAAACAAGAGAAGAGCTAATTCTTCACATTGATTAATATGTTCTTTTTATAAATTGGCAAGCTTGCATCAATTTTCCGATTGAATAGCATTTTATTTAGCATATCTCAGATTCAGTAGTTTCATATTTTCAACAAGAAAATGTATTGTTTGCTCGTAAGATTTTTAGAGATGGTCTGAGAATCTGATGTTCTCATTGGGCAATTTTAGTTGAATGGTTGCTATGGTTTGTTTGCATCTTGTCCTCAAAAGTTCACACGCTGATAGAGCTGAAGTGGTATAACCTTCAAGAGGTAAGACCAAATATTAGGTCATGAAAGTCATAGGACTGCACCAAAACAGATGGAGTAGGGCTTTGTGAAAGTGTCTAAAAGTGACTCGATCATGTTTCATGAGACTGAATTATTTATCCTTAGAATAGATTGTTATCATGCAAACTTGGCTGTTATACTCTATTCTCTTGCTGGCCAGGGCATTTTGTTGGGACTTTCTAGCCACCACAATCATGAGTCAAGAAAACTTGTTTACTTTGTAAGTTACCTAGTATTGTGTTATATCAATGTGAACCAGATTAAGACAGTAGTTTATATAATCGCTTAATATTTAATACATTGAGATATGAGATTTGACTCATTGGTAGCTAGTCTAGCAAAAAGTTCTTCAATTTTCTTTATTTTTTCCAAATGCAGGCTATTAATTTCGGTGAGTTTTACTTATTTTCTAGCATATATTTCTACTCTGATGCTTATATTTATTTTCTTTTCTTAACATTGAGTTTATCTTGTTCTTTCTCTTTATCCTTGAGGTGTAAGAAAGTGCTTAAAGTCAGATGTCACGTATTATATGGAGAATGGATACAGACTAGGCTATCATAGTGGACCCAAATGTACAGTGAGTGTGCAAAGGGCTTTGTATAGTTTCAGAGTCCAGTGACAATTGCAACAATTGGCCCAATGGGTATGTTGAGTAGCTTTGTCATATTCCCACCCACCTCAGAGCACAATTCCTCTAGAAAAATTTAGAAAGGCAGTGAATCTCTAAGGCTCCAACACAGTCATAGAATTCAGTGGTCAGTACTTCAAAATCTCATTGATAGCTGAAGAACACTTGCTGTTTATACTTACTATAGAGACACTAAAATTTTTCATTTTTCTTACTCTCTACTTGTTCTATTTTTAGTGATATAACACAAGGGGCATTTAGTCTTTGTTTTTAGAAGACAGGATGTTAATGCACTTCTAGTGTTGCCTTTGGGAATGCAGTAGTGGTCTTCATATAGCCTGACTATGGGGGGATTCTTGGTTGTTTTGCCAGTGACACAATGTCCTTGTCTTTGTTTCACATTCCACCCTGATTCTAAGTGATTCTTTCCTTTTTTGTCAAATTTATTCCTAATTATTACTGATATTTTGTAGCCCCCCCCCCAACTGGTACCATTATAGTCCAGCTGTAAGCTACCAGTATTCAAGCTAGAATTGTTGCTCATTACCGCTATAGTTCTTTTTATTTCTGTTCATTTCTTTCCCTAGCTTTAACTTTGAACTTTATTCAGTATCTTTCAGCCCCCACCTAATACTCACCATGGTTTCCCTTGATGTGGTTAGGCTGCTATAATTAATATGTCTTACACGTAATAGGATTTTAGTGCTTGTGTATATAACAAATGGAGAAACTAAGTGAACAGGCAGAGTTCTTGTTTCATCGTTAATGTGCTGCTGTGTTCTATTTTCATCTAGGAAATTTCTTTTTGAGACATTTTGGTTAATTGTTTCTCTTTCTATCTTTTATCTATCTTCATTTTTTTCTCCTTTAGTTGGAATTCTCAAATCAATAACTATCTTTTGGTGTATAAAAGCATGTCATTTTGTATTAAATATGTACATTTTTATATTATACATAATTTAAACGATACATCCACAAAACAAGAGTCACATCCTATGTCTGCCTTATGCCTTGATTAAAAGTCACTTTTTTTTCCAATATGAACAACAAAGTACATAAATATGCAAAGAAGTAGATTTCCATTTTAGCTTAATATAGACTACATTTTCAAGTGTTTAATTATTCTTATAATTTAGGTAATTTAAATTTAAATCTGCTTTTGATTAAATAATTCCTCCAGCAAATACTCTACATGGTAAATGAGAAAAACACATTCAATATCTTAGAAATCTAATAGAGCATTATAATTGTTCACTGAAATATCAGAAATGAATATTGATTAAAACTAATGTGATAAAATAATATCTTCTCATATTTTCTGTTATGAAGTCAGTTTATACATAGCCAAGTAATACAAATTTAACTACACAACTTTGTCAGAATAAAACATCACAAATAGTAAGTTTCTAAGTTGGTGATTACAATTTATTTTTCATCTGTATTGTGTCAGACGTCACGGTAGCTATTGGCTAATGTTGTTCAACTTTCTTTGTAACAATCGCCCTGAAAATATGTCTTTCTTCATATGGAGTTTGCACTACAACAAACCTAACATTCACATATACACTCTGAAAATATAAATTTCAAAATATTTTCTCAAAAAAATCTTTCAAAATTTAAAAAATGTCTTAGGTATTGCTGAAACATTTAGATAATGTACTGATCTGTATAACTGATGTCTTGTTTTGTAAATTTTCAAACCCCAGATTAAAGGATAGAACAGTTGGTCAGTTTTGTGGAAGGCACAGATTTAAGAGACAGTAATTAAAGAGTAACAAAAAGGGTGAAAAGTTACTTTTAGGACTTCACTCAGAAAAAGTGTTTTAAACAATGAATAACAAGAAGACTCAAAAGGAAGGATTTAAGCAACAAATTACATTTGATTGTTACAATGCCTTCAAAAGTGGCAAAATTCAGTAAAGTAGAGGCATCTTGTTTTATTATTATCAAATGCCAGGTGGGGCAGTGTAAATATAGTTTCTCCTCTGCCCTTTCTAAAAGTATATCTAAATATTTTTCAAAACAAATATTGAAAATATGTAAAGAATTGTCTTTATAAGAGGTACCACATTATTAGTTTCCATTCAAGAAATTTCCCATAAATTATAGGCATGTACATGAATAAAATAATTCTGAATTTCTTGCATGAAAAATTGTATTAAATGTATAATATTATTTTAAAATTATTCAATAATACTATTAAAATGCAACAATGCAGAGTTTATTCAGAACTTATTTGATAGATATAGGAGGACACTGCCATAGGATTTTGGAGAGAGAGAGAAATTGAGCTCAATTCTAGTATAGTATAGACAAACCAAGGAATAGAGTAAAACTCATTGAAAGGGAAATTCCCAAGAGAAAACACCAGTTGTACGGCAAGTAGGGCAAAATGTTGGCTATTCTTGGGGAAGGTATGCTAAGTTGATCACCTGATTGAGGGTGGAGGTGGGGGAACCTGATCAGATATTAATGATGGTCGTGTATCTTGGCTGGGAGATTTTTTTGTTAAACAAACTTAGTTGAAGTCTTCTTAAAATTGCATTTCACCAAGAAGTACATCAAAACAAACCACTGGAGCTTGTTAAGGAGTTTCAAATAAAGCTTTATTCAAAAAATCTTTTGGCATTATGCTAATGATATATGGTGTATCCCCGACATTCATTTGCTGAAGTTTAATATCCAGTATGATACTATTTAGAAGTTGGACCTTCAGGAGGTTGTTAGGTTCCGATGGATTCATGGGACTAGAGTTCTTACAATGGGTTTAAGAAGGAGATGATACAAGATCTCTTTCCACGTGCAAATGAAGTAAATGCCAAGTGAAAACAACCAGCAAGAGGGACCTCACCGTGTCCTGATAGTGCTGGCATTTTAATCGTGTACTTCCAACTTAGAGAAGCATAACAAACTGTCAGGGTCCCCTGGGTCTCTGGCCACCGTTGGCCACCAGAGATCAAGAATCAGAGATGCCTGTGGGAGCAGGGTTTTCAGGGGCTGTGAGTACGATGGAATAGTATCTGATAGTCTGAATTAGTGTTAACAGTTCATTTATTGTCGTCTGGGGCTAGGCTTATAAGCAGTTGAAGGGACGAGGGTCAGCCAGGGTAATAGGGCAAGGGTCATTTACTGATTGGAGGAAGTTTGGGATCTGAAAGTCTCCTAATTTACGCGGTGGGTCTCTGTAAACCTGGTCACGTGGTTTCTGGTAAGGGTCTTAGGGTAGGGGAAAATTGGAAATTTGAGTAGAGACAAGGAGTTCCACTCCTGTCGGTCTCAAGAAGAGATAATCAGAGTCTGAACTACCTTCTACACTTCGTTATACCTTGGCCTAGTCAGGGTCCCACATAAAAATAATTTGTTTCTTATGCCATCAAAAATAAATATTTGAGGATCAAGAGAATAGCACAATTTACTACCCCACCACCACATAAGCCAGGTATGGTGGCTCATGTCTCTAATTCCAGTGCTCAAGAGGCTAAGAAAGCAAGATTGCTGTGAGTTCGAGGCCCACCTAGAAAGCAGAGTATATAATGAGACCCTATTTCAAATAAACGAATAAATAAATAAATACATAAATAAATACAGATTTTTTTCCAAAAACAGTCCAAAGTCAATGATTGAGGATACAGCCAAACTGTTTTTTAAAGTTTCTTTAGTTTAACAGACAATGCCCCCATATTAACATATGTTTTATTTTTGTTACTTAAGATTTTTCTAACAACTTAAGTTCACAGCAAAATTGAACAGAATCTACTTCCTTCACACACTCTGTCCATGCTATGTGGGTCCATTCTGTCTCACTAACATCCACAAAAATCAGCCTTATGCCAAACAGTCAAACATTCCTTCTACCTTTAAAAAATGACCACCAAAGCACTATTAGAAATGATTTTTGTTTTTATCTGGTAGTTGACTTTCTTTCAATCAGAGTATAAATTTATTTCCTGATTATTAATTTTCATTTTAATTCATCTATTTTTATATGTGCATATATATATATATATATATATATATATATATATATATATATATATATGCAACTTTTATTTAACCTTTGATTTTTCAATTAAATTTCTCAGCTAGGTTTTGGAAAAAGTGTCATTCACAAGTTTAGTTTTTCGTGGAATTTAGTGTGCATGGTCAAATGTACATGCATGCACAAAATACATGTACCTTTATTGGTATGTAATATCTGTGAGTTTTTTTTTTCATCTTAAAATAAAATTAAGTACTGTTAACAATATATTTGGACATATTCTTTGGATATATTTAAATTAGAGCTATTTTTGAAAATTTTATTTGGGAGATAAAAGTTTCAATCATTGATCTATTTGGATGACACATGGATGGAAAAAGTAAGACAGTTTAAAAACATATTTAAATCACAATAAATCTAATAATTCTATAGTGAATTAAATTAAAATGTCTGGTAAACAATCTCAGTTTCAACTTTAATAACAAATTTACTACTGAATAACAGTAGTTTGTTACTCAGTAGTGTTTCAGTTTTCTAATTTCAAACATTTGCATTTGAAACCCAGTTTTGCCATTAAAGTATGAAATTATTGATAGCTCTAATAGCATCAAGAATGTATGTGAAATGAGTATTTTGCTCAACGATAGATCTAGAAGTACTGATTAAAGAGAAAACCTAATATTGGTCAAGTGGATACATTTGACTCTTTGTTATAATTAGCGCAAAAAATCTATGTCTAACTTTCTGAAATAATGCATATTCTTTTAAATATTATTTGATGTGACTGTCTTGAACTGATAAACATTTTAGTAAAGCAAATAATTATTTTTCTTTTCTAACTGAGCCAACATTTGTGGTGATTTGTTTTTCACCCAAAATTATTTTTATTAGTATATTATATATAATGAATAATAATT
Source organism: Ctenodactylus gundi (assembly GCA_004027205.1). Classification (NCBI taxonomy): domain Eukaryota; kingdom Metazoa; phylum Chordata; class Mammalia; order Rodentia; family Ctenodactylidae; genus Ctenodactylus; species Ctenodactylus gundi. The sequence goes on from PVKB01001321.1 coordinate 54,848, forward strand.
ACATTCAGCTTGAGGAAGTGGTGCATATACATATTTTGACCATTTTTACTTCCCTTCTCCCTCCCCGCCACTCCCTTCTGTCTCTCCACATATCCCCTTTCCCTATCTATAAAATCTCTTTAATATTCCTTCTATCATTCTTCCTTTTTTATTGTCTTTTTTCCTGTTATTATTTTTATTAGTATGACTTTGCAATATACAATAAGCACAGTGAACTTCAGGCATTGTTGCAGGTGCACATTACATCATCACACTCACTTTTCTCCCCCTTCTCATCCTCCTGGCCTCCTCCTTCCTTATCCTTTATTCTTTTCCATAAATCCATCAGTCTCCCTGCTGCTGTCAACTCTTCTGTACATCTCTATTATAGAGTTATACTTTGAGTTTTTCATTTTAGAAAAACCACGCAGTATTTAACCTTCTGAGCTTGACACACTCCACCAAGCATGATGGTCTCTAGTTGCATGTGTTGGCCTACGATGAGAAACCAAGAATACAGGTATTTTTTAGAACTAAGAGTCAGGGTGCATCGGAGTGCATGGGGGGCTAGAAAAGGGGCCAGGACAAAGGAGTGTAATGTAGATGCAATGCCCTTGTGTACAAAATACTCAAGTGCAATATAACCATTGTGTATTGCATATGTATATATGAAGGTAGGGGAGAAAAGTTGTGCAGTGTTTAATAAATCTTCTGTGATTGGTTCACTTCGCTGAACAGATGAATCTATTTTCTCAAAAATGAGTCAAATTTATTTTTCTTTATGAAAGAACAGTATGCCACAGTGTAGATATGCTACATTTTCTTTATCCATGGATTTGTGAGCAAACTTTTGGCATCTTCCATAGTGTAGCTATGAATTGTGCTGCTATAAATATGGGTATGCACATATCTCTGTTACACGATACTTCCAATTCTTGAAAAGATAAGCAGAAGAGGTATTACTGGGTCACGTGGAATATTTCAATTTGTTAAGGAATCCTCACACTGATTTCCATATTGGTTGCATCAGTTTCCAGTCTCATCAGCAATGTACAAAGAAAGGTTCCCTCTTCACATATCCTTACCAGCATACGTAGTTGCGCAAGTTCCTGACAGCAGCCATTCTGAACACTGGAGTAGATAAGAATGTAAGTGTTAATTTGATTTGCATATCTCTAGTAGCTGAAGATGAGCATTTTATCATGTATTTCATGGTCATTTGTACTTCTTCTGATAACTGCCTATTCAATTGAAGTGCCTATTTTTAACTGGGTCTTTATTTTGTGTTTTTTTGTCTTCCTTGTATATTCTAGATATCAGCTCTGTGAGGAGTGGGTGACACAATTTTTTCCCATGCCATTCGGTTTCTATTCGTTTGGTTTATTGCTTTCTTTGCTGTGCATAAGCTTTTAATTTTACATAGTTCCAGTAGTGAATTTTTGGTACTAGATCTTGTGCATCAGGTGTTGCACTGAGAAACTCCTTGTGGATTTCTGTGTCATCAAGAGTTTTAGCTATTTTTTCCTCTGACAGGTTTAGTGTTTCTGTTTTAGTGTCTTTGATCTTCTGTGATTTGATTTTTGAACAGGTTGTTATATAAGGTCTAGATTCATTCTTCTGCACTTGGAAAAACAGTTTTCCCAGCACCATTTTTTGATTTGTTTTGGTTTTTTTTTTTTTTTTTTGGTTTTTTTTGAGAAAGGATCTCGCCTTGTACTCCAGACTGGTCCTGAAATCTATGTAGCTCAGGCTTGTATTGTACTTACAGCAATGTGCCTGCCTCTGCCTCCCAAGTGCTGGGATTCCAAACATGCGCCACCATTCCTGGTTTATGTGATGCCGGGAAATTGAACTCAGGACCTTGCACTTGATAGACAAGTGCTTTAACTGCTGTGCTATTCCTCCAGCCCTTTCCAGCAGCATTTGTTAAAGAGACTATCTTTTCTTCAGCCTTTGTTTTTGGTCCTTTGTCAAATATCAGATAGCTGACGGTGCTGGGATAAGCACGATGTTATTTTTCTTGTTTCCCGCCATTTTATTGATATGTATACATGCCAAATTTAAGGTTTACAGTGGAGCTGAGCCTTTTATGCACATATGTATCTTGTCAAGGTGACAAGGGCTTTCCCACTCTCCTTTTTATTTTTCAAAAATGAAATACAGGCCTTAAATATTTTCAAAGTTTTTTTATAAATTGCTCATGTATTTTAATATAAGGTCCAATTACTTGGAAACCAGCACATGTGGCCTTCCGAATCCTAAATTTAGTACTTCTCCCAATTTTTTCCCATGTAAATGAAACAAATGTGTTTTCCAAATGTGATTTATAATAAATATATATCAAACTCTTAGGAAAATGTTTTTCTGAAATATCCTGTATCATCTGAATCAGATATGAACACTATGGAACTGAAGGCTTTTGAAGATCTCTTCCAGGGTTAGAGTTTGATCTACTTTAGGAAAGAAGTGTTAATTTTAATGCATCATATTTGTTTAAACTGAGTGAAATTTTATAGCAATTAAATAATCAAACTCTTGCAAAGTGGAAAAATCCTGTGGTGGTTGGAATAGAAGCAAATGTCTCAATGTAGCTATGACTGATCACATATTTTGCTGTAGCAATCAAAGAAAAATATGTTTATTTTTCTTTTGGCTTTGAAGTTGATATATATGTCCTTGAAAAATCTGATTGCAAATGTGGCAAATGATAACTTACCTTTTGACTGTTTTTTCATATTTCACCTTATGGAAGGTAGGGTGTGTACAAGACAATAAAATTTGCATTATTTAGTGTTTACTTAGTATTGTTTTCAATGAGATTTGACTTGCCTTGCTTGTAACATATTAATCTGCCAAAATCATATTAAATTAATAGTAACATTAATTGTACAAAAGTTAGCATATTTCAGTTTAACTTTTTTAGTAATTTATTTCATATATGTAGCTGTGATTTGAAATTTTAAATGTGTAGATCTTCTACATTCCCATAAAAATTTTCAGTACAAACCTTTACTGTTTTGAAAAAAAACTTTCACAAAGACTTCTTATTTAAGTCAGTGTTTAGAAATATCGATAATATTTGTTTATTCTCAGCAATACACATAATTGAGTAGCTGAATTCAAAATAAGAATTGCATGTTACTACCAACAAAATAAACACAGTAACCGAACCCTAACTTTTTCAACTTTTTTCTTGAAACATTACAAGGTGATAAAGGCGACGATGCTCCTCTTATGCTATTGAAGATACAGGAGTTGAAATGAACATCACTGCAATTGAAGTTGTAGCCTTTCATTGCTTAATGGTTAGGCCCAGGAAGTCTAAATGACGACTATTTCATTCAACATTTTATTGTTAGTTTCAGGATTCTTATTCACTCCGATGAGATGTTATATCAGTAAATATAAATAATTTCATTCCTACTTATAAAAGTAGATTACTCAAGCAGCTCCATCTCTTAACAATAACTTGCTCATCAGACTAAGTTTCTTTTTACAACACGTTGGCCAACCTTTTTCTGTATCAAGCAATGACTCTCTCCAAAATTATCTCAAAGATTCCTGAGTTGCTACATTCAATAATAATAAAATATACTATCAAGAATTTGACCCTATAAGAAGCCAACTCCTACACCGAAGGATCTGCCTCACACCATCTCAACTCATTGCAAAAGCTTTCAGAGACCCTACTAAGACTCTTATTTTAGCATTAAAGTAGGCTTTTTTAATGAACAATTGAAAAATTTGGGAATTTTGGTGGTGTTTTTAAGGAGAAATATACAGTTTATTCCAAAATACAGTTTTTAGTTGCATTGATTATAATATTTTTACTTAAACTATATGTTGTCACGTTTCAGAGAAGAATTATTATAATTGTTGGGGGTTTGTTGCTTAGACAATATGCAAAATTATTATAATTGTACTAATTCATGGTTCATGATTTTATATTGCAAAACAGTCATTATATATTATGAATCATATTAATAAACCAAAGAAACTTCTTCATTATCACTAGAAAAAATATAATAACGTTTTAAAGTTACTCTATGAAAAAAATCTTCTGTACTTATACACAGATCAAAACAACAGTCAACCCTTTGATGATAAAAAGAAATGAAAGGCAGAATCTAGAAGAAATTTTGAATTGTCAGATTTCAAAGAGTCACTTCTGATGATTCTCTATGCCTTTGAAATTTCCTATTTGTTTTAAGGCATTTTTTATTGCCTCAAAAATTGAGGATGCAGAATATTATCAGTTCTATAAAATTTAGCTATAAGTATACAAAATTAATTGAATACAGGATAGTTAATTCTTATTTTCTTTATTATATTTTGTATTTTATCATATATTTCCAACTAACTTAATTAAAGTCAAAAATGATAAATATTTGAAAAAACATTTAAAGATATGGTCAGAGTAACATAATATCTTAATGAAGTGCTGAGATAGTGTGAAACATGAAAATTACTCTTATGTAATCCACAACTCTCTTAGTTACTTTTTCATTGCTGTTACTCAATACCTAACATTCACAAATTTAGGTGAGGAAAGCTTTAATTTGCTCACAGTTTCAGAAGGTCACAGCCTATTCAGGGGTGGCTGGCAACCGTGGAAAGACATGGCAGAGGCAGAGGTGGACATAGCTCCGCAACATTACAAATAGGACGCCAAGCCAAGGCAAGTTGAGTCTAGTCTTACAAGGAAAGCAGGGAGCAGCTTGTATGTCCTTCTGGGTCACATCCTGGTGATCAGCACCTTTTGGATCCAGGTGTGGAAGGTGTGCTAAGTCCCCACTACACACCTGCAATCCCGTTTCAATGCCTGTAATCCACCCCTCCAGAATAGGCCCCAGTCTCCCAACAGCATATGATTCCATAGACAATCTCTAACAACCAAATACATGAGATTCTTGGGAGACATTCCAGATCCAAACCACGATAGTAACAATATCACTAAAATTGTAATACAAATCCATCAGTAACAGATGTAATTATTTTTCAGTGTGGTCTTTTAAGTGGCATTTTAATATTAATCTTTGTAATTTATAATAGGTGGTTTTGAATGACTACGCATATTGAAACTTGAATCCAGTAACAGAATAATAATGGCACTAACATTAAATACAAGGGGAGTTCGTTTGAGTCATTCATAATCAAACACTTCAGCAATGCATATTAGTGTATTAGTAGGTATCTCTACATTAATAGGGATACGTTTCCAAATTGTTATGAAAAATTGATTTCTATAATAAACTATTTCAAGGAGGAAAAATGCTATCACTCTCATGTTTTCATATGTATTTAGGGTAGAAAGATTCACAAAGCACATTCATTCAACTAACACTATCACCTATCATATGCTCTGCTCGGAGCCACATCATCAATCCCAGACATCACAGAACATGTGACGGTAGAGGAAAAATAAACGTTTGCACATTCTTTTACAGTGCTTTCCAAGTACCTGGCACCACTAAAGTGTATTTGTGTTATCAGTCCTCAGAAGCACTTATCACTCTGCATACCAAGTATGAGAAAACAGAAGCAGAAGCCCAGGGAGAGTCAGGCTATACCTAACCTGCCTTTGAAGTCCTACAGCTAGCTAGAGACAAAAGGTAGTGTGTAAATGCAGGCTTTAGAAGCTGTGCTCTCGAATTCTGCTAAATTTCCACATTTTTTTCCTAGCAAATAAACGCTGAGCAGATTTTCAACTTATGTTTAAAATTGTCATCCTGAAGCCCAAATTATTTTAATATCAATTTTTATTCTTCAAATTGCTGCCTTACTGTTTTGCATTAAAAGAAATTAAATTATACATTTCTCTCCTATGTGATACAAACTGAGAACTTTACTGCACGGTGGCATTGAAACAGCTTCTTTATGAAAATAAAAGCAAAGAAATGTACAATCCTCTGTCTCTGGAAATAGAAAAAAAAAGAAGACTCAGAGGATTTTTTGTTGTTTTTGTTTTTGTTTTGAGACTGAGTCTTGCTCAGGAGATCAGGCCGGACATGAGCTGTCTAAACACCCCAGGCTGACCTTGAACTTTAAATGGTGGAATTTCAGATGTGTGGCACCACATTCAGTTAATCTGTAAATGGTATAGGGAATTAAACCTAGGCCTGCAGCATGCTACGCAAATACTCTAACCCCTGGGTATGCCCTCAGTGCAGAGAATCGCATATTACACCCACTAGGCATCCAAATCATTTTGTCTTAAACTAACATAACTATTAATGAGAAGGGAAAACTACCTGACTACTATGAGTAAACATTAATGTGAATTTTATCGATAATGTAGAAGTGATTAAATTTGTTACTTGATAGCAAATTAGCATACATTTCTAATTCAAAATAACAGTCGATAATCACCAAGAATATATTTGAAAATGTTACCATTTTTTTCCCATCTAAGCTTATGTATCTGTTAAAATACTTTAGATCTCTCCAGTTGGGTGGCTGTGGTTCATGTGTTGGGCATGAATATTGCTTGTAATGTTTCTATGGAGTTCTGAGGGGATGGTGCCACAATGAAGACTGGGACCAGTGTCATTCTCAGCAATTTCTTGAGAGAACTCAACAAACAAATTTACTGGAATAGTGTTAATCCTGTATGTTATGAATTTCTCTGAATAAAACAGCAGAGGTGCTTTGTTGCACTGTGTGAAGAGACTTGAAAGAAGTCACTACAGATTTTAGCTACTTAGAGAAGCTTTGGCTGTCGGATGCTTTCCTAGCCTGGAAAGTGCAATGTTGAAATATTGTTGTGTGACTTGGTAAGTATATTCTGGACATGTTTACAACACTCCTAGATCTGGAGAAAAGCTCTGGCTGTAGCACTAACAATACATTACTTTAATATGTTGCTGTGTTTGGCTGCATCTTACCCCGAGTTAGAGGTGCCCTCCAGTCACTTGCATGTGGCCTCTCGCTAGTACTAGGGAAAGTCTTAAATTATTATACTCCAAATTGCATGTCTCCACAGATCTCCTTTAAAAAATGATTACATGTTGATTTAACAAGCAAAGCTCGCCATTTTTCCTATTGATTGCAGCACTACCACTGCAGAATAATCCATAACTCTGACCTGCACACTTGCCAATGAAGCCACACACCCACAGCACCTGTAAGTAGCATTGGTATGATTATCTTTTTAAGGAGATTTGTCATCCTGTAGGGAGAAATCCAATGTAACAAATCAACGCAAGGGATAATCATGCTGGACAATTAAAAAGCTTCGAGGACTAGCAGTAAAATACAACTGAAACAGAAAACAGAGTATAAGCAATTGTAAATCTTATGATATGTAACCAAAAAAGAGAACAGCTGATGCTGGAAACTTGCCTAAGGAAGAGTAAGTATCTGTAGAGTTAGGAAATTATGAGGAAATAAATGTTTAAATAGGAAGCACACTTGGAGTATAATTATCCTAGTTTACAGTTTTCTTTAATCTAAACAGATGATATTGTTATAACATGTTGCTATGGCGGGACTATGGACAGACGCATATTATTGAATCACGAGATACAATATTGAAATTTAATATTAGCTTAGAATTTTAAAGTTACAAGCTATTCATGCAAAGCCCAAGAACTGACAATTGGAAATAAGTAAATGATTGCAATACTTACAGTCGTAAGTGCCCATATAGACTGTAAGTAAATGTCATACCGTGGACATTTTATGTAATAGAGGATAGTTTACAATGCCGTTAATCTTCTGAATAACATAGTCTAACCTTACTCAAAATAGAAAAGCATAAAATAAAAAACTATGTATTTAAAAAGATTTCTAAGAAATATGCTCTATGGAAAATTTTACCTTATTAGCCTTCTGTTATAATTTTTAGGTTTAATTTCTTAAGCCTTTCTCATAAATCTGCCATCACCTAATCAGCATGTTAAATCAAAGTATTTCTGTTAGGAAAGTAATGAATAATCCCCACCACAAAATGTGACCCTGAAGCCATGGCATTAAGAGTAGCCAACAGCTGGCAATACGATACTTAGTATCCAGGGAGATGCTGAAGCTGCTACACAGATCAGTTTATACTTTTAAAGGAGGATACATTGCTAGATTTTGAATATCCAATCTATTTTAGCAGGGAGGAAATATTAGAAAGGACCAGAACTAATAAAGTAGCATGGGCTGCATTTAAATTATAACCAAGAACCACTTTTTTTTTTCTGAACTTGTACTTGGGCAATCTTACTTGGACCACTATAAAAGCTAGCATGTTATTATTTTTTTTTTTGCAGCCTTTCTGATCTGCTACACATCTGTCAGAGGGACTTCAAAAATGCTGTTATGATTTACTCTTTTGTAAAAACACTTCAATAAAAACTGATTAATTTGAATTGAATTCCTTTTCACGGTGGTCAAGGCATTCTGTGACTTGGGACTGGATTTATTTTCCAGATTCATCCCGATCACCATTCCTCTTATTAATATGATAGAAGTGCTCGAAATATTTTTGCGATTCTTTTTTTGAATACGGTTCACCTTACTCCTACCATACGTTTGGGTGTAGAAATTAACATTTTTCTTTTTAGATTGCCTCAGATGTCATCTCTTCGAGAAAGTGATTTCAATAGTGTTGATGTAATTAAAAACATTGTGTTGCCCCTATATTTGCTTACAATTCTTCAGTCTTAGTTGGCTGCTGCTGACTATTTTGGTCTCATCTGCCAGCTGTCATTGGTGTAGGCCGTATCCAACTGGCAGGACTGCTAGGAAGGGCTCTAATCAACCCTGAAGCACTCTGCTTGTGTAACAGGGCTTCAGGGCTTTACTGTTCCACACACGCATTTCCACTGACTGGTGTTTCAGAGCACTGGAGAGCAAGATGATGGAAGAGGCAGAGCATGGGAATACTTTGGCCTGGGCCTGCCACATTCCCCAGCCCAGTGCATTATTCTAGTTGAAGTGAGTCACAGAACCAGCCCAAATTGCAGTGATGAATCTGTACTCAGAAGTGCATGAGTCATGATGCATTGAAGGCCACCAATTTAATAGACTATCACACACTGTCTCTATTGTCCTTCAAAAGAGATTAGGTATGCTTACTTCGTGCTCTTCTGATCAACTCATTAAAAATGTTATACATGCTATTTTGAATCATATTGATCTGCAACTTCAAGTAAACGATGCATTCCTCATTCATATTAAAGAAAAACTATTTTTGTTTAGTAAGTTAAGGAACTATATAAATGAAGAAAACATAATATGTTTGCAGTGAAGTCCAGAAAACTCGGTTAAACCAATGCCCTGCAATTTTATGAATATCTGTCAATACTTGAATATGGAAAAAATATTCATAAACATTATCATATTTAAAATACTCCATATTATTTTACTGTCGTTCTTGCTTTTGTCTTTATCAAATTAAATTGATTTTCTATCCTTTTCTGACCTGTTCTGTAACTTATGAGACCTGTCCCTAGGGACCTCATCACCCTGACTAATTATAATCTTTATTTTCAACTAGTTTGAACGGTAGCAGAGACTGGGAGACATCAATGCTTCAAAGCAGAAAGCGGTAGGATGGCTTTTCCTTCCTTTCTGCTGCTGTGTGCTTTAGTTCTAGTAGCTCCTACTTGACACCACACAGCACTTCAAATGGAACTGCCTTTGCAAGAGCATTTAATTAACATCAGCTCCCATAATACCTTTCTTCTTTCTGCACTTCTGTATTGGGATGACTTTAGCTTCATGTTTTTGATTACCCTTAGATGTCTCAGTTCTCTTGTTTGTTCTCTTAAATCATCTTTCAGTGAAATTTTTCCTTGTTAAATTGTTCTCTAACTCTTACATTAATGAGACAGTTGTTTCTGGTTGAATATAAATAAATACAATTGTTTGAATAAAGCTAAATGTTTGCTAATTGAGATTTATCTCACATGGATGTTAAGAACAATTGGATATAGAAAATTATAATTCCAAATACTTTGATCCATCTCTGGTTAACATTATATAGTTCACATTAAGAAGCACAATGAAAGAGAAAAAAATTATTATTGCACCTGAGAGTGTAAAACAGAGCATCTTGCTTTTCCTCAACAAGGAAGTTTCAAAATATTAATGGGTCAGATACACAAGTACCTCAGTAAGCAATTAAAATTAAAAATATGCATTTTTCTTGGAATAACAAAATTAAGCTCTTGGCATCCTGACCACAGAAGCCAGGTGAAATTAATGTTTTTTAACATACCACCAATTAGTATTGTGGCTTTTTAAAACAAGTTAGTCAGTTTCACTCTATCTCGGTTCTTTCGCCTGCAAAGGCCTTTTTTGTTATATTTTTGTAAAGAGGACATACACCATAAATTGGTTGTGTAAATGCTCAGAAATTCTAAAGTACAGAGAACAGACCATGTCCAAGGCAAATCATATGTTAAGAGTTGAAATTAGTTTTTATTGGCTGGAAATGTAAAAGCAGACATTATTCTTTGCCTACAATAGATCCGTGGTTATTTGAATGGCATTAAGTCTTACCGTTAAGGTTATAATACATGCTAAATTTCTTTAATGCATGTAAATGTATCATTCAGTTATACCAATTATATTATTCATTGTATTTATGGTGTAGTAAATTTAATTGATTTTAACTGCAGGAAATTGAATGCTAATTTACGGAAGTTTTAAAGTACACATCTATATTAAAAATAAGCTACATCATTCTGAGTCATAAAGAAAAAATGCCAAGCATGCTTTATCAACAAAAATATGACTTCTTTTTGCCATCAATAAATTTATTTAAGGGTGAGTCATTTAATCTCAACTATAACTATTTTGTTTATCCATGGCCTTGGTGGTGATTGGATGGCTATGAATCTCAATTTAAACCTATTTATTCCAGCCCGATTAGTACTATGACCCCTTCTACAATCAGAAGTTTCTTAGTTTGTATAATAGATGATATGATCAATATAGTAGTGAAAACTGACTATGTAAAATTGTTGTAGTGAAAAAAATGTTGCAGAAACTGGACAGTAAACTAATAGACAAGGTTGATCTCAAATAATGCCTTATTCATCAAAAGATCAAGTGTTTTATTCTTTCTAAAGAATGGACGACCCATTAAATAGGGTTACATGATCAGCGGTTAGATAATCCATATCGATAGTGGTTGTTCTGGAGAGCCAAAAGATCCAGTGGCAGCAGCTTGGTTCAAAAAGTTGGAAGCTGCAGAACAGGAAGGATCACAGATGCAGTGCCTCTAAGACTGGAGGCCCTAATCCATGCCTGTTGAGTGATGCCGTCTATCTGTATGATCAGGGCACGCATTTTCATCTCAGCGTTTTGACCTATGTGCCAATTATCTATGGAAACTTCTCCCTCCTCTCCTCAGTAACACACACACCTGTGCTTTACTAATCTGCCACTTGTCTCTTAATCTAGTCAAGGTGACAGTCTATTATCCTTTACAGCATGAGAGTGAGCAATTCCTGTACAGAAATGGGTTAATTCAACAGGCCTCGATTGTTCAAAATATACAAACCCTAAAGATTCCATGTATGTAAGATGAAGCCCTTGGTTGGTTCCCACATTACTTCTGAGTCACTGAAACATTCTGCTTGGAAAGAGCTTACGTGCCAAAGACATTGAGAAATACTGTGTCAGTCTGCTGAAGTAAGCACATCTTAAGGACTAAGCCTGAGCCGCTGGGGTAAATACCACTGTGGCTACCCAAGTTAAAATTCTGGACACAAAATGTAGGCTTGTATGCAGTGCCACATACCACTGCTGGAAGAATTAAGTGCATGCCCACGCAATCCAATGGGGAAGATTCTATCTGATTTCTACTAGTTTGTCTTAGGTGTCGGTGTCTTTTCCTTTTGCTAATTTTAAGCAGTAAATCTGACTGCATTTCTGCATCTTACAATTCCTCTGGAATCATCAGGCCTAACAATTGTCTTGGGCACTGGTGATACAGTTGTTATAGTTGAAAAATGCTACAGATTACATTATTAGATCAATCATTGCAGTTAGAATATATACCGACAATGGTGGAAAAATACTGCACCAATATTAAAATTCTGGAATGTGATAAACATGCTATAGTTGCACAAGATATTACATTTGCTTTTCAGAGGTGCACATGAAAGCATCGTGCACCCAAGGGACATACGACTACCAAATCCTCAAATTATATATAAAAATGGAAAAAAGCAAAAATGCCAAAATTTTAAGAACTAGAAAGTTTAGGTTACGGGCATATAATTATTCTCTTTATGGTGTTTGCAACTTTTTCTGTAAGATTAAAATGATATCAATGTGCAAAATCAAAATACAGAACTCCACAGAGGGTTGTGTGCATTTAACCTTCATTTATAATTCAAAATGTGACTCACTATCTGAGTTCTCTGAATATGCCTGCAAGGATAGAATATGGCAAGTAAGTAGAAAGTGGAGAGATAATCATTTAACAGACAGAACCAAATTATTGGATAGCTGCTTTTAAAGTAGGATCAAAAATATAATGAGTATTTAAATAAAAATGTATTACATTAAAAACGCATTTTATAAACTCCCTTTAAAATATCTCCCTTTTATTTCCCACATATTTAACTGATTGATTTTGCCAATTTCTTGAATGTCTTTAGTTGTGTTATTATGACTGCCAGAAAGTCTTAAGTTGCTAAAATACATTTTATGATTGTTTTAACTTTGGGGAAGAGCCAGAATCGCACAGTGCCAGATCTGATGAATACAAAGGCTGAGGACAAGCCATGAAGATCTTACCGTTCCAATGACACTATCAGCAGCCACATTCACCATATCCCATCTCATAATGTCACTCACCAAAGGGGACATCAGAACTCTTAGGAAGATGACAAGAATAATGGCTTTAAAGTGCTTGAACTGAGGGAGAGTATTTTCAGAGGACATAATGGCCATGTGCCTTTCACTGTAATAAATACTTTTATTCAAACATTCATTGTATATTCTGATTTCATATCTGCTTTAAGGTGAAAAGTATCACCAAATGATCAGTAAAAATGAGTACAGATATTATTTTTCAATGTGGATAGTCGGTCCCTCGTAAAATGGATCACAGCTAAATTGGCAGACACTTGGGATGGAAACGCATCTTGAACACTAAGCCAACAGAAGACAACAGTTACAATGTAATTTTTTGAGGACCCAGATATTTGGGAAGGCAACATTGGATAGTCCAGAATGGAATAGAAGGAAGAACCTAGAGGAAAATAAATTACAGGTACTGGATGTCAGCGAAGAGTCAATTTCTAAAGCTTCAGACTGAGGTGTTATACATCACTTACAAACCTGGAAGAAATTATCAGATTTAATAGGTATGTGTAAAGATAATGAAAGATAAAAAGGAGAAGGGCACAAGGATTCCGGAGTGTTTTGGAACAATAAAGCAGTCTTAGGTCTCAGATACCAACCGATAAGATATAGAGAGAAAAAACTAGTCAGCCTAAATTTTATTTAGGAACTTAAACCTGGCAGGTGGACTAAATAAAATACAGAAATCTAAATCCTTAGCTTTGGCTCTCTCTCTCTCTCTCTCTCTCTCTCTCTCTCTCTCTCTCTCTCTCTGTGTGTGTGTGTGTGTGTGTGTGTGTCTGTGTGTGTGTGACAGGGTCTCACTCTAGTCCAGGCTGGTCTTGAACTCACTGTGTAGCCTAGACTGGCCTTGAACTCACAGAAATCCTCCTGCCTCAGCCTCTGGAGTGCTGTGATTACAGCCATGCAGCACCGTGCCAGGCTTATGTTGAGGAATGGAACCTGGGGCTCTGTGCCTGTGCTTTCTTCCAGCTGTCCTTGGCCTTTTGAAAGGGAGGTTGTCAGGTGTTGAGAAGAGAGAATTCGCAGGTAGGAATCAAATGACTCTGGCTGGGAAATTTTGAGGATTTGAAGAAAGCGCCAGGCAATCTTTGCAATAACTTTTTCCAACACATTTACTATGAATAACAGGTAAAAGATAGGCTAAAGAGAAATATGGAAGGAAACAAATGAATTTGCGATTCTTCTAATCCTGCTGCTTGTGTGATCTACATCAGGTCTCATAACAATACCTACCTCAGAGAACTATCGCTGGAGTCAGAACAAATTAAATAAATAAGTTAAATAAATCCAGTGCTTGCCAAGGTTGAGCAAATTATAGGCTTAAGTGTGCCAGATGAAATGGAGCATCAGGCATTCCCTCTTGCTTTGCTACTATGCCAAACAAAACACAAGAAAGACACGTGGAGTCCCAGATTCAGTGGCCAAGATAAATGGCGTATCTGACAACACCTTCTTGTGATATCACAAACTTTGCAGCCTGGCAACTTCTGTGGTTTACTTTTCCAGTGGAAGATTGATATATAATTTAGCCTTAAAGTCTACTAGGTGAATTGAGAGTAAAAATCAACTGTTGTCTCAACAACATTCATTTAGATGAAGTCTTCTATTCTGCATGCTTGAGACCCATTTACTGCTGGGTGAAAAAGAGTAAGTCATATGAAAATACTCCAGCTCTTCCAACTGGCCAGAATGAAGGTGCCCGATGGAAGTGAATGAGAGCTTCCATATTTACACAGAGTCTAGAATATTCCAGGCAATCTAACTGAAATATAAACTACGCGTAATTTAAAGATGTAAACTGCAAACTGACATGAGAGTCAAGAAATGACAAAATTAATTCTACTAAAATGCATAACCATATTTATTTCTCATACTTCTTTTTGATTTCATAAGATCTCCAGCCATAAAGAACAAAAATTGTCATAATCTTTCTTGACTGTCTTCATCTTCATTATCATGACTGTCTTTATCTTACTTTTTTCAGCATTTCTAAATTTTGAAGGGCATGAGATGTTCTCATTCTGTAGGCAATAATCATGAAGACATAGCTGATAAACAAATATCTGAAATTGCATACATACCTTATTATTCTGTATAATGCATGTTTCTGTGTGACCTATATTCAGTGGTACTGCCAGTTATTAGTCCAGGAATGACAAAGGATTGAATGTTTACATGGAGATCCCAGCAGTGCCCAACAATTGCAGACAAAATTTCTTATCCATAAATGAAAGCATTAGGCTGAAGTAAAGAACAACCTTTTTACCTAAAAACTTAAATTTGATATCAAGATATTTATTGTGCCTTGAAAATATTGTATCCACATTCAAAATTGAAATTCTCATTAATATTAATTCTTATTATGGAACAATTCACAAAAATACATTAAGTGAATTTAGCAAGAGTAACAACTACATTACAACAAAAGACTGAAAATAATTACTATGTCTCTAAATGTATTTGTTGTCACTTGGATCTAAAGAGTACCCCAAAGCCTTATATATTTGTCTGTGGTAAAATAGCGATGGAACCCTGTGCTGCCGAGAGGTGGGGCCTGGTGTGATGGGGCACAACACAGGAGAATGGGCTGGAGGGATGAATAGGACCTCTGCCCTTTGTAGCTCACTAGGCTTCCTCCTCTGCCAGGCTGGGAAGAGCTCTTCAGATGCACTCACAACATGTGTCGTCACCACTGCAGGCTGCCAGGTACGAATTGTGACCTTCTAAAACTGTGAGCTAAAATAAATCTTTTGTCCTTAAGTTATGGATGTTGGATAATCTGTTCCAAAAACAAAAAAAGTAAATAAGACTAAAATGATTGAAAAGGATTAATTTGTTTGGCTAAGTGAATTTATCAGAAAAAATGAAAATAAAGATATAAGAGTTTGAACACAGAAAGCTTTAGGAATAAAAAAATGTCTAAGTTGCAGAGTAATGAATAAATCAGAAAAAATACAAATTCATAATTATCCAAAACAATAAAATCAATAAACAATCAGTAGTTTCCCTAATATGTCGGATAAAAAATGTTTAAGGGCAGTAAAAATGTTTAATAAGAATAGAACAAACAGTTTGATGCAGAGAATATATTATAGATAGATAGATAGATAGATAGATAGATAGATAGATTTTTTTTTTGAGACAGGGTCTCACTCTGTGTAGCCTAGGCTTGTCCTAGACTCACTGTGGAGCCCAGGCTGGACTTGGACTCGATTACAGCCCTCCTGCCTCAGCACCTCAGCAGAGTGCTGGGATTGTAGACATGTGCCACCACGCCCAGTTTATGTGGTGATGGGGAATCGAACTCAGGACTGTGCACTTGCTAGGAAAGCACTTTAGAGCTGTGCTATTCCTCCAGTCCAAAATAAAAAATATTAAGGAAGAGTATGAATAACAAAATAGGACTTAATGCGAATGTTTTGATTGTGAGAAAATATAAATTCCAAAACTTTTAAAAATAAAGATTATCTGACTCTGATGAAAGCAATGTTAGAAAAATAATTATTTAATAAATGAAGCCTAAATCAAACATAGGCTGAAGTTATTATTCTAGATAAATTCTACTGAAACTCAACATTAGTATCTATGCTGATTCAACTGTATATGAATATAAATAAGAAATGAGAAGCTTCAAAAAATGTTTCAAGAAAAAAATACTAATAAAATAATTGTGAGGAAATACCCTCAAATATTTATATATCTCTTATAAATATTTATTGTATTTATTGTCTTTTTATTACAAATCCATATAAATTAAAAGAATGTAACATAACCTGAGAAAAAGGACAATGGAGTACCCATTCCAAACAGAAGAGCCTTAAAATTTATGAAACCTAGGTATAGGACAAAGTGGGGGCGGGGTATAAAACAAAAACAGAGTGGGCATTGAATATCATTGAAAAAAGTGTGAATCATTCAATAATCGTGCTGGAAAGACTATAGAACCAGATGAAAAATAAAGTTAGATTTTAACTTATATTGGAAAACTCAATTTCACATCAAGGCGTTAAAAACAAACTTTGAAAAATATAAGCATATAGTGAACTGGAAGAATTTTAAAACTTTTTTGGCATTAGTGAGGTTGAACCCAGGACCTCCACGCCAAACAATTATTTTAATTGACAATAATCTCATTATTTAAAACGTGATGTTTTGAAGCATATATATTGTAGATCTCTAAGTAAGGATAATCAGAGCATATATCCATCTCTTCACATATTTACTGGTGGTCAGAAATTTCAAAATCTACTCTCTGGAATTTTTAGCATATCATTATTAACATCATTATTAGCTCTACTCAGCACGTCATGTAAGAGATCTCTCAAACTCATTCCCCATCTAACTTTATTTTTTTTTTTTTCTTTTCATCAAAATGCCCCTGGTACTCATGCATCTGTCCTCTAGAAAGAATTCCTTGAACAAGACCTGAAAAGACTAGTAAAATTGATTAAGCTCAAGCTAAATGTATGCATCCACTAGACACAAGAAATGTGAGGCAAAAAAGATTGTTTGCTACACATCTGGGGAAAATAATATGCAGAATATTAAAAAAAAAATCTCCGATGCTTTACTTAAAAATGCAATTAGAAACTGTTTCAAATATATAAGCAGCCATTTAAAAGATCAGGGCACACAAAGGACAAACACATAAATCTGAAAAGTTGTGCCAATTCACTAATCATCAGTTATATTTACATTAAAATGATAGGCAAGTAACCTATTCAGAAGATTTAAAAATAATCTGTTTGTTTGGATTGAGAGGGATGGCAACATTACTGCACTGTTAGCAATATTAAGAGTTGGCACAAACTCTGGAAATTTTGCTGTATACATGACTCAGTATTTATGTTCTGAGTCTTTTGTTTCTGTCCTTTAGGTATTCTTTAGTGGATTAATTACTTAGAAAATGTGTATCGGGATAATTGCCTAAGAAAATTGTGTGAGGGAAAAAAATCTAAATCCAAATTAAATGTCAGTCAACAAAGGAGTAGCTAAAACACTTGTAGTTCATCCAGAATGACAGTGATACAATGAAATATTCTATAATTAAAAAGAGAATATTTACAGCTGCATTTATCAATATTTACTAATCTCAGAGGCACAAATTTAAGCAAACATTTCTAGAATTAATATCACATGCCATTTATATAAACTTCTAAAACTTGAAAAAATAACAATATACATTGTAACAGAAACAATACAAGAAAAAACACACACAAAGTTCAGAACATTTGTTTCCTTAATACAGGAAGAGGACCAGAAACATGTATCCTAACCTGAGTGATAAGTACAATAGGCAATGTAGTACATTTTAGCAAGTTTATAAATACAAACATGCACATGTATTGAGCACATGTGTATAAACATATGTACATAAACATGTATATGCTAAAAGATATTTAGTTTAGGTCATATATCATAAATTAAAATTTTAACCATTTAATGTGCTCTCGTAAGTCATAAACAAGGGATGTGCTTGACCATGACGGTCTGACTCTGAATAAGGGATAACTAAGAATTCATTGTTCTAACATTTCCTTCCCTCTTATCCCAAAGCTGGCAAACAGAAGATGTAAAAATTCACTTTAAGCAGGACTGAAGAATGTGTAATCATTACTATTGATGGAGACTCTTCACAAAATGGCACATGCAGATAACCCTACAAGAGGAGCTACTAGTGGATTACCACTCTCTTGGACAAACAGTGCAATAGTGCCTTACTCTTAACTTGGAGGGACTAACCCAGTTACCAAACAGCTCAAAAATTCTCTAGCAATAACAAACAAGATGAAACTGTCCAAAAAAAGACAAAGAGAAATAAGGTCGAAGGTACAAAGACTATATATAGCCTTTTTAGAAATATATTTATATTCTGGCTGTGAATAAAATATTAAAATATTTCCAATACTTAGGGATTAAAATGGATCCGAAATTTAAAGAGTGTTTAATAAGTTTTATGGCTCATTGTTTTAGATATTATTTTTCTTAGTGATGAAATATGTGTGGGGAAACGGAAACTGGGTGAAGCGAATCAGGGCAATGCTACCACTGTGTCTTTGGAGGCCATCTTGCCGCTGGGTGTGAACCTGTAGAGGACAGTCAACTGCTCCCACTGTGCACACCCAACCTGCTGTGCTAGCCACTTTATGTGCTCTGAATACCCTTTCTTTCCTTACTCTTACAGAACAATATAATTTCTCATAAAAATATGTATTTTTTTTCCTGAGCTCCTTGGCACACTAGCCCTCATTAACCTTTATCTATTTCTTAATTAATTTTACCTGAAGAAATTGTTTCTAGCAATATCAAAATGACTGGGCCATCTCAAACAAAGGCACTGCCTCGGGCTTCAGACACACGTGATGGTCCTTAGCTCTGAGGTGAATGCATGACTACATGAACCTGATCCCAGGATAATAGTACCCAACCCCTTCTCTCAAGATCAAGGACAAATGTCTTGGCTTTTCACCCTGGGGGAGCAGCCCTCTCACCAATTCACCTGCTGCATGCTGTTTGCTTGTGGTGTTTCAATAAACTCTTTACTCCTTCCTTCACTTGTGATAAATTCTTTCATCAGCCTTTGGTACTGGCCTTCTACAAGTTGTGCCAATTACTACAATACGTTGTTTGGTATGCAATAATAATATTTTATATAATACTTAAGTTAGCTATTATTACTGTTATTATTATTTTATTTTGAGACAGGTTCTGACTAATGGGCTAAATCACCCAGGTTTTGCTCGAAATTGCCATCCTCCTGCTTCAGCCTCCTGTAATGCTGGGATTATTGGTCTCTACCACCAAGGCAGGATCAAGTTAGATGTTATTTTATGTTATTTCTTATGGTATCAGATTCTTCCCACAAATATTTTTTCAGATCTCCAATTGATACCTGTCTGTAATCTTTCATAAGTTTCAACTTATATTTCATAGATGTATTCTTCTTATATCACAATAATATCCTTTTTATAAATTTTCTTGTGTTTCTTATAGGAAGTCATGTTCAGGACTCACATTTTTCCTAAGGTTTCAAGATAGCTGGTTTATTTATTTTCCTTCTACCTTAAATTTTTCTCAGGCCATGTTTTATTTGTATTTCTGCATTTGTTCATAGGATCATCAGTGGGACAGAGTCAGCGACACTCAGTAGGTACTGTCCTGTATGCGGCATGGAGGCTTGAGCGCAAGGAATTTTGCCTATCACAGGACACTGGTTTTATGGTCCCTTGTACTTGAGGCACGGCACGATCTCTGATTAGCTGCAAGGGAGGAGTCCACGTAGGGACAGACAAGCTCTCTGTGTCCTAGAGCTCCAGTCAAGCAGCAAATGCAGAAAGAGGCACAATTTTCCTATCGTGTTCCTTTGTCTAATTTAGTCTTCATTTATAGTGACAGAGAGCATCTGTAATGAGAAAAAGGCCTGCGTTTTCTTTGTTTCAAGGACACTCAAATGTTAAGATATACATACACTGTTTTTATTCCTTGCAAGTGTATACTGGCAAGTCACTTCTCACACATTTTAAGAAGTCAAAATGCATATTTTGAGAGGTGCTTTGATTTATATTCATATCTGCATCAAAACAAGTGGGAATATTTCAAAGAAGGAAAGGACAACAGTCTAATGACCACGGCTAAAAAAAGGTGATTATATCAGATGCTGATATAATCACATGACTGGGATGAGAAAGGCTTTAAAAGACTGGAAATGTAGAAGAATAAAATTGCATGGATTTGAGAGGCTTTTAAGGTACATCTGGTATGAATTACTGTTATTTTGGTGGGAGAGAGAGAAGGAGGGAATAATTATGTCCAAGTTTCCACCCTGGGTCGTAAACAAGATCAGTGTGTGGTATATTAGAAAGATAATTTGTTTCTAATCTTGGCTTTGCCTTCAACAAATTGTATGACCTTATAAAAGTCTATTAAAGTCTTGAACCTCTGTTTATTTATTTATTTTTTTCCTCTGTTACTACAGATCGAATCCAGGGATTTTGCACTGGGCCACATCTCTAGCTTTATTTGTTTGTCTGTTTATTTATTTAGAGACAGGATTCCACAAACTTGCTAAATTTTCCAGCCTCAGCTCCACCTGATTCATTTTCCTGCCTCAGATTCTCAGAGTGCTAGGATTAAAGGTATGTGTTTCAACACCTGTTTTCTTTCCCAGTCTATCTTAATATTCCTTTGTTCGGCAATAAAGAGATAGTGCTCTCGAAGTAAACCAATCCCATTCACAGCAAGTGACCTCTTTAAAATAAGGCCAATAGAAATTCAGCATCCAGCATCCATCGTGTGGTCATTTTAAGCTGAGAATTGAGAAAGAGACAAATTAAAAATGATATATTTAGAAAACAGTAAAAGGATAAAATTTACCTACCTGCATTTACAAAATAATAAAGCAAGAATTTGCCTTGAAAAATTTGTTGAAATTCAACATTTTATGCTATACATGGTAGATAGTGTGTAAGTTTAATCATTATAGGACAAACTCACAAAGAATTGGCCTTTTATGTAAAAATAAAAACTCATGTATATAGGTTACAGTTATGAAGAGATTACTTATGAAATGATATACACAAAATAATACCTAGAGTAGATTTTTCTAAGGTCCATGAGTAGTAATAAGAAAGGTCAGATTTAACATAACAGATTCTACAACTCATGCCCTTAAATTCTCTCTCTCTCTCTCTCTCTTTCTCTTTGTTCTTTTCATTACAAATCTTACTAGCTGAAAAAGTTCATATTTTCCTATTAAGGACAAAACACATACATTGGTACAAACATTAAGATTATGAGCAATTGTATACAGCTAATATTTTACACTCACTAATATTATTTTATGATTTTTTTTCTTCAATAAAGTTTTGGAAACTAGTAGCAGTCATGCGAAACACCTAGACCAGCCCAAATCAGAAATGTAATTCAGAATTGGTTTTATGCCACCATCTAGTGGTGATTTGGCTGTTAACATTTCGCAAGCATTAAACAACAAATAATTCAGTACAAACAAGACATGTGGCCTAACCAAATTATAATATAAACAACATGCATACAGTTGTATCATGCAATGATAAAATTTATATTAAATAAAATATTAAATTATAATAAAAGCAAGTTTAATAAAATACCTTCATTTTTATTTTAAGAATGAAGTTTATATTAACTTACATTAAAAAGGTAATAAATTTCTTGAGTAGAAATTTGCCACCCCTTCTTTTACATATCCTGTGGGATTTTTCTGTTATTTTTCTGATTCTTTATGATTTACGTTTTCTCTGTTTACATACACCTTATTTTAGGGCAAGTGTCATCTTTCTGTCTAGCCTGGATCTGAGAGAAAGTTAAAAACAGCTGAGAGAAACAGAGACAGAGGAAAACTGTCATGAAGGAGGAATGGGAAGGAAGGATTTGTTCCTATGAGCCGCAGGGTGTAGTGTTGAGGGGAATGGAATTCTTCTGGGAAAACTTTAAGCAGGAATTCATGGTTCCCACCATCTGAAGTCTCATGGCACGGTGGCTTGATACATTTTGCAAAATAAGTAGAAAGGATTTTAGTTCCAAACAATTGTGTCTGAAACTTCTCCGAGCTGTTTGTATACTGATTCTGGTTTACATGTGACTCTTATAGGAAAATAGAGATCAATAGCTTTAAAGCTGGCATACAGTAAATTGAATGATGAGAATATCATAATGAGAGAGAGAGAGAGAGAGAGAGAGAGAGAGAGAGAGAGGGAAAGAGAGAGAGAGAGAGAGAGAGAGACAGAGACTGAAAACTTGCTGCGTATTCATTCACTTTTAACAACATTGGAATTGTCTTTATGAAAAATTGGGGAGACAAAAACAGAAGTTAAATTTTTTTAGTTTTCTGTTTCTTATGCTGAACTTCTCAGATGCTGTTACCTGTGAAGCTTGGCTTTCTGTGAATGATCTTGGCCTTGAGAAAGCTACTCCCTCATTCCATCCCACACACGCTAACCTCCCAGGCTGTGGAAACCTTCTCACAGCACTTCCCTTAGTTGGCTTTGGCAAACTGATGATGACAGCCCTGGTTTCCAGCCTGGACCAGTCTCCCTTAAATCCCGACCTGCCTACCTGCTCTCCTCACCTATAAGGCTACCCTGCTCTGTCCTTTTCTGCCCAATCCCAGCCTACACACTAGCTAAGCAGTCTAATTCTGACTCAACGCTGTTCACTGAATAATACAAAACTTCCACCTGAGCCTGCTACCGAAGTGGAAGGTCATGGGGGCAATAAACTTTAAGTTCAAATTCTCTTGCTGCTGGTCATAATTTGGATTTGCTATGGTCTCTCCTTGGCCAAACATTATGTATTTCGATGATCCTTTACCCAGTTCAGCTCAGACTTTTCCTGATACCAGAGTCAACAAAAAGGGGCAAAGCATATTACAGCCTAATGACTTCTGTTTTGTCCTTCTTTCTTGATTTCCTTGCCACTTCCACTTTCACGACCTTCCTATGAGGTGCGTGAGAAGGCGTGATGGAAATGTGCAAGAAAGGTTATTTATTTATTTATTTATTTATTTATTTATTTATTTGACAGACTTGTGCTATTTGCTGTCCTTTCTGTCGCAGTAGATGCTTAATGGCTGACTTTCAACCATAGTGAGCTCCTCGGTGCTTCAAAAATAATTCTTTCCACAATCTGTTACATGAGTTGCTGTTTAAAGTCTCTCTGCTCTTGGATGCAAATTGCACAAGATCAGAGAGAGACCGTGCATGGTGTAACTGCTTTTTCCTGAGCGCTAACGATGCCTGTGCTTTGTGCTTATGTATATTGTGGGAAGATCAACTATTTTTTAAATTTTTGATTAATTAAGAATAACTCTACCTCTTTAAGAGATATAGTGTGATCTTTTAATATAGGTATATGATATATATTGATTAAATCAAAATACTTAATACTTTTATTTCCTTATCATTATATGAAGCATTGATCTTTTCTCTTATATCATAGTTATTCATAAACCATGGGCTAGGTTTCTGTGAATTTTAACCAGCAACGTTGTGCTATAAAACTCTAGAAGTTGTTATTTCCACCTGTATGACAGGTTCTGCCATCCAAATTCTGTCCATTCTCTTTCCCCGACCCATCAGGCTCAAGTAATAAGGATCATACAATCCATTCAAGACTTTAATATGGCTTGCTTTATCCATTTACCAGTTGATGAGGCATCTAGGATTCTACATCTCAGTCATCACAAGCGGCATACCAATAAGCATAAGTGTGGAGATGTCTCTCTGATTCCCTGAAAATATTTCCTTGGAAATATATACTTGAAAGTGATATTATTGGATCAGATGGCTGTTGTACTTTCAGTTTTCTCAGAAACTTCCATACTCTTCATCATGGTAGTAATATAAACTTTCAACAAAAATAGATAAGCTTTTTTTTTTTTCCTTCACATCCTTCCCAGTCTGCCTGGAATCTCTTGAGCCTCACTGAGAATCCTTAAATCTCTCTTCTGTACTCTTTTCAGGCCGCTTGTCTATTTGTTTTTCAGCGACCCATTTCTAGGTTGATTTGTTCTTTCAGAAGGCTAATGTAACCTTTTTTCCCCCATTGTTTTGTAACTCTACCACTTTTGTAAATTAGGTTTCTCAGTAAATGACTTTCTTCTGAAAATGCGCTGTAACATCGGCTTCGGTTTCAGTGCATGTGGAGCACACTCCCCCCAATTCCACTCTGCCTGTAGTCGACGGCTCAGGAGTTTCCTGAAATATGGGTTTTTCCTTGATTCCTGAGCCAACCAAATGTTTAACAGTATGAGGAGTGAAATGGAAAGCAAGCTAAAATAAACATTTTCTCCCTCAAGTTATAGATGAGGGACATTTTGTCCCAGCGATGAGAAAGTAACTATGACAATAACTGGTACCAGTGAAGCGGGATTGTTGCTGTGACTTTATCTGATAATGTGGTTTAGAAGCCTATGGAACTGGTTTGTGGGAGGATTTTGGAAAACTTCAAAGAGCCAGCTAGAGGATACTTAGAACACTGTGAGCTGAGCTTGATGGGAGGTTCTGGTTAGAGCTACGAACACCAGAATGCTGATAGAAGTGAAGGTTGTAAAAGCCAGGCTTGAGAGGTTTGAGATGGGGAAGAGACGTGGGTGTGGCCCAATGAGTCCAGGCTACTACTGGGGTCCTGCGGCAGACCTTGGCATCCTCCACACTGTACTGATCTCACAGGGTTGAAGAATGCAAGAGTTGTGGGCAATAGAGATTTCCAACGAGATTTCAGAAGAAGGCCTTAGAGGCCAGAGAGTATGTCCCTTGGAAACACATATTTTCTTTATTGTCCCCACCCACAAAGGACTAACACCTGAAACTGTGAGGAAAAACGAACCTCCTCTCCCCTAACTGGTAATGTTGGGTATTTTGTCCCAGCAGCAAAAATGTGAATAAGACATACAGTCAGGTTGTTCTTACAACCATACCTTGAATGGGTCCTATTTTATTCTTTGTTTTTTATCTTTCTTTCTTTCTACATCTTGGCTCTCTTTACTTTATTGAATCATTTTTTCAAAATAGAAAAAAAAGAGCCTTTACTATAGCATGTTGTGTCCACTGAAGGGATTATGTCAGTTTGAAGGAATTAGGAACCACACCTCCATTAGGATTAGGATTTGTGAACCACCCTAGATTGGGGATCAAGAACTGGTCTGGATTAGAGTGTGAGTGATTTGTGGGCTGGCCAATGAGAGAAGAACACCCACCCCAATGTGGGAAGGCCAACTGGAACTTCAAGGGTAAAAAAGGAAGGAAGAGGGAAGACTGACACAACTTCTTCCTCTGGGAAAGCTCTCACCTTCTCAATTCTTTAAACATCACATATCAGCACAGATTTGCTCCAGGCTCAACTTGTGCCTATCTGCCTGTTGCTGCTCTTCAGTCGCTGATCTTTAGGCTTTGGTCTTCACCTGAGATCTACAGCAGACTCTCACTTCACTGGTTGTTCTGCAGTCCCTGACAGGAGATCTACTTCACGGGTGAGCAGCCATCTTGGACCACCTCTATCCTTAGATTTGTAAGCCTTCCTAATAGACCTTTTTGTGATAATATCTATAAATTCTGTCTTTTGAAAGAAGCCAAACTAACACACATATGTTTATAATATTTCTGAAGCAGATGAACTTAAAGCTGATGCATGGTCCAAGTTTCATTCATGGTTGCTTGTTTGAGAATTTCCTTCTCCTGAACTGAAGATTGAGTAGGAATGTGCAAAGTAACCTCAAATTAATGGAGGAGTTGAAATGATTGTGTCCTAATGTAGTGTTACTTCCGTCACTTCCTCCATTTGGTATCTCGTTTCCTCCTGTGTCTGATCAGCTGAACAATTACAGCAGCACAGTGTCCTCTTTCCTATGATTACTTGTCTTTCTCAAATGCTCAGCTGTCACTCCTAAGTGGCACCTGCATCCCAGTCTTTGCTTAGGGATGAAACAGTATGTAACAGGCACACCCAACCCCCTCTGTATCGCAGAAGATGAAAGTAATGAATCATGGCACTCGTTCGTGCTGAGCCTGCATGTGCTCAGCCCGTTCTTAGAACATCACCTCAGAAAGTCAATACCAATCAAGGTTGGCGCAGTTTGTTGCAGACATTTTGTATTAACTCACTCACCACTCATCCCAATTCCTTTCATGACTTACATCCTGAAATAATGAAGGCTGGCAACAAACTAGTTGCATTTTCCAAAGATCCTTTTAAGTAGTGAGCCAATAGGAGACTTACCTCCTTCCAAGCAGATGCACCTGCAAAAATATGGCAGACAAAATAAACAACATTGGATCATCTTTGCATGAGTTTTCTGGAGCAGCTGAGATGGAGTGAGCTGGTTTTGGTTCATATTGGAGGGGCAAATTTTGTAAATGGGCAAACCAGTTTGGTTAGTTTTAATTGTCAGCAACACATGTCTCCACACAAAGTTGGAATGAACTTATTTTTTCTCTGTCAATTAGCATGTGATTGTATTAGAAAAATCCGAGTAACAGTGGTTGGAACACAGGTGCTATTTTTCATGTGACATTCAAGGATATCAAAGGGGAAGCATTTTTAAAGCCTGATTTATAATTCATTTTTTATGAGGTGGCTTCTTATTATTTTTTTCTGCATATTAGTCAGATGGGAATGTGTAGACCAAAACTTTGTTTTAACATTACTTTTTTGAGAGAAGATGTCATATCATGGGATTATTTTTGATATCACTTTGGTGGGAAGGGTGTCACATGCCCTCCCTGAGTCATGGAGTTTGATATTTCGCTGTACTCTTTTTAATAAAGACATTGTAAATAATGAACATTGTTTATAAATTATGTTTCAGGAAACCTCCTGTGTTCTATTCCATATTCCAGCCCTGCATCAGGTGCTCTTGTCACCAGGATTTCCTCTGGTGCAGTCACGGCAAGGCTTCTGCTATATGTAGACAAAGTGTTTAGCTATCAACTTAGTGGAACTTGAGCGTGCTAAGAAGCCAATCTCCACAAGGATGCTAATTTTCTATTGTTAAAGTCACATATCTGAATGAAGATATGTGGCAGTGAGGACATATGCTAAATACAATACATATTCTATGTGGCCACTTGAGTATTGATTCATTATTACTATTTTCGTGTTATCACAGAGTAAATAATTGAAAAAAAATCTATAGATTTTCATAACAAATGAAGCAGAAGAAGAAGCTTATCTGAGGAAAGGACCCCTCAACAGATTTTTGGCTAATATAAGTAATAGGATTCCAGAAATTATAAAGTTAACTAAAAGTGGTAAGTTTCCTCTCAATTGCATATCAAAGTTGGTTAATATTAATTACAAGTGCGTGTTAAATGGTTCCTTCAGATATGTGAGAGTTTTAGAAATTCAGTTCATAGCATCACCCTTTCTCTGTTGGAAGTTGATTTTCAAAAATGGGCATATAGACATAAATTACATAAGCTGTTCACACATAATGGTCTCTATATAACATGCTCAAGTCTTTGCCCAGAAATACTCATGATATTTAGTTTCTTAACTTCACTTCTTAACATACATTGCAGCACGACTTGATAACTCAGGCTCTGCTTTGCAGGCAGGCGGAACTGAAGAGGACCACACTTCTTAGCGTGTCAATAAATAAAACGTTCCACCATCTTTGAGTCAGTGACGGAGGGAGAGAGAGTGACACGAGAGCAGGCGTGTCACACTGGCAGAAGTGTTCTTTCTCCAAGAAACACGGAGAACAAGGACCGTAAGCCATTTCCACTGACAGCTCAGGGTTAAAGCAGACAGCTAGGGCAGATGGTAACAAAAAATTACAGACAATATTATGATTACACTATTTCATCATTCTTAATTATTTTGTAAAAAGATAAAGATAATATATCATGGTGCTTTTATTGTGGAAATTTCATAACGTTTTCAGAAAGAAAGTTTTGTAAAGAGGGAAATATGTTATGCGTTCGTCTGTCTACCTGAGAGGTCATTATTTGGCCTATACATAGCTCTTCAGCTTCACCTTCTCTTATTCTAAATTTACTTTTTTCTCTAATAAAATCAATTTGCCTGTAATAATCATGATACTTTCAGGCTATTCTTTGCTCTGCACTCGAGCTTTCACTATTTGTTCTTCCTGAAATGTTTTCATGCCTCTTTTATAGAGCATTAAGCATCCTTCAAATCTCAGTTCAAGTGTTATTTTATGTCACTGGAATGGCTTTTCCAAATCTTCTGGATACAATAAGTGGCCATCTTCTGTGGTTTCATAATAGCACTTTTCACAGTATTTGAAATTGTGTGTCATATATTTGTTAAGTCCACTGGAATAGAATGGTTTAGTTTGAAGATCATTATTTTTTATTAATCTTTGTATCTTCTTAACTTAGCACAAAGCTTGCTCTATAATAGGCACTTAATAAAGGCTTTTTGAGAAAGAGAGGAAAAGACAATGGAGTTATTAGGACAGAAAGGATTCTTACAGAAGGGCAAATTGTGCATGAAGAGGCCTTTAGTGAAGTTATATTTTACACGTTTAGAAAATGGCATAGTTGTATCATAGACTTGTAGCTTTTGAAATAACATATTAATCTTTCAAAATTTTAAGTGCATATGTTATGGCACTTTAAAAGAAAGACCTTTAGATAGCATTGAACTCTTTTAAAAATATTTTCAGGATACTGTAAAAAGGGCATGATTTTGGGAAGCCATTGAATAATAAACAAAATCTCCAGACATGAGTTTTTACCATTACATTTCATATGACATTTTTCATCAGATATTTGATGATTAAATTTTCAGGAGTCAACATTGTGACTCAAAATGTGTCAGTTAGACTATGACACACTATCCCATATATATATATATATATATATATATATATATATATTATATCAAACGGTCTAGAATAAAAAGAAGAATGATATTTACATTCCATAACATAATCTAAAAAATATGTAAAGTAAAGTAATGTTGATTTTTGGTTTTTTTTGTTTCTGATTATAACACTCTATAATTAGTCAATGATCTTCTGTTTAAGAAAAATATTTTTAAAAGACTGTATAATCATTGGATGAAGTGCAGGTAAAAAAAATCATATTTCTCAAAATCTAACCAGATAGGCAAATTTGATAAAATGAAGTTGTCCAATAGGAAAGTAAACTTAGATTTTTGTTAAATTTCTGAAGATTTTTTTCCCACTTTGGTAAGCCTCATATCTCTCTGTTCAGTTATTCTAGAAATTTATAGAAGAGCATGTAGCCATATTTATAGACAAGACGAGATGCTGGCTTCAGCAGATAAGGAAAACTGAAATCCCACATCCTTTCTCTTTTAGGATGTGTCAATACATAGGAGCTCTGGGTAGACTTTAGGTTGAATATTCAAATTCCATATTTTTGTCATAATTTTTAATTATTTAAAAATATGAATGAAAACGTTGGTCAAAAAGTTGGATGAAATTTCTATAGAAAAATCTCTTGTTTCCAGACAGTATTAAAATTCATTAGAGAAACATGATTTCATTTTTTTCTTTTTGATTTACTATTTAATTGAACCAAATGAGACACTTTGCAATTAATGTTAAAGTTATCTCAATCAATAATTTCGTGCTTAGCAATGCCAAAACACATTATAAAAATTGGTATCTGCCTATTTTATTATTGTCAGAATCAATCACTTTTATTTGAGCTTTTTTTCAGACACTTTTGCAAAAATGGATCCTCTCCAAGCTGTTTACTCCTATTGAAGCTTGACAAATGTTGCACTTGAAGGCGCTTTGGTTTTCAAGTGCACTTTCTGTTCTTGTTTTTTTTTTTTTTTTTAAATCACTGAGCATATTTGCAACAAAAATGGTATAAAATAAATTGTTAATTTCACCATAATAAATCTAGAAATCTCTTCAAAATGTTACAAGTCAGCAAAATCTAAAAATGTATTCGCTTATATGACTTGAGGAGAGATACCTCCAGCTATCTTTTATGTAAGGTAGTCTATTCAAGTACAAAACAGAAGGACTTGGCTTCTTGAAGATTAAAGTGAATTTCAAATAGATTAATGACAACATCTGAGTAGCACTGTGAAATCTTTTTCCAGATTAATGATAAACATTGCAAAGAGTCTTCACCTGTAATCATGCTACACTCATACGAAGTAATATTTATATTTTCTATTTTTTAGCCTTTTCTGTAAGTTTATTTGTAGCAACCTTTAACATATCATAGAAAATTCTTAAAACATGCATAAAATCCTTGTTAATTGGTTGACCTCTTGACTTTTTATCTCTTTTTCTGTGCCAGATTTTCAGATTAATATGAATTAAATAATATACTCTCAAGGTAAACTTATAAATTTGAAAGTGGTCAACAGTCATTTTCTCTTTCACTATCATTCTTAATAAAATACATACAAATATTATAGTGTAAACAACAGGCAAATTAACTTTAGCTGTTACTAATGAAATCCAAGCAAATTAGACAGGTGGGTTGGTCAGCTTTCAGAATAAACACTTTTAAAAATTCTCTAATTTTCCTTTCCTGAATCATCTTGCGTCCATTCTTCTATTATTGTCATAATTATTGGTTTAATATATTTGATGACCATCTAGACACTAAACAAAGCAGATTCTTTTAGATTTTTATTTTTTCTTCTTTTCCTTTGTCATCGAGTACTCTACTACTGCATATATCTTCAGCCACTTTTTACTGTATACTTTAAACTTTTTTTTCAAACAGCGTTCTAAGTTGTCCAGGCCATCCTCAAACTTGTGGGTCTCCTTTGTTATTCTGAGAACCTGAGAATTTAAGTGCATCCCACCCTAGAGGGCTCTTTCTGTATTTTAAAAAACTTAAATCTCCTCTCTTCCCTATCATAGAACTCACACATTTACAGAATCATCTTGTAATTCTTTTTGAAAGTAGTGTAACTGACTCAAATCTACAAAAAAACCTATGTAATTCTTACCATGTCTATTGAACAACAGTTTTCCTGGTTTAAAACTTACCCAAAATAGCTCTACACGGGTTCATGGAAGCAGCAAAATCAATATTGTTTAAAAATTAATAAATGAGCTCAATTCAACAGCATCACCTCTGAACACAATCTCTCTCATTCTTACCTGCTTTTCTGGATAATAGTAATCCATTATTTTTTTTTTCCTTCCCTTATTTTTATATGTAGTGTTACAAGGTCAGGAACATTGTACCACAAAGTTGTTTTGATCCTGAAATTACTTTTCATTCTGGGTTCTCTTTTATTTTTCTCTTATGCAATGATTTTTCTCTAGTTATTTCTACCTTTCATAAGTGAATCCCTGCTTTTTGACTGAAGCTTCACTGGGAAACTATGCAGATATCTGATTCTGGAAAGAGGAAGTGTTAGTTACCCCCAGGCTGTCTGACTCACCCTGGAAATGGTGAGAGAGAAATAGAGTTCATTAGCATTAATGTCAGTTACACTGCATATCTATTAAATTTATGTAATTAATTTAACCTCTTCTCCCTATAGATACTTACATAAGTGCCAAGTCCTATGTTGTCTTTCCAGGTTGTTCACAGGAAAAATAAATTATATCTCCTGCTGAACTAGGAAAGCACATTTAGTAGTGATTTAGAGTAGTTATTTTTTAACCTAAATTTTACCTAAATTACACGTAAAGAGGAAAATTCCAGTGCAAGTGTTGTTAAAACTGAAAAAATAGCCAATCATAATTAAAGCCAAGCTCTGCTGATTCTAAGCTTCCCATCCTTGCGCTCACTAGCTATGATTACCCATACAGATGAGGTGTGATTGGAGAGTTCATTCCACATTACCTCTTTTGGCCAGCTTTGCAAAAAAAGCACAAAGTCGAATTTTAATATTCTATGTGAGTATTTAAAATACTTTATGCATGCACTTTCTATATTTGCAAATGGAAAGATTAGAGAAAGACTACTTTGCATTCCGTTTTGGGTATAACTTAGTTACTGATTACAGAAGAACATCCTGTCCCTTTAACTACACACCTAGATTTGTAAGGTAGCCTGTCCACAGCACTGTATCCAAGACCCGATTAGACAATGGGCAACTGAAATCAACAGGGACTTTGTACATGAAAAAGTTCAAATGGCAAGTACATGATAAATATCAGCATCTTTAGCCATTTGAGAAATGCAAGTCAAAACATCACTATAATATTGTCTTACCGAGAGGAAAACAGTGTATATCAGGAAGTCAAAAACCCATTGATATTGGTGAAGTTGCTGGAAAAAAGGGATTGCTTGTGGGACTGTAAACTGGTACACCCACTATGGAGAGCGGTATGAAGATTTCTTCAAAGGCTGAAAATAAATATTCCATTTGATTCAGTGATACCTCTTCTGTGTATCTTTCCAAAAAAAAAGTTAAAAGCAACGTATAACAGATATACATGTATACCTGTGTTTATAGCAACGCAATAACAATAGCTAAATTGTGGAAGATGTCAAACCATCCATCAACAGACCAGTGGATAAAAAAAAAACATATGGTATATGTGAACATACAGTTCTACTCTTCCATAAAGACAGACAAATTTAGTCTTTTGTTGGTAAATGGATGCAACTTGACACCATTAGTCAAAGTCAGGAGGTTAAATATTGCATGGTTTCTCTAATAAGAAATCCAGAATACAGACATTTTATAGATGCAAGTGAGTGTGATAGTGGCAGTTGGTGGTAAGGGAAGGACTGGGAGTGTCACAAGGGGGAGGGGAAGAGATTATAATGTTTATGTGATATATGTGTGCAGAAAATACTCAGGCTCAATGAAACCGCTGTGCTTTGCATATATATGATAATAAAAAATGAGAAAAAAGGTTTCCATGGCTAAGAAGGTTACCATGACATACGTATTATACTAATGTATATTAATAAAATGGGGAAATAAATATGTATGCAGCGTATAGAACAGGGATTTGTGCACAAAAATGGCATATATAATGTTAGCTATTTAGTCATCTTATTAGCAGAGGATTCATTGCTTACTTTTCCTGACTGGTGACTCCAGGCATTTGAAGAAAATGATACTATATGATCTTCTGCCTCATTGACTAGCGAAATACCTGATGATATGAAAGTATCAGCAATGCACTTCATATGGAGAAAATAAATATTTTATTTTACTGATATTGAGATTTTTAGTTTATGCTTCACGTGTAACATCATTTCTAACAAATGATTCTATTGATAATGCAATATAATGTTTTAAGAATTGATCACATTTTTCATCAATTCTAGCCAGGTAACTTTAAGGACTTCTACTGTCAAATTCCAGAGTGAGAAATGTAAACATGTTATTATTATTTTTGATATTGAATTTGTCACTTTTGTACAAGATAAACATATCGAAGAGTCTTTTGACAACCAATAAAGACATAGTAAAGATTTTACTTTAAAAGATTTTAGAATTCCTGTCTCAGCTGTAGATGGTCAAAACCGATTGGTTGGTCTCTAAGTCAAAATAATTTCTATGAAGCAAAATGATACAATAATTTTAAAAATGAAAAACAATTGTGCTTGTCAACCAAACATTCCTGTCTCTAGGAATTTATTCTCCATGTGTACATGGCATATATGAAACTTTTGATGTTATACATTTAAATATTATTTGCAAAAAAGAAAAAAACAAACAAATCTAAGCTTACAAGAAAGAAAGTTTTAATTAAGAATGATGAATTCATATCATGTAATGCTATCAAGGCTATTTTTCAAATGATTTAAAAAACTATCAATAGATCGTTGGCTTAATATGGTTTCATATGGTACTATTATTTCAGACAAAAGACATATATGCACAAGGATCTTATTTCTTTATATAAATAAACTTGCACACATAACGGACAGCACTGCCCTTTGGGAAAAGAGATTGGAAAAAAATAATGAATGCATTTTAAATTTATTTTGTAAGGTAAGTTTACTGATTTTTATTTTTTACCATGTAACCATGTCACCTATTAGCATAAAATGGATAAAAGAAAAATGATATACTGAGTATGCTTTTGCAATCTTACTGTTAATAAAAGTATGTTTATGAGTAAGTTGAGTGGATGAAATTAACATGAGAGTTTTTGATATGCAGAAGTGTGAATTATATAGAAAAATAATTACCTTCAGTTTTATAACTAAATATTTAAATTGTTGAAACTGGAAATCTGCATTTTACTTTGTACATTCCATTTATTCTACAATTATTTCATTTATAACTGAGAAGCTGATTCAGTTTTGATCATTATTGAATCATTTGTTTTTGTTTTCAAACTTAATTAGGATTGTTCAAGTTTAAGTAATGCAATTATGCAATCATTGTATTAGATATTTTTAAAGCTCTTCTCTTCAGTTCTCGAGGTTAATGAAAAAGTGCTCAAAAACTAATAATTCAAATGGATCAAATTCATATTACTAATAAAAAGTTTAGACTTCGACTTGAAGTATATAATTAAAATCAATTACATAATTATCTTTGGTGTGTGTGTGTGTGTGTGTGTGTGTGCGCGCGCGCACACGCGTGCGCATGCACGTGTGTGTCTGTGAGTCTGCCAGGAATGTACCCAAGACATTGTGCCGGCTATGTGAACACTGTACTGTTGACCTGAACTTTCTGCCCCCAATTACCTGGTTTTTAAGTTGACTTAAGACTATCACTTGTCAATTAAACTATTTTAGACAATATAAGTGCAAGAATACCAATGTACATGAAATAGAATCTTGGACAAAGTGGGTGTGTATTTCACATGTGCAGAAAGGCTGGTTTGACTCAGTTAGATAGGAGAAACATTAGATCTGAATTCTTTGAGCTAGCTCTTATGAATTGTACAATGTGACACTAACATTATCAGATAATATCAGAATAAACAAACGTATGCTGTTAATTCATGTATTTGAATGTTTAAGACTTATGTACTAGGTGTATTGGGTACTGGGTGTACTGGACACCTGGGTACTGGGCTCAAATACAGCTTCCAGATTCACACTCAGTCTCTGGAATCTTCCCTTCCCTAGCGTGGGCTACATTTCTTTTGGACAATATTTATGTCTCTGTAATGCAGCCAGAGATGTTAAATACACTGATTCCCAAAGATAAGTCAAAGTTTCCCACTGGAATGAAGAGTTTTACTAAGTCATGCAAACTGAAGTTGCAAATTACAAATGTGAGCAGAGGGATGTTAAGTTTATGAAGGCAGAAGGAAGGGGAAGAACTTTCCCTCGGGACTTAAAAAATTGACTAAGTGCACGTGTTTATGCTAATATGTTCTTTTTCAAATTACACATTTTAGTAGTAGTGTAGGCAACCATAATTCAGGTAAATAACTTTGACGTTAAGTAGTCAATTTTCAGAATTTCACAAATGTTGATAACAAGTACAGAAAATTTGTTTAGCTAAAGAATTGATTTAGATACTTGTTCCATTATTAAATACAGTAAGGCTGATTTTATCCCTTCACATTACGTAGTGAAATAAGGTAAGAACAGTGTTGAAGAAGAAAAAAAAGGCACTCACAGTGATGAAAAGGGAATGTCAGAGCTACACAGCAGCCAACTTCAAAATGCTTCCAATGGCCAATGGAAGAAAAATTAGAAAAATAAACTTAATATAGTAGTGTGAAATTATATGCCAAAGCACTAAATAAATGTCTGTAAACTCATTTTGAGACCTACAATGATTGAATAAATAGATAACTGAAGAATAGGCAAGTATTCTCTGAAGAATTATAGTAATTTATATAATTACTATGTCTTCAAGGAGTGCAGAGACTTTGCTAAATACAGTAGTTTGAAAAATGGAAAAAAACAACTTTACAGTAAAAACAAATTACATACACTTCCTAAGCCAGGCAGCGAAGTAAAACATCAAGAATAAGTCATGTGGTTAGTTTTTACCATCTAATATGGTATGAGGAGAAATATAATTTTCTTCTATTAATTTTCTTCCAAGAATACATAGTACCAACCTAATAAGAAAAAAAAAAAACTAACAATCAGGTAATTGATAATATTGCCTAGTCATTTGTTTATTAATTGTGAAAAATATATCTCACTTTGAGATGATTCAAAGGGGAACACTGGGTATAAGTGTACAGGGAAACTGTGACATCCCTGAAATATTTTGGTAAATTTAAAACTGAAAAGTGTGTTTTCTTTCAAAAGGAAAAAAAGAGAGGCAACTTCTAACAACAACAACAACAACAACAACAAACCTCACTTATTTGAAAACAGCAAATACTTATTGAACCTCTGTTTGGTTTTCATTTTAGTGTTCAGAATTTAAGCCATATAATTATTTCTTTAAAAAACAATTTAAAGGAAGGTAGTTACCCTTAGCTGACTATTTGGTTTAATATTTAGAAAAAATGCATTAAGTATAAGTACAATTTCCTTAAATCAATGTAATTAAACTGAAAAAAGTGTAGAATTTTTAAGGATAAAATTATTTTCCAAAAGTTTAACAAAAATGACGTTCTCTTAGGAGTACCGCAAATGCAGTGTTCATTTTATCTTATTTTATTTTATTATTTTATTTTATTTTTTTCTGGTACAGAGGACTGAATCTAGGGCCTTTGCTCCAATATTAACAGTCTATTCTTAGTTATTATTATTATTATTATTAAATCAGGGTCGCTCCAAATTGCTAAATTGACCATGCTGGGCTTGAACTTGCAGTCTTTCTGCCTCAGCCCCTCGTAATGCCAGGACTATAAGCACTCACAGCTCCTAATGACTCCTACTCCTCTTCTTCCGTGTGTACATGCACATGATCACAGCATTTTCTTCCTGATATGTTCTAGCACATTCTGGAAGAGGTCCAAGATACCTTCTTATTAATAATCTGCATAATTCTTGAAAATTCTTATTCTTATAACAATTTTAGATGATCAAAAAATGTTGCGTAGTGAACACATCTTGTCACTGGTTGAGACATCATTAGTACCTTATGTTATCGTGAACGTTTGGTGTGACTAATGAACCAGCACTCATCCACTGCTCATTTTACTCAAATTTAATTAAACTACTCATTTTATTCAAATTTCTTTAGTTTTACCCCCTTTTTTCCCTTTTCCAGATTTCCATTCAAGTTATATTACATTTAGTTATGACGTGTCTATGGGTTCTTGTTTGCTATAAAAATTTCTCAGATGATCTTTGTTTTTATGGCTCAGTTTATTGTAAACAACTTTCCAGACTCATCGTTCATTTGTTAAAAACTGCATTTACTAATGCATATATTTGGATGAGTCTTTAAACATAAATGTAGTCATCACAGTAAGTATCAAGAAATGCATCTCTCATTCCCGAATGTTTTCTTGTTTTCTCTTTTATCATTTTCTCCTTTCTCATTCTTACCTGTATCGTCAGAATCCTTAACATGAGATAAGTCACCTTAATTTTTAAAATGCACTTCTTGTGCAATCTTAGCACATCTCTACACTTTTATTTTTGCATAACTGAAACTTTAGAGCCAACGGAAAGCCAGTCCCCATTGTCCCTAAGACTCGAAAGCTACCCTTTAAGTTTCTATGTCTGTTCTGAGCTTGATTATTCTATTTTATTTTGCCTTTTGGCCTTATTCTACTTGTTCTTTTAATTACATAGTTTTAAATTTTCTTCAAAGACTTTCCCAAAGTGTGTGACTCGCTTTCATCACATGTCATCATAGATGAAGCCTGTTTTGCTTCCTTGACAATTTAGATTCAAAATAATGGATGTTGACCTGAGGTCCGGCATATTCCTCTGAACATACAGCTGTCCATTGTGTTCTTTTTCTGGTGTAAAAATCATTGATATTTTGGTTTTAGCAACAAATAGAAAGATATTACAAATTCAATTTGTCTTTGATTTGGGTTTGGGCTAATTACTAAGGATAATTTCAACAAGAATTGTTTTAAACATTTAAATACTCCGTGTAATTGCAATTAATTAAGAAACTCCTGACTCTAAGAATCATGTAATGAATAAGGAATAATAAAACACTTATAAATCTGAATGCCAAGTTCAAAGGTTATCAGGAACCTTCTCACTTTTTCAGTGCCTACATATCAAACACAGCATGGAAATAATCATACAGGTGTTAACTCAAAAGTGCACGTACAAAATTCTCAGTTTTCATTATATTTTACATAAGTTCAGCGAAATAAAACAGCAGTGATGATTAAAGTCAGAAGTCTAGTTATGTTGTTGTTTAGGGCTTTGAGAGCATAAAGATTAGAACATCTGACTTTCCTTGGTTTGAACCTCTTAATTCATAATACATAGAATTAAACATTTACTTTTAGGGTTTTTTCTAATCCAGAGTCTTCCTGTCATAAAACACTCAGAAGCTCTTTTTGTAGGCACAGTTCTCGTGGTTTGGAGTATCTGATTGATGAACTAAACTTTTAGAAGTTTCACAAGTAGAGAATTTATTCTTTATTCTGTATGTATGGAATAAAGGTTCTCCTTCTCTTCCTCTTTTTTCTTTTTCTCCATAATTTACATTTGATATGGCCTCAAAATCCCATGTGATGAGTGCTTGGCCACCAGCTTGTGCTGTTAATGGCAGGTAATTAAGCCTCCTGTACATGAGGACTTGTGTAAGAATGTTAGGTTATGTGAAGCCTGTCCTAGAAGGGAATTTTTGGAACTGCGGCAGGTCTTGGTTCTTATTCTTTGCCTCTTGGCCACCACTTCCTGACTAGATTTCCTATGCCCACTTCCCACCATAATTCACTGCGCCCTGCAGAAGTGAAACAGCAGGACCAACTTACCATGGACGGAACCTCAGAAACTGTGAGCCAAATTGAATCTTTCTCCTCATAACTGGATCATCTCAGGTATTTTGTCACAGTAAAGAAAAATTAACACAAGAAGTCAGAGCTTTGTTTTTGCTCAGTTCTCTTTCTCCTGCTTTCTTCCTGTGGTAGTTGTTCTATTATCTTTTCTTGTGTCAGAAATGTGGCAATACCAAGATTCTCTTCTTACTATTTGCTTGTCACACTTTGATTATGGTCCTTTTAGTTAGAGAAGTAGCAGCTGTTTGAAATCATTGAGCTATAACTACTGTAGATCCATCACCATGTTCTTTGATGATTGACTATTTCATTTAGCATACTACTAAAGTAACAATTCACCAAGAGTCCATCTTGATAAACCAGTAAGTTTATTGGGGTGACTTACAAAAAAATCGGTAAATGGTTACCTACAGAAGCATATATAAGAGGCTACATAAAAGAACATGGCGAAGGGTCACTTACTTACCATAATGTTTCCCAGATCCACCCATGACATTGCATATGGCAGAATTACCTCTTTTTATCTTTAATAAAAGGTGAAAAAACATTCCATATCTGTAGGTATCTGATTTCTTTCCCCACCATCTAATGAAGCACGTTGAGATTAGCTGCAGCTGATGTGAGGTAGTAGATCATTAGTTTTCATTTGAATTTTCCCAATAATTATTATATCCAGTATCTTTTCA
Organism: Ctenodactylus gundi; assembly: GCA_004027205.1. Lineage (NCBI taxonomy): Eukaryota > Metazoa > Chordata > Mammalia > Rodentia > Ctenodactylidae > Ctenodactylus > Ctenodactylus gundi. Next base: position 94,592 of record PVKB01001321.1, read on the forward strand.
AGTAATTTTATGTGTAAAAAAATCACAAAGAATCCACAGAGGAACTACTAGAATCAAATTTGTTCAATGGAATTTAAGAAAACCAATATACAAAAATTAGTTGTGTTTCTATGTACTTGCAACATAATAAATTAAGAAAATATTGGCATTTATAATACATGAAATGTAGTAAACACTTAAGAATAAAGTTAATCAAAAGTGAAAAATTTCTACAATGAACTCTACAAAATACTGATAAAAGAAATGAAAAATGATACAAATAAATGTTCCAAGTGATCTGTAAATACATTTTTTTTGAGACAGGGTCTCTCTCTGTAGCCCAGACTAATCCTGAACTCACTATGAATCCCAGGCTGGCCTTGGACTCATGGCAATCCTCCTCCCTCATCCCTCAGTTCCCAAGAGCTGGGATCACAGGCATGTACCATCACACTTCGCTGTATGTGGTGCTGGGGAGTTGAACTTGGGTATTTAGCACTTGATGTAGTGCTTTCTAGGCAAGCGCTTTAACTGCTAAACCATTCCTCCAACCTCATGTAAATACAATCTTAGACAAGAAAATTCAAAAGACATGTTTGGCACAAATAAAAATTCTAAAAATCATACAGAACCACACAAGTGCTCTGATAGCATAAGCAATCATTAGAAATGAAAATAAAGCTGGAGTCATTCCTTTTTTGATTTGGAAATGTGTTACAAAGCTATAATAACTAGTTACAGTACTGATATGAGACAAATATGTGCACCAAGAAAATAGGGCATAAATCCCAGAAAATAATTTTAGGAGTGTGTGGGATGTACACAATAGTACAAGCATAGGCTTCAAAAATGACATGGAAAGAAAGCAAATATCCACTGGCAAAGGATGAATTGTATACTCATTTTACCGTACATAAAGATCAACTCCAAATGAATTAGATGCTTAAACGTAAAACCAAACGCTTCCAAAGCCCGAGGAGAAGCTACAGGGGAAAACATCATGACATTGATCTTGGCAAAGAAGCGAATACGGGTGTGACCACATTAAATTAAAAGGCTTTTGTACAGCAAAAAATGAATTTAAAAAAGCCAAAAGAGTGAAAAGGCAAACGACAGAGTGGTATGTAACATCTACAAACCAGTCAACTCATAGGAGGTTGATGCATTAAGCATATGGAAATCTTACAACTCAATAACAAGTAAATAGCCAGATCCTAAAATTGGTGAAGATCCCAGATATTTCTCCAAAATGGCCAACAGATAAATGTAAAATGCTTGATAGTTTTTAGATATTCTTTGCAGGTATTTTGTAAAATATCTCTCAATTAGGGTTTATTTTTAGGCTCTTCTAAATCAGAAGTAATGTGTCCTAAGGAGAAAGACCACAGAGACCCACCGCCCTTTAGTATGTATACTGAAGGTATATATTTACCAATGACCTTATCTTTGATGGCCTGACAGTGTTTGCCATGATACAGCATGGTCAAGTAAGTTCTTTCTCTCTTTTTGATCCTGTATTCTTTAGTTCGAAGCTACCATGTGCAGCCGTGCTCATAGAGTAAGGAGTATGCCCCAACTTCTTAAAGATTGTCATCAACTATTTTTACATCATTAATTAATATTAAAACATTTTTTGAAACTCCACCACTGAGCATTAGCTGGCATTGACTGGTCACACCTGGCGTTAGGATTAAGATGCTGCTGACTGATCTGACAGTCCAGGTCAGTCGAGGAGTGAGGATTCTGCCTTTTTGTAGATCAGCACTTCTTCAACTCTCAATGGCTACCCAAAATTTCCTAGTGGCAAATAATGGGGAATATATATATATATATATATATATATATATATATATATATATATATATATGATATTCAGATTTTCACTAATACCCCCACTTCTTTCCCTGTTCTTCAGTTTTCTTAATGGGAAATAATAATAGACCTTAATTTGTGAACTCTGATTAATTGATTGATTGAATAAGATAAACTTAAAATTGTTGTAAAAGTATAAAAGAAATTTAGAACTCTTCCCTCCAACATTTTCTGCTTTACAATAGTGTGCAGAGAAATTTTCTAAAATGTTCCTTGAGATTAACCATTTTTTATGATTTCTTTATTAAAGAGTTGCTAAAAGAATAATTATCAGCATACTATTAAAGAGTTTAAGGCTTTGCCTCATTTAAATTTAGGGAAAGTATTTTTCCTCAAATGGTATAAACTCTTGAAAAGCTAAAATGAACAAATAAGTCAGTAAACTGATCAATCTACATCCAAACAGAGAGCCAATTTTCCCTTTTGGGCTATAAGATATTGCCAAACTAGTGTCAATAAAGATGTAGGAGAATTGTGTGTGTGTGTGTGTGTGTGTGTGTGTGTGTGTGCATGCGTGCTTGGTACTGGGGATTTTCTCTACCTTTGTTTTACGCTTAGTTGATTCAGAACTTAAAACTTAGACAAGAAAATAGAAAAATGTTATTTGTTGAGGCTTTCAAAATAATCTTATCTGATACACCAACTAAAATCATTTATGCTATGGTATCTTAGAAATAAGAAACTTATTATGTGAATAAAGCTTATAATCATAGTAACTTAAAAGTTTCTGAAATGAAGAAGCTTATAAATTCTACATATATATGTAAAAAATTAATTACTATGACATTTGGCACTATCCAAAGTATTAATGAAATTCTCAACTTGTTTTCAGTTTGTAACAAGCTTACGTAGCTTTACAGAGTGGACCCTGATGCCAATTAGTTTTTCTCTTTCTTCTTCCCAGTGCATGTTCAATATAAAACTATGCTTTTAATTAACTTCTGCTCAGTAAATAGATATTCAGATGCACATTTTGTGCATCAGAATCAGAATTAATGCTGTAGGGTTAGTTTTTTGCAACGTTATTCTAATTAAAATACTTTTAGCTGTATTTGGCATGCATTAAAATGTCAAGTAATTGACAGCCCATAAGTGAAAAATTGATCCAATTATCAAGCCAGCTAGAACTTTTTTTTTCTTTTTTCAACTGCTAAGATTTATTATGGCCATTAGAATTACAGATGTTTATATGTTTGCTTCTAGTAATTGAAATTCATTTAACTTCGCCATGCCCTAAGTGTTATTCCTGCTCTTCAGTGGGATAGACAATTCCTCAATCTCTGAAGTGCACATTTAGAGAAGCCTCCCAATCCTCTCACGTGGAGTGGATAATCATGCTTCCATTGGAGTTTAGGGAATAGATTTTTCTTTTCATGTCTCCAGATGGTCTTTCTGGTAATGAGTCACAGAGGAACACAGCTTGTCTTAAGATATGGCTTCTACACAATGTGTTATTTCTAAATTAATAATATAAATCTTTAATGAATTAATTAACTCATCCAGATAAAATGAAACAAAACAAAGCATAGCAAATATTAACTTCTTCCAATTGCATCCTTTTGTTCAGCATTAAATTTCAATAACATTCTTCTACTTGCCTCTCTTGAAATTCAGAGAAAATGTTCAGTTCCCAATAGAAGCCAAGTAAAACCCTACAATATTAATACTATACAAGATGGAAAGGTTGTTAATGTAGAACAATGATCAATCAGCAAAAAAAATCGGAAAATTCATATTTGCTCAATTATTTATTATTTATCTTTATATCATGAAGGTAGACATCTATACTGTTGAAATATTTTCAGTAAATCTCAACTAATTAAAAAGTCATTTTAGTGCAGAATTTATATATTAAATGTATCTATATTTCTATTAATAACTATAGCTGAAATAACTATCAAACTACTTCATTATAATTCTCATAGACATGTTATTACAATGATTGTATTTGATACAGTAACAACACATCTATCCAAAATTCCCTTACCCAAAATCTTAAAGCAATATTTCCATATTTGTGTCTTAAACTAATATCAAGCTGTTTGGATTTATACCTATCAATTACCATCTCTCTCCTTCCTCTCTTCCCACCACATTTCTAAACTTGTAATCCCAGCTACTGACTGACATGCAGAGTGTCGTAATTAATCCCACCGCTTTTTTTTTTTTTTTTCCCTTTGCTAGTTTGTCAGATGTTGTAGTCCAGCTTGAGCTACCTAGTGAGTTCAGGACCAGCCTGGTCGGCAAAGTCAGAGCGTGACTTATAAACAAAAAAAACCAAACAACAGCAAAAAAATCCTCATTCTCCAGTAGTCTTTACTCCGCTTATTCAAAGTTCCAGGAAGATGAGTCTTGAAACTTGTTTGATCAAAAGCTTTCCTTTATGGAGTTATCATAAAAATAACAAATGCATATTTTAAATTTCAAAGTGTCCATTACTCAAGAGAGATCTGATGACATTGAACTTTCATCATTCATGGTAAGCCACAGAAAACACTGAAATGGAAGTATTGAATAATTATTTGTCAGTGATATAAAGAAGAAATACAAGGTTATTTTTCTGGAAGCCTGTGGCCATAACATTTTCTTTAATTAATAGATAAGCTTGTTTTATGTTTCTCTTTTAACTTGCCTTATTTAGTGTATATTGATGATTCATTAACATTGGATTCATAGACAACAGAGATGTATTTCACTACCCAAAGAGCCTTGTCAAACACACGTATAGTGTCACAAATCATTTCACAGTCTTTCACATTTAGGGACACAGAAGAACACTGCAACACCGGGGTTGGTAGGCTGTTTTAAACAGTAAAGTAGCCAAGCAAAACCATAATAATAAAACCCAAGGCTTTAACTATAACACAAGGAGGGCTGTATTAGGCAGCATGAGAGCTAAAATAACGCGGCACAGCAACTCTTTATTAACCCTCAACTGTAACCGTGTGCACTGTCAAATTCAAAATGTGCACAGAACCCAGAATGACTGTATAAGCCTTGAATAATAATGACAGGTTACAAAACAAGCTCTGACAAATAGGACAATCACAAAAGTGGGAATCTGTAAATAATGAGAATCGACTCTATGTTTCTTGGTTTCTTCAACTCTTTCCTTTGTCTTTATAACTGCATTCCACTCCCTAAGAGATGTCATTGTAATACTTGTTATACATACCTGCTAAATGTGACCTTAAGTCTCATTTTGATGCAAACTATAATGATAAAAATCACTATCAAATTATTTCCATTAAGAAATATCAGGCTTTATCTGGAGTTTAAAAGACTCTGAACAAAATTTCTTTAAAATTTAAAATTCAAAAATAAAATAATAAGCTTAGCTATATCAAAAGACAACTTTAGAAAAAAATATAATGACAGAAATATTATTTTAGTTCTGGTAATGGGATTCTAGGCACAAAATAGTCTATACAAGCAAATAAAGCATTATGAAAGCTCTCAAAATGACCTAAATTTGATTAATTCGTAAAGTTTAGAATTAGAACAATAGAAAGAAAGCTATATTAGAGAGAGTTTTTAGAGAATCAATTTGAAACCTTCCCATAGGAAGACTGCTTTTAGATTACCAACCCCAAAGAAAAAGTATTCTTCATTCCAGTTTACCTTGTATCATATATATTTTAAAGAAAGGAGAATAAAAGATTATTCTGCAAGCATAAAAGCCATCTAAACAAAAACAACAGAATAAGAAAGTTGATACATGTTATTAGTGAAAAACACAGTAATATGTAGTATGCATGTTTTTTTTACTTTTAAAAATTTTAGAAAATTAGTTTTCCTAACGAAAAGTGAATCACATTCAAAAAATTTTAAGCATTTCACTGAATTTCTATTTAAAATTATATCTTTGGGGGAGTAAAATAGAAGTAGCAGATGTTAGTAAAATGATTGGGGCTTTATGCGCTCCTCCACAAAGATTAACCGAGCCCCTGAGTCCAAAAGATTTGCTCAATTGTGTGAAAAAGCCTCTGAATCACACACTCATCCTTTCCTCATCTTTCTCAGCTGGCTTGCCATTCACAGGGCTGCCAAATTAGAAAGGGAGTGCTTTGTGCTTTAATTTTCCCATGAATTTTGAGATTTTTTGTTTCTTTTCATCGCTAAATGCATGGGATAATTTTCATGAACCTGATTAAAAAAAAAAAAAGTCTGAATCCTGTCACACTCAAATTTAACACGAAAAACAACAACAAAAAAACCACATTGCCTCTAATTAAAGCTTGTGTTCAAATTGTTCTCAAAGACGACTCACATTTTGCTGGACTTAGGTAATTATTGTACATTCTAATGACCTTTATGGGATATTTCAAAACATCTGTACTCTGTGGATATTATCAAAAGTTGATTTATTTTATAACAAGCATAAAAAGTAATCTGACTTCTCTTTCAATTGTGTTTTTGTCCATTGGGAGGAGCCATTGCCCTTCAGGAAGAGAAAAGCGTGTGCTACAGAAAAACCTCTGTGTTCATTTTGGATCAGGACTTTATGGGGCTGGCTCAAAATTCATTCTAAGAAACATGGGTGTGTTAATAATATCTTTGCTATTACTAATTCTATTCATAATAAACAACTCCACAAACCATTTCCTTCCAATGGATGTGCTTCTGTGCCTTACAGAACATATTATGTAGTAATTTATTTCAAAATGGAAAGTGCTAAATTGAATTACGTTGCTGTTTCTCTTCAGAATTACAGAGTAAAAATGGTCACTAGAAGATCATACAATTGCTTGTCCTTAAAACGTATGTAACCTGCAATTTTAAGATGATTCTTTAGTTATACAAATGTGTAAACGCTAAATATATTTTCCTTTAGAAGAGTTTTTTAAAAAACATTTATTTGGTTGCAATAGTTGCACTGAAATTATAAAAGATGTGTGAGTTGATCACATATTTATAGATGGTAAAAATTTTGAAGGCATTAAATTTAGTTTAAGGTACCAAGTAGCAAAAATTGATATTAAGCAAAGTAAATTTCCTTAGAAAACAATATTTTGACCTATTTCTATGAAAAACATTTTTTACTCAAAAAATTATGCAAAGAATAGGCAATGGTGATAAAGCCTGAACTGTACGCAAAGCCAATAGAGAATTAAAATGTTTAAATAAATTCAATGCACACAAATATTGTTGTCAGCTGCCCCAAGTCCTCTGACACATTTTAAAGCATAATAATTCCATGTAGCAAGATTATAGTTGATTATCTGTAGCAGCAGGTAACTGAGCAAAATTCACCATCAGTGATCTGCCTAGTATTTCTCAGTGTTATAAAACAAAGCAAACTACACATTTTTTTTTCAAAAATTTTCCCAGTTTTCAATTAAATTACTCACAATATGTGACTTTTTTTCCAATGACAGTTGCATACTATTTGGTAGAACCTTTTATATTCATTACTACCTTAAATTCAATGATGGAACTTGAAAAGTAGACAGTTATTATTATTATTTTGTTTTCTTGTGAATAAAGATTCAGGAAGCATAAAGAATTTGAGTACCAATACATGCAATTTTCAAAATCTAAATTTATATTACTTTACAGTTAATATTTCATTGAAATTTCTTTTCATTTCATTAAAATCATCCCCTTAATTAGCTAAATTTAATTTTAAATTTTCAAGCCTCATGTGCGCTGACCTGTGAGACTGTAACACCTCAATCATTCTCTTTGCAAAAGGTATCTTAACTTGTAGGAAACAATAATTGTCTAGTCTGTTATTTTCACATTTTTTTATTTTCAGATAGTTTTGGTTTTATTCATCATTACATTTCAATCCATAGAAGAGAATCTAAAGAGAATCTAAGTGGAAAGGAAAAAAGTATTGGAAAGACAGCAATTTTATCCCAGGAAACAATTATATATCTATCTATCTATCTATCTATCTATCTATCTATAGATAGATAGATAGATAGATATATAATAGTGGACCTGGAAAATATATAAAAGTTATATATGTCTCCTCGTTTACAAGAAAGTTAGCTAAAAATCAATTTTAAGGTTTTAATTTTGTATTGTGAATGCATGTACAGCAAAAACAAATGAGGTAAAATTATGAAAACTTGAAATTCTTTTCTCTAAAAGAAAATTATTCTTTTGCTCATGAATATCTCCTCAAATCCACTCTTATACACCTTGTGAATGTAACATGAGTCAGCATTTCAGTCAGGGGAGTCAGGAAAGAGATTCATAAACTGTTCTCCTTTGAATCAATACCTAAATGAGTGTGGGAGGAATGGCACAGCGGTTAAAACACTTGTCTAGTAAGTACAAGGCCCTGAGTTTGATTCTTTAATACCCAGGACAAGCAGGCAAATGTCATGGGGATATCAGAGAAATAAACAGTACAAGAAACATCAAATGTGAGGCCCATGATATAATTTTATAATGAAACCCATGGCAGAAAGAGGAGAGCAGACAGATAGAAAGAAAGAAAGAGAGGGAGAAAGAAAGTGAAGCCACTGACTAAAATGGGCCAAACTGGGTGAGATGAAAGCTTAGTACAAAGATTAAAAGTCATAATGCACTTAGTTCTAATGGAATCAAAGACCTAAATATAAAATCAGGACACTGAATTTTCTGGAACATAAAGTAAGTGAAACCTTTGTAGACATAGATACAGAAAAAGACCTTCTGAACAGAGCTGCAGTGGCACAAGAAAGAAAACCAAAAACTAACAAATGGGAATATATCAAATTAAGAAAAGGCTTCACAAGGCAAAAGAAGTAACCCAAAAAGACAGCCATAGGTACTTTTCCAACCAAGGACTGATATCTAAAACATAGAAGAAACTCAAAAAAAAGAAAAAAACCCAGACAGTTGCAATAAATACACAAGTATCATAAGAAGCACAAAACACATAAAATAGGTTCAGAATCTCTAGTCATTTCAGAAATGCAAGTCTAAACAACACTGAGAGTTCATCTTACTCCAGTAAGAATGGCTATTATAAAGAACTCAAAAACAACAAAGGCTGTTGTTGTAGAGAAAGAGGAATTTTCTACATTTTTGGTGAGAATGTAGAAACTACTACAACAGTTATGGAATGTTTCAAAATACTTCTTCATGGAGATTCTTCAAAAAACAAAACTGGAACTACTCATCTGTAGTAGCAGATAGGTTGGAGGCTTCTGTAAGTACATGGAGGCAACCTGAGACCATCATGCTCAATGAAGTGAGTCAGATGCAGAAGGTTAAGTATTGGATGGTTTCTCTGATATGAAAAACCCAGGGTATAGATATTTCATAGAACTAATTGAAGGTAACAACAGGAAGTAGTGGGGAGGATGGAGGACGTGGGAGGGTCAAAAAGGGAGAGGTGAAGGTTTGGCAATGTAGCTGCGATATGTATGTGTGCAAAATACTCAAGATCAATGTAAATATTATGTATTGCATATATACGTATCAATAAAATGAGAAAAAAACTAGTAATTATTTTGACCTAGCTATACCTCTCCTGGTATCTTTCTGAAAGAAAAACCAGTGACAGACGCACACCCATGTTTATATCACACTTCATGAGAGCTAAATCTTGAAAATGGTCTATACACCCATTGACATATCAAAAGATAAGGATCATATGACACACACATGTACACACACATATGTGCACAGACACACACACAATGGAGCATTACTCACCCATAAAGAAGAATAACTTGGATATATCCTGAAAATTGTGAGTGAAATAGATCAGACATGAAGATCAAATTCACATGATTTGCATTATATGAGAAACATAAAATACAAATTATATATAGAGTAATGAAAGAGAGATGGCAGGAAACAGGGAGGTAGAACTGGTTGGGATGAGAAAGGAATTTTGAGAAGCAGTAGAGGAAAGGATGGAGGATAAATGTTAGTAAAAATGATCACGATGCTATGGGTCCCAATTTGTCAAAAGAAGATAGCTATGTACCAGGAGTACATCCTAGTAAAAAATACATTTGATTGATTTAACTTTGAAATGTTAATCCGTATCTACTGGAACATGTGGGTAATGACAGATTGGTTAGGATAAATATAGAAATATACATTTCTGGGCATCAGATACGTATAAAAGAAGATAGTCAAGTAAGCGGTTGAGCTTGCCAGGGACAGCCAACAGACAGAGCCTAAGCAGGGAGACAGTCACACCAGAACTGGCAACTCCTAGAAGCTTAACAGAAGAAGGTTGGTAAGATCAGTCAGTGACAGAAGAAAACCAGGACAGCGCACTCCGGAAGCCATGCTAATGAAAAATGTAGAATAGGATTAGATGCACTACAATAACAGAAAAATTCAATTCTAGTTTCTGCTTCAGTACGTAAAGAGCTTGACATGGACAATTCCCATCCTGATAACAATAAAAAGTCATAGAAGACTTCAGGTCACAGCACACACAGCTGGTCCAGTAACAGGGAGATACTTTCACAGAAATTCAGGAGGAGCCACGGCAGAATCAGCACTACGGGTGAAAAACTTCAACTGCAGTTAAGAAGTTGGCACAAACTTAACCGTGAAATGGTTTGACACCAACACTCACTCCAGAGGGCATTCACACTCACGAAGAAGACTTTCATTAGTATAAATGCTGCATACTACAAACTCGAGAACAGCCTCTAAGAATGCAAAAACAAAACAAAATAAATGGAGACAATGGGATGATAAAGGAAGAGAAAACTGAAAGCCAGACACCTTGCCCACCAAAAAATTATAAATCTAAAACCCATATGCACAATCCAGGAGGGAATGTCAGAAAATGTATTTGTATTCTCATTAGAATTAAAAAGTCACCCAGTCTCTAAATATATGGCCAAAAAATCATTAAGAAATATGACTGAAAAATTCTCTAGGATGAATTGAAAAACTAAAGACATAAAAAAAATATCTTGCCAAATGGCCTGAAACAGATTTCTGACATGATTAGGAAAGGTTACAATATCAGCAAATGCAATGACAAAGTTAAATCCCTAATCAAAAAGAATAAAGAGAAAATTTTCATTATAGAATATCAAAGCACTGCTCTAAAGGTCAAATGTTAGAGTCTTTCAAAACAGACAAAAATAAACAAGATGAGAGATCATGTTATATGCAGAAAAGAGACAAGAGAGAAGATATTCTAAGGAGAAATGAAAACAGAAAAGAAATGAAATCTAAGGTAAGATGGACAACATTTTTGAAATTATGCAAGAGCTGTGTGTTCAAATTAGAGCTTCACCCAGTTCGGGAAAATATCAAAGACACTATTTTTAGAAATAATTTGGAATATTTCAAATTATAAACATAATAACACATGCTTCTTAAAGTAAGCACTAAAAGTGTTTCTATGTGATTATACCTAGTATTCACTAAACTTTTTAGAGAAGACTTCTGATTTTCTTTTCCTGTGTTTTTATAGTTTTCCTTTCTCTGAAGTCCATTGATGAAGATTCGCTAGTTGGCCTTGAAGGCATCATGATTTCCTGAGTCTTTACAGACTTGTGTCCTCAGAGTGGTTCACATCTTTGCAGCCACATGCTGTTTTTATAAACCTCTTTGGTAGCTATTCAGTCCATCCTGTCATTCTGAATAGGTCAGCTAATAATAATAATCCTGAGTAGGCAGAGCTTGTTTTGAGGTTGTCTAGCTGTCTGTACTGCCGTCTTGTTCAGCACTTGCCAAGATTCTGCATTGCCACGAGGCCACCAGGCAAACTCTGTAGTCAAGGTGAACTGCCAGATGTGCACCAAAGTTACTTTTGATCCAGCTACCACACAAGGTGCATTCACTGGCCATTACGTTGCACTGTTTAAATTTAACAGTTGGACAGGATTGAAATAGAGGTCCTAAGGTTAAGTTAATTGGGACAGATGGATCAACTGCTTTGTTTTATAGGAATGCATGGCTGAGATTTACTTACTTCCATGAAAAGAGGTGGGATGGCCTTATATGACCTAATTGGCTATAGTTCTTAATATTGAATAAACAGAAAAAAATTCTAGAAAATAAAAGAAATTGCTGCAGTTTTTAGTCAGGTAGAATACTAATACATTGCTTTTTCAAAATCATGAAAGGACACCACTTCTGGGAATATATCCAAAAGAGGTCAAAACAACACACAACAGAGATATATGTATACCCATGTTCATAGCAGCACAGCTAACAATAGCTAAAATATGGAAGTCACCAAAATACCCATCAACAGGCCAGTGGATACACAAATTGTAGGATTTATACACAATGGAATACTACGCATCAATGAAGTCCAACAACGTGAAGGCTTTTACAGGCAAATGGAAGAAACTTGAGAACATTATGCTTAGTGAAGTGAGTCAGAAGCAGAAGGTGAAACATTGAATGGTCTCTCTGATATGAGAGTCCCAGGGCACAACTCATATAGAACTTAAAACAAAAAACAAAGTGAAACAGGGGTAGGGGAGAAGGGAGGGACAGGAGGGTAGGGAGAGGGATAAAAGGAGAGTGGGAAAGCTCTTCTCACCTTGACAAGATACATATGTGCATAAAAGGCTCAACTCCATTGTAAACCTTACATTTTGCATGTATACATAGCAATAAAATGGGGAAAAAACTGTGAAAGCAATTTCAATTGAAATTTACATACCACACTGCATACTGATGCGATGATTAGCATAATTTTCATAAATTTCTCCTGTAAGAAGAATAGAACACAAAATTTTGGGGGGTTTTTCTAGTGTGTGTGTTTTTTGCTACTTGTGACAATTAATTCGTGTTCATTCTCTCTGTGTCTTTTTCTCTCTCTATCATGAATAACTGAATGATTATCAAGTTGAGCTCTGTTACATGAATATAATTAATTACAGAACAATTGAACTACTGGTCTGACTCTCAGTTCTCCATTTGTCTTTGACAATAGGGGCCTATAATTTTCCACTACCAGAAAAATGCATTTTCTACTTCTTTCTAAAAGAAAAAAGAAAGAATTACGCAAATGACACCAGAACACACAGAAGAAATCTATGGCAAACTTTCACAAACCCTACGTGTGAGAAGTCAACAAATCAGCATATGGCTCACATAGAGGATTAGGTATAGAATTATAAGGGAATTCATAAATGACCTTTCATTTATGAAGTGGAAAATGAACTAAATGAGACTTTATTGATTACCATATAACCACAAAGGAGAAATATTCAACTTGTGATCAATCCTTTGAGAATCAACAAGAACAAAGTTCAATTTAAAAATTTTAAAATGTGCATAATATTGATGTATATTTTATGTTTTCAAGTAATAATTTTATCCAATTACAAGGCAACATAAAACTTTTTGTATTAGTCCAGTAATCAGAGAAACAGAACCAGAAGGGCATATATCACTATATTCATCACTCTATCTCACCATATATATTGAATAGATATTGTATTGACTTGTCAGAAAGACATGATATTGTTTTGTTTTTTTGCAATGGATGGTATTAGTTCATTTTTGAAAATACTAGAGTCATTCCCATCTCTGTTATTACTGTTATTTGGGAGCTGACAGTTTTAGCTTCACTCTAAAGAGCTGCGCAACTTAATTGAGTTTTGGAGATTTTACATGTAGAAGATGAAAGAGAAAAATATGCTACAATCTATGGAGTCAAAGATCTACAAGGACATCAGTGCCAACCCAGGTTCACAAAATGTCGTGCTGCTTATTTTGATGTCAACAATGTTCCTGAGCGGGGGAGGGCCTCAAGGTAGATGATAACAAAACAAAAGCATTCATCAAATCTCACCCATGTTATGTAACACGAGAGACTGTAGAATCCTTGAACATCATTTAAGTGTGCATCGCCACATGAAGAAGGTGAGGTACATAAAAAATTCAATGTTTGGCTTCTTCCTGAGCTCAAAGAAGTTCATTTGACAGACATGTAAATATATGTGATATGCTTATTAAATGAGGAAAATGGTCTTTTTTAAGTGACTGATAACTGGTGATGAGAAGAGATTGTTTACAACAATGTGTGAGCAGACAGTTTTGATCTTAATGTGGTTATTCACTTCAAAAGACATTGAAAGCAGATATTCATCAGAGGAACATTACGTTCTGAATGTGATGGTATTTTAAAGATTTTTTTTTTAGCTCCTACCAAGGAGCCATTCAATCAGGATGTGTACTGTCAGTAATCGGACGGTTTGAATGAGTCTATCATCCAGAGGCATTCAAAGCTCATTAATCATCAAGGAGCTGTGTTCCACCACAACAGTATCCGTCACACACAAGGTTGCTCACCCATTTATGACGATTTGAGTTTGTATGGGATATGTTGCCCCACCCCCACTACACTTGCTTGAACTTGCAACAACAGACTTCCACTTGTTTTGTTCTCTTTAAACCCCTTGCATGATATAATGTTCAATACAGGCGGAGCTGTAAATCAGCACCATATTCAGATTTTGCCAATAAAGGCAGGTCCTTCTGTGAGAGAGGAACTATGAAGCTCAATGAAAGATTGTAAAAGGTGATCAAATAGAATTTTGCATTGTTTTAGGATGCAAATTCAACAACCTTGGAACTTAAAAAATAAATTTAACAGTGTTTTAGGATGTAAATTCAACACAAAATAAATCTGTTGTGGTACTATATGCTATAAGCTGATTATCTAAAATAGAAGCAAAGAAAGCAATTTTCACTTAACAATTCAATCAAAAACCCCACAAAATAAATTTAATAAAAAGGATGAAAGTGCTGGATAAGAACCCAATTGAACAATTACAGAAAAAGGCGGGAAGACACAAAAGAATCAAAAGAATTCCTAGTTTCATGATTCGGAAGAATCAATATTGTCAGAAAAATGTCCACAGTACTACTATAATCTACAAAGTCAACAGAAACACTGCAACAACTCCAACAGTGCTCTTGGCAGGTGTAAAAAAATAATAGTTTTATAGAGCACAAAAGTTCCTGAGCTGTAAAGGCAATCTTCAGCAAAAACAACAAAGCAGAAAACAATAAGCTTCAAAAATATATTAAAAAGATCTGCTTATCAAAATGGCACTGTATTGGCATTAAAAACAGGTGCATAGTCCAAGGAACGAAATAGAAAGCTTAAGAGTTAACCCATGCACTTATAACAAACTGGTATTTGTCAAAGATGCACGGGCATCTTTGAAGAAAGGGCAATAAAAATGTAGTGTCCAGAAACTCAGATATCCACATGCACGAGACTGACACTTGATTTCTATCTCTTACCAGTTGAAAACAAATTGAAGTTCTAAATTTGAGATGTAAATTACAACAAAACGTAAGAAAAGGCTTCAAGATATTGAACTGATGTGGAATTTTTTGGATAAAGACGACACAAAGAAAACATAGAAATGGAGCTATGCTCCACAAAAAGGTAAAACATGAAGAGTGAAAACATAGCCTAGAAAATGGGAGAAATGTTTCTGAACTATAAATATAAAATTCCAAATATATACAAAAACACTCAATAGAAAAATAATCTGAATTTAAAATGAGCAATGACTGTAAATAAACCTTTCTCAAACTATACTTACAGAGGACCAAGAGCTATAGTCAAACATATTCTGATGACTAAAGATCAGCAAGTGACACCCACAACAAGGTGTTATACCACATCAGTTAAAGTGACTAATTACCAACAAGAAAAAATAAACAAGTGCTGATGGAAATGTGGAGGAAAAAAATTTTTTACACTGTAGGTAGGAATGCCAGTTAGTGCATCCATTGTGAAAAACTGTATAATGCTGAGGCAGGAGGATTGCTGTTAGTTAAGGGTTAGCTTGGACTACAGAGGTTCAGGAACACTGAGAGCAAGACTCTATCTCAAGAAAGAAAGAGAAAGAAAGAGAGGGAGAGAGAGAGAGAGAGAGAGAGAGAGAGAGAGAGAGAGAGAGAGAGACAGAGAGAGAAGAAAGAAAAGAAAAACAGTAAGTCCAGACTAGCCTAGTCTATATACTATATACTCACTGGGCTATATAGTGGTTTTTTTCTTTTCTTTTACTTTTTCTTTTCTTTCTTTTCTTTCTTTTTTCTTTCTTTCTTTTTTTTTGATAGGGCCTTGCTCTGTAGCCAGGCTAGAATGGATTATGTGCTTGAAAAAATCATAGAAATTCAGTGTCTCAAATTTGCATTCAAACTGAAAAGATGCGAAGTATGAAGAGGCTCCCAAATAGCAGAATTGCTAAATAGTTAGGTCAAAGTACTGTAATTTAGTGACAAACATTCAGTGGTTTACTTTACTTAATTCAAATTAGAGAAACATGATTTCTACCTAGTAGTTTTAAGAAAAATACAAGAATATTAGAGCATAGAAAAAATAATTATCATGAAAATATTTATATATCAGAGTAATAACATTTCACATATTTATATATAATAGATTTACATGTTATAGTATTTAATATATGTACAATTTTCATTTTATATATTTATATATAAGATTTATATATTATTGTACTTAATATTTAATGTTTTCAAGTAGTCTGTTTCCAATGGCTTAAGACAAATTAAAAGACCATATTATTCTAAGAGTCTAAAAACTGCTTAGTATAATAATAGCATGTTTCAGACAATTCTTACAAATGCAAGGCCACAGGAAAATGCATTTTGACATATCAAAGAAGTATTTGTCTTTCACTTTATTAACAATTTAACAAAACTGTCAAATAGTTTGAATATAATCATTCTTTTTTTAAGTAGAATAGAACTAATCAGAATCAGCTTTCAATTCAATATGAACAGTACATCTATATTTGAAAATACTTTCATTGGGAAACTATATTAGGTATAATTCATTTCCTCTACCTTTTTTGCTAGGCGTTTAATGATTGTTTACTTGAGAAAGTGATGAAAATTGAAGTACCAACTCTTAAGCACTTTCACAGACTTCTTGAAAGAGATTAGCAAAGTGGTCTCAAGTCTGAAGACTCACAAGAGAAAAGGACCCTTGATTCATCCACTTCTTTTCTGAATCTAACGTGAACTAATACATTATCAGCCACTAAATGGACAGACATATCACAGTTTCTATATTTATAGTTTCAAACTTTGGAAAGCAATTGTCTTTGTATCTATTTTGGAAATGGACGGAATTTGACCCAGTCCCCCCCCCCCTTTTCCCCCAAGTACCTCTCAGTGCACTGTGTCGCAAAATATTTATAATTAGATTACATTATATGGCATCATAAACAACTCTGAGAACAAGTGAACCAAAAATCTAAGATAAGTGAGAAGTTTCAACTTATGTGGCAGCAGAAATAAAGGAATATGAGAAGTTGTACTTATATATGTATTTCTCAGTTCCTACATCTTTCATCCGGAAAATTCACTCAGAATTATTTTCAATTTTCCTGAGAAGCATACACTATTTTTGCTGTCTATTTTTCCAGACTCTCCTTAAGCCTAGTACAAATGTAATTTCATTGACAATGTGTATTTAAATGAAAAATAAAACAAAAGTACTCTTCTTGGCTTCATGAATTGACAAGAAGTTTTTCTCTGACAATCTTCTTTTGTAGTTGTTTTTGTTTTATACTGACATATCAAATTTCCTATTTTTTATTCATTTTTTAAAATTGAGTTTTTCAAAGAAAATTTCCTCCATTAAATAGCCCAGTCTTCTAGAGCTCTTAATGGGCTAAAGTTTCACCAAATAGAATTAGTAGAATGGAATAAATGTCTTAAATGCCTCCTTTGTTTTCTTTCATTTCAGTGCTACTTATTTATTTCCAGAGAGACTGCAACATGGATGCATCTGTATAAAAAATGTTTGATTTTATCAAGGTTTTAAAGCTCCATTGATTAATTTTAAATCTAAAGTAAGATTTTGTATTTTAAGGATTATAACTTCTTGAAAAGTGAAGATCAAATATTTTACTAATTACAGAATTATTATGCATGCTAATAGAGAATATATGAATACATGCAGGTACATACCAATAGAGATAGCTAATTAAAACTGTTTCATTGTTTTGACAGGTAATAAGAGATTTAACAACATTGTTATAAATAGAAATAGTAGTTGTATTTCTTCCTACATTCTATCTAAAATAAAATATATTAAAGAGTAGTGCATTGGCATATTGTATACTTCCATTGTCTTATACCTAATGTCTAGAATGTTCTTTTGTACAATTTTTAGCCTTAGCTTTTACTTTGCCATTATATCAATAAACATAAAATTTGGATGTGGCTGCTCCAATATGTAGACTTTTATTAATAGTCCTAATCTTAATGTCCCAGAACAGTCTTTTATATATATATATATATATATATATATATATATATATATATATATATATAGAGAGAGAGAGAGAGAGAGAGAGAGAGAGAGAGAGAGTATTTTTTTCTTTAAGATTCTCTTGCTTTACCTTGATAATCTTCACCTACACTGAAACGTTACAGATGGCAAGTGTTACACAAGGTCATTTGCATCTGTATGTGTGTGTTTAGAGAAGTAAAATGATTATGGTGGGTTTCAAGGACAACAGATATTCAAAATATACATACAGTAGTGTGCTTGGCTTGGCATAATTCTAAGTGCACCAGATCTGGGGGCAGAATTTTGCTACCAGTCCCAGGTAACAGAAAGTGAAGTAATGTAAGTGCCAGCCGCTTGTTAGCATGTATTAGGCCATGGTCCAGGACTAAAGCCCACAACACCTTCTTCATGCAACTCACATGACAGAAATTTCTAGGTCAGAACTGAAAGTCTCTATTGAATGGCAAGAAAATTTTACACTGTTACTTGCACAAAGTCAGTCTGATAAGCGGCTCTACCATGATTTGAACTCAAGCTTTATTTCTGCACTTTCTCCCATTTACTAAGTTGACTATGTGAGAAAGAAAGGCTAGGTGAAGATGGTGGTTAGGTCTGTTTTCATAAGTATGGCTGCCAGCTGCACCTAAGATGATAGAACCCTGAACTCAGGGGCTTTATACTTTCTCAAATATTTGAGGTTTAAATTTATATGGAATTAGCATATGGATACTGTGGACTCACCATAAGGGTCTCCCAAGAGTTCTATATTTTCAAGGTAAAACAAAAATAAAAAAGGATAGAAAAATAATTGAAATTATTTTAAATACATTAAGTGGATAGAATTTATAAAGAAATCAGAAGGGGCAGGGTTGGATTTTTAAAGCATGAGCTGAGCTACAGGTCCCACCATTTTTAGCCTCCTCAATAAGATCAAATTCCACTTTAGATTTATGAATATTACACAGGCAGAACACACACATGGAAATGTCAGGGGCAAAAGGAGAGTGGGAAAGCCCTTGTCACCTCGACAAGATGCATATGTACATAAAAGGCTCAGCTCCATTGTAAACCTTAAATTTTGCATGTATACATATCAATAAAATGGGGGGAAAAGGAAAATGTCAAACACAAAGCTGAAAATTCTCAATTTAACAGACAGTCTCAGTAATGTAACCATGGTTTGGTGAGTCCTCTCTATGTAAGCTTAGTTTCCTTAGAAAAAATTATAACACACTTATATTTCATTGAATGACAAAGCAGACCATTTTTATTCTTTTGGTGTTCCCAAAAAACAAGCAAACAAACAAAAACAAAGCAAAACAAATAACGGTATGAAATTAGGAGTGGGAATGCGTCTTAGTAATATAGCACCTGCCTGTCAGGTGTGAGGCCTTTGGATCGATCACCAGACTAGGAAAAAAAGTTGAATAAAATAGGGAAATTTACAAAAATTAAATCAATCAGAGATAATTTTATAGAGAACAAATTAGAATAATTTTTCAACATAAATGTTGACCAGCACATTTAAAAATATCTGATTTTGGGACCTCATCCACTAAAGGCGGTAGCATTACATACATCTACACATTAAAATGAAATGAATAAGGGCTCTCATCCAAACATTACTATGAGTTATCTTTCATTTCTTTTTGTTTGTTTTGGATTTTTGTTATGGGGGTTGCTGTTTTGTGGTGTTGGAGACCCATACCAAGGCCTCGTGCATGCTAAGCCAATACTCTGCCATTGTACACGTACCCACACTGGAGATACCTTTAGATTATAAAGTAAGAAAATGGCGAAAAGAGAAATTTCAGTTTACACTTCTAACTATTTGAATTTTAAAATGAAAATGACATTATTTTAGAAGTATAAGAAAAATACATTTAAAGGAGAGTTGAAGTCAATTTCTCTGGAGGGTTGACCACCATTGAGCGCATTTCATACTAAATCTGCTTCACTACTGCCCAACAGTCTCCACTTAATTCACCAGAATCTGGTAGGATGGACACCACAATTATATTATAGTAAGCCTTCATTATGCCTGGTATACACACTAAATTATTAAAATCCCTACTGCAGATAATTAGTTTTAATATAGATTCACAAGTAAATAAAAATTGTAATAAAGAAAAAATGTGAATAAGAGTTGCAACTGTTGGAGCAGAATAAAAATACTGAATGGAGAAATTGTGAGTTAAAGAGAAAAAATACTATTATACCTGTCTTTATTTCTCTACAGAATATTTTCATATCATTAGGCCTACATTAATATGTGGAAAGATTTTGTTTTGCAGATGGTGAAAAGTTTATTTTATCCCTGTTACTTTATGAGAACCTGAAATTTTTGCTCTATTTAGTACATAGCGAAACTGATCCCTTCAAATAAATTAGAACTCCGCTGACTTCTGGACAGCTGGCACTCCACTTTACAGCCTCGAAGGGAACATGCTAACATCTGTGACTGATGGATGACTCTACGCGTATTGCAGTGTCTTCTATAGGCACTGTTCAGAGGTTGGGAGAACTAGTGATAAATAATTAATGAATACAACAGCAATAGTCTCACTTTATTGCCAGACTGGAGGAAGCACGCAGTACAAGCTATAAACCTATCTCTTTTGTTTTCTCTTTGACTAGTCATTTAGTTGATTGCAGGATCTACTGCTCAGCAAACCTCCAGGCTTATAACATATCCTCATTTTACCTTGCTCTTAATTCATTTTCTCAAATATCCTGAATATTGAAAGCCTCTGTTCTTGAGATGCTACTGAGACGTGAGTTCTAGAGAGAATAGTTTGACCTAGATGTGGTGGCTTTGAACACAACTACTTTTATTGATTCACTTCAGGAAGTTTCTGTTTTCATAAAGGTTTTTAGGATATTAATGGAAACTGAAAAATAATTGAAAATACCCAAAAACAAATCGAAGACTTCATGTAAGTTCTATGAAAATCACATGATCAAGATGTGAGATGTGATTATAATTAGCACATGAAAGTACCACAGATGTGGATTTTCAGGTCTAAAATTTGGCTCAGTTTTGAGATTACTGAATGTGTACAGTAGCTAAAATTTAACATAGTTCACTGTAGATGCAGCTACACCAGCAAGACAGAGGCAATTTATTATAAAATAACATATGTCAAAAGATGTTCCATCCTAAAAAATTTAGTAAATATAATTCAAAAAACTTTCTCTAATACTAAATATAGTACATTACTAATTTCACAGTGTATATTATAACGTATTTTCATTGTCAAAGGTCAATATACCTCCCAATGACAATCATTTGAGGTATTTAAAAGTATTGAAAAGAAAACAAAGCATGTGTGTTTTGCTGCCAGAACAGCATATTGTAAAAATAACCTTATGTCCTCCCACTCTGGCAATTACTTATATAATACACGTCTATTTTACAGAGGAAGTCAATGAGACAAAGAAATCACATCCTTTCCTCCAATTCTCATGAATCATGAGTACCACAATCAGAGTCCAAATCTAGAATTAAGTTTGTCTAAAGTTCATGTTCGTCTCACTGCTCTTTTTTGTAGACTACTCGTGTCACATCGGCACCTTATATTTTGGTAGACGTCACTGCTCACTGGTTTCAACATTCTAATGTATATTATCATATTTTTGTCTACTGGATTGATATTAAATGTCGTTACAATTTACAACATAATTTCTGACATTTTCATAACCTATGTGCTTTAGTTCCCTTCTGTTTTCTTTTTTAAAGAATTATTTATGCCTTTGTATTAATTTAAAGATGATTCACATTACGCATGGTGTATGTGTTTTGAAACAGACAGGTTAGGGAAGGGATAAACTGAGGTAACAACCTAACAGAATCCCACTTCATAAAATCAATCTCTTAGAAATTCATAACAATGTATTATTGTTGACTACAGCACCATGTTGTACACACTTCTGTTGAGTAGAAAGTTTGATCTTCTATTTTTATGATCTACCATCAATCTATCATTTATATATACCTGTCTCTCTCTGTCCATCTGATGTCCACCTCTCTGTCACATATTTGTGTACTTTGCTTCTTCCTTGTCATTACTGAACTGAGAACAAGCACCGTGTCTCATTTGTTCTTGTTCTTTCATCAGTGATTAGCACAGTGGCACTAAAATGTGCTCATTAGAAAAGAACATAATTCTCCAGTTATGTCGGGATTACATGGGAAGGCAGATTGATGTCCAATATTGTTGTAAATCAGTGAAATAGCAAGAGAATCAAGGATTAAAAGGAATTTATTGGCTCAATTTCCAATTTAATGACACTTTGTAATTTCACAGTGCATACACTTGGAAGAAAAAGAAAATGTGGCAGGGAAGAAATCATGATCGTGATTTTTTCTTGGTTCCAGAAGGAGTCATCATTTGAATAATGGTTTCTGCTATTATCTTGCATTTCTCCACAATACAGAAACACTGATGTAATGATTCATTCTAAGAACAACGTATATTTGCTTTCCACCTCTTTAAATAACTTCATTCTCTTTTATTACCTTTATTCTTTTTTATAATTGGAAATAAATGATGAAACGGAACAAATAATAATCAGGAAGAAGAACCATAATTTATAATTCTGGTTGTTTTAATTATTAGACCTAAAATTTTAGATGCCTCCCAAACTTTAGTTTCCTGTACTGGAGATTGTAATACATGACTTCCTTATAATTTACTGCTTAGTATACTGAAAATCAATAGTACGTCAACGACATACTATGCCTTTTTGCCATTTAATAATCATTGAAATCATTGTGTGATATGTTTTATCCCCATAAAATATCTGGCTAGGCTGAACCCTAAAAATCATTTCTGCAATTTATATGCACGAGTGTAAGTAGCAAGACTAGAATTTATATACAAATGGGCCTGGCTTTTTATTGTTTTACCATAAACAAATCTTTTATCATACTTACCATTTTGTTTTCAAACCAATTTCAGGACTTTGTATTTAGCCATATCCCAAAGTTGATGTTCCTGTTTTACAAGTAAATAGTGAGTTGATTTTTGTTTTATTTTACTATTTATTATGCTTGTACAATTAAAATCATAATTATCCAAATCAAAGTGAATGAGGTTTTCTAATAAAAAATGAAATTTTTATTTGACTTATTTTAATCTGTACACTGAATGTATGTGTCTAATCAGTGAAATTGCGAAAATGATAATTTATCACATTATAGAATTTCACAAAGAAGACAATGCTATCTGACCATAATCTGACAAAATAATATGTCCTTTAAAGTAGCACCGCATAATTTGCTATCTAAGTTATTAACATACCTCTAGGGCTAAGAAGTGATTTTTATCTCTCCAGACCATTTGTTTTTGTGGGAGGGTTGGTTGGGGAACAGGGTCTCACTCTGTAGCTCAGGCTGGTCCTGAACTCACTGTATAGCCTAGATTGACCTTGAACTCACAATAATCATCTTGCCTCATTCTAAAGAGTGCTGGAATCACAGGTGTATGTCACTATGCCTGGCTTATGTGATGTTCAGAATCAAACCCAAGGTTTTACTCTTGCTAAGCAAATACTCTAACCACTGTGATATTCCTCCAGATTCCAGATGAAGTGGTTTATAAGTAGGTTTGTTATTAAAAGTAGTTTTTTTACTGAGAAATTATTTTATCTCTGATTGTTTGCTTTACAAAATAAGGCATAAACACAATGTATCTTTCCATATTTGAAGAATAATACCTCATGAATTTTATTTTTCACACATTTTCTAAATTTTTTCATCCATGTTTGTTTGGTAGGCTCTAATTTCTTATGAATTTGAGATGCCCTGCTCATTAGTACCATTTCTATATTTGTATTCTATTTTTTTTCTCTGTCTCTTTTTTATGAGACAGTGTCTCTGTAGACCTGGATGCTCCTGAATTCACTATGGAGCCCAGGCTGGCAATGGATTCATGGCAGTCCTCCTGTCTAAGCCTCCTAAGTGTTAGGATTAAAGGTGTGTGCCACTATGCATGGCTTATATGGTGCTGGGGATGCATTCCTTTTTATCATTCCTTAGTTTACCAATCCAGCATTTGCAGGTTATCTCCAAGGCTCCCCTCCACATTTCTGTTAGAAAATTAACTTTTGCAATTACTTTATTGGTTCAAAATTAGCCCACCAGTTTTTAATTCGAACTCTAATTTTGTGAAAGTTGTGAATCCAGACTTCCTTCTCTAACATCACGATCATGACAATATTGCAATTTTTCTTGCAAATATTTTATTTTTTATTTTCCCCATTTTATTGATATGTATAAGTGCAAAATTTAAGGTTTACAATGAAGTTTAGCATTTTGTGCACCTACGTATCTTGTCAAGGTGACAAGAACTTTCCCACTCTCCTTTTGTCCCTCCCCCTACCCACTCTTGCAAATATTTTAAAAACCTTAAAATGTAATTTCCTCACCATGGAAACTTAAGCTTCGTTTACAAAAGTTGTGGTAATAACTAAAATATTGTGTCTTGGGATTCATTTCTATCTGAATAGTTGATCCTCAGTTTGCAAATGGAAGCATGTCATTATGTTGACAGACGACAAAGGAGAAAGTAGAATTTGGGAAAAATGTTCTCATTATATTAATGTTTATTAACTAAAATAGCCTTATTTTTTCTTCCTGCTTGACCAAATTTTAAATAGATTTCTTCTTGAAACAAAGACCTCAACCACCCTACCATTAGAGTATTTATTTTAGAAAACTTTAAATTGTTAATTCTTTTCTTTTTCTTTTTTCTCTTTCTTTCTTTCTTTCTTTCTTTCTTTCTTTCTTTTTTTCTTTCTTTCTTTCTTTCTTTTTTTTTTTTTGAGCCCTGGTCTCATGCTGTAGTCCAGGCTGCTCCTCCACTCTCTATGTGGCGCAGGCTAGCCTTAGACTCATACCAATCCTTCCTCGGCCTCTAGAGTACGGGGATTACAGGCATGCACCACTATGGGAACATTAAGCGGTGTGAGAAATCAAACTTAGGGCCTTACATTTGCTAGGTGGGAGCTTTAACTGCTGTGCTGGTTCCTCCAGCCTTAGATTATAAATTCTTCTTTCCTGTTTAAGATATTTTTAAAAGACTCTTGTCACTTTTAAAATCCAGGAATATATTTTTCAAGACTCATCTAAGTTTTGTCCTTGGAGTTATAGGAAAGATAAAGTGTCTGTCTTCCAGCCTCTGTAGTAGACACATGGCCTGACTCAACAAGCGTCATTTAGCAAACATGATGGCCTAATCACCTGGGCCAAGCCTCTTGGTAAGGCCACCTAGTACTTCTCCCCTTAAATGTTTTCCCCCTTTTGTTTCAGGAAAGTTGAATAAAATTTCTTTACCCTATTCTAATGCCCTTGAATAAAATTTCCTTTTCTGTTTAACTTTTATGATCTTATTTTTCTTCTACATCACTAACTGGGTTACAACTTCCTTTTTAAAATTACTGTACACTACAGATTCACTGTTTCTCATATCACCTTCAGGGTGATGTCAAAGAGAAAGTTCCTGTAGGGCTTCTGATGTTCTCATGAGCACACAGCTCAGGGACGTGTGTTCAATTACTCAAGATTTTGTAGCAAGAGGTAAGGCCAGGATACCTATGCAGAAGACAACTCCAGAATTGGTTTGCATCTTAAGCAGGGTAGTCAACTTACGTTTAACAATATTTTCAGGCCTTCGAGTCAGCTTTCTCTTCTCTATAATGATATTTACCTTCTAGTTTCTTTATTTGTCTTTATTGTTTAAAAACTTTCATAAAACCTGAGCTCAAGGGACCTGTTAGATCTCTTTCTAAGTGCAGCAGAGCCACGGGATTGGCGTCTGCCATCATCCTGTCTACGGTTCCGCTCAGCTTTGGAAGTCCATCTTTCTCAAACTTGAGGTTCATTTATTACATGCCCTGCATTACCCCTTGCAGGTATCACAATTTGAAATGACACGGGCCCCTTCTCCAAAGGTTAAACAGCATGCGTTCATTTTCCAAACAAAGTAATGAGGCGTAAAAGGTAAATTGCAGTAGCAGTGGCAACGAGATTGGTTAGCTGATAGGGGAAGTTTTTAGTAGCGATATTGATGGTGTTGTCTGTCGAATTTATTCTTTGTCAGAAATGACAAAAGACAGTGGCCTCATAGCAATCCACTAGACCATCCCAAATATCCACAGCGTGTAAGCTGATCATCACCTGCCCTCGGGCTTTCAGGGAACATTAGGTTGTTTCTTCCGCTTTTGTTACCTTGTTTAACTCTTTCCCTTTTCCAGTCAGAATGTTTCTTCATACAAAAGCTTCCCAATTCCAATGATGCCAGTTAGTCTATTACTCATTAATATTTTAATTGATTTGTTATTCACTTAAAGTGCTTCAAATTTCATTTTATTTATTTTTTAACAAGCTTGATATATTTTTATTTTATAAACATTGATCAATTGGAATAAAAGTATTTAAATTTTTATTTGTGATTATAACTTTCAGATAAATCTTCGTATAGTTTTAGGCAAGTATCAATTAGTTTAAAAAGGCAGATGACAGTTGCACACACACACACACACACGCACACACACACACACCACTGTATATGCTCTAAGATCTACGTGACAACTTGTCGCCATCATAGAAGTAAGCTGACTATTAATGTATACTGTGTAATATTTGATATTTTGGCACCTTTCAGGAAGTCTCAATGAAAGTAAGAATGAAAAATAGTGGAGGAAATAGAAAAAAATTAAAAAATTAAATGTCCAATGTTAAAAAAAAACTTTAGCAGCACTAAGTTTAAAACCTCATTTTATATGAAAGCATAAAGTCTGATTTGCAGACAGGAAACTCTCTTTTTGAAAATACAAGATGCATTTTCCAGTGTGGAATTTATTAAACTGATATGAATCAGTATCTTAGCATTCACTTAGAGTGAAAAGCTAAATTATATTTCAGACCAAAATACCGACACATAATTACTCATTCTCAAAAGAAATCATTAACACTACAGCATTTTCTAATTCACGTTTACCTAGATGTGATACTTATCTCAAAGGATATAATTTAATGAATAATATTCTGTGATCCTGTGGAACTTAACTGAATGTGGAAGGAGCCAAAACTAGAGCTTCAAGTACAGAGTAGATAAATCCATAAGATGTAGAAGATCACTGAGTAACGAGTGACAATACTCTCGAACACAAGTTCATTTAAAAATGAAAAATTTGAAGCGGCAATTGTATGTGTTCCACCCATCCTTTCATTGCTTATGTAAAGACTTCTTAGAAAACAGCAAATACACCTTCAGTGACCTAAATGGAAAATACGAGAGGAAAACACGAGTGTGAACACAGCAGTTTAAAAGGGCAGCAATGTTGGAAACTGTGTATTGACGAAGAGTGTATGTTCGCTCCTTGCCATAAATAAGATAGAAAAGTTCTTTCATGGTAGGGTCGATGTGCATTCTTCATAACATTGCTTGTTTCTTGATGCCATGTTGACCTATTATGCTTCCCTGAGGTAAAAGCTTTGCTCACGTCATAATAAGAGCCTCATGCCTTACACCTGGTCCTGTTCCAAGATGTGTACGTCTTAGGCCCTCTACCCTTTGCTCTATGCCTTAGGCATAGGTCTTTGCTTCTTGCCTTTAGACCTTAGAACCTGTCCCCCAGGCCTTATCCTTTAGGCCTTATACCTGGACTCCCTACCCGGGCAGAGTCATTGGTCCTAGTGCCTGGACTTTCTACACAGATACAAGGTCTCAGGGACAATAAGTTTTCAGTTCAAATTCTTTGCTGCTGGCCCTACTATTTGATATCTTTCGGGCCCTTCTCCGACCTACAATACATAGGGTACTGAATTTATCAGAAGCTTTGGTAATTTTTAAGAAAATCTAACAATTCTAATCTTTTCAGGTTTTGGGGGAACATAAAAATGATGTCATGTCTCTGGATCTACACTGGTTTATTCAATGAGGAACAATTGGAAGTAGTAACAAATATAAGAGCATTAACGACTCTTCGTAATCCACTTCCATTAAAATGACAGGTCTGTCTTCTGTCTCTAAATCATGCTCAGACAGTAGTCCTACTGAGAGTTTATTTTAATTTTATTACATAGCTTGAGGAAGTTTATTTAAATTTTAATATGCCAGAGACTAAACACAGAACCTGAGACTCAGTAAATTTATGCTGAGCAGATGAGTGAGTGATTCCCTGGTTGGAAATTAAGTACAAATGAGAAAAGTAGGGTCGGTAAAGCTGGGAATGATGAATTTTTTCAACACACCTAGGTTTCATTGGATTCACAGAAAGGCCAAAGACAACTTTATTAATTAGTGAAGAATTTAGTTGCTAAAATAATGTTTCTTCCATATTACGCCATTGGTTCGTTGAATTTTTCTACAATGCCTGTTATCCAGCTGCACTGCCCCTGGCAGGAATCAGGCAGCGAGAAGAGACCATAAATAGCAGCTTCTCCTGCCCTTTGGGTTGATTTTCAGTCCATGTGCAGGACTGGACACCCCACAATTCTCCAGGACCTCAGTCCCCTCAAAAGTCTCAAATTTCCAGGGTTATAGTACACTTCAGGTACAAGACAGTGCAAAGAATGTACATAGAATTTATTAACATAGGAGTACAATTGTAGTTAAACGCCTAGGAAAATCAAAACAGCACCTACCAATGTAAAATAAGTGAGAAAAGAACTGAAATCACACAAATTAGATTTCATAAATGGTGAGATTAAAATGGTACTTGAATTTAGAGACACAGGGAGAACACCATCCTGTCTTTGACCTTTCCCCTGATTCTACAGATTTGTAAAGCTAAGTATAGAAGGCAATAAGACATTGTTCTTCATTAATAAGACAAAACTCAAGTCGGTGAAAACTGACTCAGTAGAATTTCCTTTGGCATTTAGAAACTGGAGGAACCTCAGACCAGAGCGTTCACTAAAACCTGAGGGAAATTTGGTTTCATCAAAGGTCATAGGCTTTCCCAGGTTAAGAAGAAACTAATAAAATTCAAGAATGTTTATCTTATGAGACACTATGTGGAAGCTTTGTTAGTTTGATAAGAATTGTAAAAATGAATATAATACATTTTATTTTGAAAAAAGAAAAACAAAGGTTAAATTTGGCAATCAGTCTCTTATACATAATCTTATGTCTTTTATGTCTACAATATTAATATGAAAGATTCTTGAAAAAGTATTGTATCTTTTGCCTTCATTTATCCAAAGGGACTTAATGCCCATCATAGGGACATTCAGTGATTAAGTAAATGGACATTATAAATAAGGAACATCTGCTGTTTTCTGTTATACATACACAAGCACTTCATATCTTAGTTAGAACAAGCGTAGAAACAAAGTGACAGTTGATCTGCCCTGGTCTTACTGTGGCAAAGCTCAAATCTCCTCATGCAGAAGAACCGGTATCTCTGCTCTGCTGGGGATGACTACAAAAAGTACTGAGCACATCGTGGCAAATTTTGCTCCAAGTTTAGAACATGTCTTAACTCATTTGCTAAATAAAATGCTTTTCGCTTGCTTCTGAGGGAAGAGGATATTGACAAGTTTCATGTGGTTAGGCTGTTGTGCTAATTATGTCAAGGCACATGAATTTGTGTCTGCTCTGAGAAATCTTTTCTCAAATAAAGGCCTCAGTAATGTTATTCTTTCTTTTCTTCTATAAGTATTATTTTTTGCTTCTAATATTTCAAGTTGATTTTTTTAATAGGATGAAAGTTGTACTTTTTTCCATTTGGATACCAAGTGTTTTCAGCACTACTTCTTATAAACTGCCTATGTATGTCTGGGGCTATTTCTAAATTATCTACTTAGTTTTCTTTAGTCTATTCAGGAAAAAATTTCCATTTTGTTCTATGTATCCATAATTTCACCAGTGCTACACCATCTTGATTACTGTTGTATTATGGAAAGTCTGGAATGAGGTAAACTGAATTACTTTAAAAAAATTGTTTCTGTGAAGCTCAGAAAAATATTTGCAAAACAAGTATTTTATAAGGAATTTGTGCCAAGGTTACATAAATCGCTTTTTTAATACCAATAAAAATTCCTCAATTAATAGTTGACATAAAACTTAAACAGACTTTTCACAAAAATATAGTCAATAAATACTAAAGGCTCAATATTATTTGTTTCTAGTAAAAGCCACATCAACAGGGCAATGAGTCAATACTTAAAGCCTATTGACCCTAAAAGCAAAACAAATAAGCAGAAAAATTTAATAATACCAAAATGTATATGATATATTAAGATAGTAAAATTGTAAACGATGTCAATAATTATTATATTTGAAAAAGACTCTGTCTTATCCACCTTCTTTTAGATGGAACATCCAGCACCCACAAGTTAAGGGAAGAAAGGTTAATTTTAGCATTTAGGTCAGAGGTTTCAGCCTATTTTTATTCAAAAACAAGGAACAACTAGGCCCCTCAAACATTGATATCGGGTATAAAAAATTACAAAACTATTTTAGAAAAGAAGTTGATAGTTTCAATAAAGCTAAACGCATGCTAAAGAACTGGCAGTTCCATGTTTAGGTATTCATGTATCTACAATAGATGAAAACAAACGTCCACACACAGAACTTCACTCACTGCTTCATTGTCGTTTTATTCCTAACAATCCCAATTTGAAACAATTTAGATATCTGTCAGCTAAGTATGCACAGATAAGCACATTATGAGGTATTCACACAATAGAATAATTCTTGGTAGTATAAAAGAATACACTGTTGAAACATGGCGCAGTACAATGAGTCTCAGAGACATTGTAATAGCAATGACTAAACCAGGAAGGACAAGCATCTGCACGGCTCTATGTACTTGACATTTTAAAATAGCAAAATTAGGAAATTTAATAGTGAGTAATTGTCAGGAACGCTGTCATAGCCACCTTCACTCAGTTAAAACATGAAACTGGGCACCCACAACTTAAGGGAGGAAAAGTTAAGTAAATGTAGCTCACAAATCTGGGGATTCAGTCCTCTCTTGTTCACCAGAAATGGCAGAAGAGCTTGGCAGGCAGCGTGGTTACAGGACAGGTGTTCATCCCACCGCTGGCAGGAAGCCGAGATGATATGGCGAAGAGCAGAGTACAGGGCAAGAGGACACGCTCATGGTGCACATCGCTGGGACGCTCCCCACAGTGTGGAAGTGCAGGAAATCATCAATGGATGAATCCACTTGATCCCAATAATCTCAGTGGTCCAATCACCTTCCAAATACGTGAGACCTCAGGCGGAGTTCCAGATCCAAGCCCTACAGGGAGGTAGAGGCAGCCGGAGTTTTTCTTGGATGACGAAAGTGCAAGTCTCTGTCTCGACTCTGCTCGTATCTACACTGCTACACACATTGTCAAGTCATTCAACTACCTAAAAAAGAAAAAAAAAACTATTTTATATTTAAATTATACCTCAATTAATGTAACATTTAAAATTTGTTTCATTAATTACTGTTGGAAGAAACTATTTTCTTACATTGCTCCTTCACCTAGTGAGCACTTGCAAGTGCAAAACAAAAACTTCTTTTTCCCAATTTTCTTTCCTTTTCATCTCTGACCTTTCTTTCACATAAAGCTCAACAATAATACATAAACCATAAATACGGTGCCTATTTTTTTCTAAATATGATTCATTCAAAACCAAATTCCACCAAAAGTTCTATTGAATTGAAAATTAGGTTCTCCTTTTCTGGGAGACAAATCCCCATGCACCAAAATATCATATAGATATGATGAAGGTTAGCTTAAACTCTTGTCTAATTAATCATGATACGTTATCTAATTAATCTAAGTTTCAATTTTTCAATCGTTTCTTCTAAGGAAAGATTGTCCATAGTCACTGGCAGACTTTTTTTTTTCCTAAGACAGTTTTGATGTGTAGTTTAGGCTCGTCCTGAGCTCCCTATGGAGCCCAGGCTGGCCTTCAATTCAATGGCGACAATCCTCTTGCCTCAGCCTCCTGAGTGATGGGATTATAGTCATGTGCCAGCATGCTCAATTTAGCTAGCAGTTTTGAGTTAAGAGATAGTAAAAATGATTAAGCTATGACATGCATATGCACGAACTTTTCTAGTTGAATTTAATTAATATTTATAGAAAACATGCACTTATAAAAGTAATGATTATAGGGAAGTAAAAAAAGGAAAAGAGGGTGGGAAAGTAGGCAAGTAATTTTTTTTTTTAAGGGAGCAGATAACATTAGCTGATCTTATAAACTGAGTAAACTGTCATGACAAACCCCTTTGAACATAAACTGAACATTACACATTTTTAGGACAGAAAGAATATCTAAATGAAACAGTGTTTAGATAGCCCGGCTAGAGGGTGCTTATGACCAGCCTGTGCCTGTTCACTGCCTTCTCCAGGAGGTTTCCGGCAGTTTGAAGCTGCAGTCCGCCATGACAGTCAATACTTCCTGACGACCTTGTCTTCCTGGTTACCTAATGTACTTAAATTAATTCATGATGCAATTGCTTTATGATTGGGTGACATAAGGCCACTATAATATGAGACTTTCTAAAAACCATTCTAACCAGCCTAACTGGGTAGAGAAAGGAAAGAAACAGAAAAGCAGACAGGAAAAAAAAAAAAAAACATGATAGAAGCAGGAAATGAAGACCAGGGCAGGGAGCACAACGGATAATGGCAAAGATAGAATATGGCGTTGCTTCTCTACCATGCACGTTGCTGGGACTAAATAACATACGGCAGGACCTCCTACACTGCTTCATTTTTCTCTCTAGGCTGGTTGGGACTGAAGTTGTACCCTGATCCCTGACCTCATCCAGGCCGGGTTAATTGGGTAGGATGCAAGCTTGGACTTGGATTGGACACCTGGCATAATGAACTGAACCTAACTCAGCCGGGAAGGAGAACTTAAGGGGTGACCAGTCACACGTGTGTGAGGCCCAGTGACCCTCCTTTTTTCTGCTTTTGGGCCTAACTCAGCGATCGATCCCCCGTTCACCTTGTGGAAGCATTTCCCGCAGCCTGGATCTCTTTAGTACCTGGCCTCAAGGAATGCAGAGGCGAGAGTCTTAACCTCCATGTGTACAGAGACAAGACATCCGCCGGCAGTGCACTGAACGAGGAGAGGTGGGTAATAAATTGAAAGCCAAAAGCACATTCTATCCACCTTAGAGGACAAAGATAATTTCTGACAGAGTCGAAATGCTAAACTGAAATATTAAGCGCCTTGATTCCAGACCAACAAAGGTTACAAAACTCAGTGGCTGGAGCTGGACAAGCAGCTGCCCTCAGGCATGACCGTAACTACCCGTCCAGGGACCTTCTTAGAGAGCTGACTTCATCCCAGAGCAAAGAAAAATGCAGCAGCTGTGACTGAAGAGGATCATACTCTGTGGAACCCTGCCAAAACTGGCAGAGAGAAGGTGAATTTTGAGCAGCCACAGCCCCACGAGAAAAAGACAAAAGTGAGGACCCAAGCATGACGAAGTCCTCCCCAAACTGATGAAGCTGGCTAGCAGTTCTGACAGAAGGGGAGACCAAGCATGCCGGAAGGGTGGAGGACACCACGTCCAATGGAGGCCACAGGAAAAGCCCCTTGTTGCTAAGCCTGCCAAGCTACGGGGTAACCACGCACCAGCGTGATAAGCACCATAGGCAACAACACGAATAAAGTCCACATGACAGATCCAAGGAGTGAGAAAGTACAGGGGTAATGGCAAGAGCTAAACAGCCTTGATCCCCAGCCCAAGGCAAAAGCAGACTCTGAAGAGAGACAAAGCAAAATCCTGATGGGACTGACTGAGTGGCTATTGCAACTCAAGAAAAAGTACTAAGCCATCAGCCTAGTGAGAGGACTGAGTTCTCACTACAGTACTTCTTGCACTGGGAAAGAGGACACCCAAGAGACCTATATGGAACTACTTATTTATTGGTCCCCCTCAAATTTATAACAGATATTAATCTTGACTGTTGCCAAGTTAAACGTGCATTACTTTGGGTAAATGCAAACAAACTTCTTGGGCCCCTTGTTCTGACACAGAGGACATAAAGAAAACACAGGTACCACCCAGGAGTTTAAAGGAAGGATTTGTACAGCCCACACACTGACTCTATAACTCCCTGGTAGGGCCTGTAAATTAAAAAAAAAAAAGTTAGTTCTTGGAAAATAACAATGAACTACTGGGAATTAAACAAGGTAACACCATCTCTGCATACTGAAGCTCCCCAGGTAGCAAACAAGCTAGTGGCTGAACTCGTATGCGTGCGTGTGGCTCTATGGAGAACTAGTCTGTCTTCTGGATGTGCATTGGGTTCCCCATCAGAACTGCCACTGGACAGTCACAATGACTGCTAACTGCGTCACCCCCAAATTGGACTTTACAACAATGGGTTCATGCTGACCTCTTATGAAACCAAATGTAAAAACACAGTAGATGCCAGGTCATAAACATTGTAGCAGGTCATGCCTGATGTTTGAGATATACCACCCGTAGCAGGGCAAGCTAGCTCTTGCCGAAAATCTCCTAGGATTGTGTCATTCATTGTAATCATTGCTGTTGTTAAGTATGGCTGCAATGTCCTTCACCTAGAGATTTTTGTGGAAGACAAGCAATACATAGATTGTCTGGCAAGAAAATCCAGTGGAGTAAAAATATAAACAATGTGGCATGGCTTAGACCCTGCACCTTCCCTGGGCCTACTAGAAATAAATAGTACAAGCCTTTGTGAGTTGAAGAGGGTATTAAAAAGTGCTTATTCCCTACTTAGTATAAATTTTAAAGCCTTTAATATTTGGTACAAAGGTTTATACATCCCTGGATTTGGGGTAAAATTAAGGAAGGGGTTTGTGCCATTACAAAAAAGAATGATAATCCAAGCCAGAGCACTACAGAGTAAAATGGGCAAAAGCTTAGACAAAGCAGAAAATAGCCCACTCCTGGACTCTATAAGTTCTAAAACCTGAAATTTGCCACCAAAAAATGAGGGGTTGCCCACATCTGGGCTCTACAGGTGGTAGACCCCAATGCTGCCTCTGAGTTGATTTCACAACCCCTTTGAATTTGTACAAATGGGTTTTGAGAAAAAATTGTGGCTCTCAAAGCTTGCCATTAAAGTTCTGGTCACAGTTATGAATAGCTACCCAAAATATTCATTACTGAGCAGCAAAAAAAGTATGTGTGGCTTTACAAGCCAATAAGGACATAATAGGATCACGAGCAGTCACTGTGGGAACTGCCCACACAGCAGAAAGTTGGGTGCAGAGTTGGATAGCAACCCCCGAAATGGGGTAACCTGATTGCCTTCCCAGGTCTATGAGATTAGTACACTACACGGTCAACACGAAGCTCCATTAAGCCCAGAAGTTTGAAGGCGTAAGAGTCTATATTTTTAAAAAAATCACTTACCAACCCCCCAGTATGTGATGTGCAAAAACAATAAATCTATGCCTGTTGTCCATATGGATGACAATATGGCTCATGACTTGAGTCTAAAGAGTGGTTAAACAGACACCGTTTTATGTGGGAATAAACCATGTGATTTTGGTCCAATGGCTAAAATAAGACTCCCACACAAGATGTGACAATATAGAAAAGAAAGAACATGCCATCTAAATCGGACAATAGAGGGTAACCACAAGGCTACACATATTAGTATTAGCTACCTTATCTGAACTGGTCCAGGCAGCTCCTGATATAGCCTGACTCCGCCATCTGCCGTGACAGTTTCAGCCGCAAGCTACATCAGCACTTCCTGACCTCTTTGTAAGTGTTCTTCTTGGTTACCTAATGTAATTGATGTCATTTCTTTTTGACTGGGTGGCACAAGGACACTATTGTGTGGAACTTTCTAAGAACAGTACTAAAGAGCATAACCGGATAGAGAAGAGAAAAAGACAGAAGAGAGGAAGCAAAACAAAGAAGCAGGTGGGGGACAACGGGAGCCACAGACAAAAATTAAGAATGAATTCACACTTCCACCACGTGCTCTGCTGGAACTAAATCAAATACAACTGGATGTCCTACACTGCCTTGCTCTTCTCTCTAGACTGCTGGAGTCCAAACTCGCATCCATGACCCTTGCCCTCTGCCAGGCCTGACATCTGGCATAGCTGGGTAGGTTCTGACCTTGGAACCCAGATGCCACATAAACACTAAGAAGATTCAAAAATCAGGCTGAGACTTCAAAAAAATGAAATTGAATCTCTTCTCTATGGGAGCAGCAAAGATACTCATGTCCTTCCTTAAAGAGACCTTTCGATGGTATTTTTCTCATAATTGAACTAAATACATTGGCAAGTAGCAGGGCTCTTGATAAGAATAATGACAATTTCTTTTATCCATGAAGTTAACATTTCAAACTATAATTTAATATCTAGTTTCTCTTTCTAAAATAGCAGTATAAACAGAGCAGGAATGTGAGTGTAAGGCAATCTGGAAAACATGACATTAAGAAATTCATGAGAACTCACGGCACTTCCAAAGCTGTTGTCGTGTATTATTTGACATTCCACAGATGTCATCTGTTCTTAGCAAAATGTGTTGCCACCTTGTCAGTAATCAAAGTGACACTGTGTGAGTTTTCATTGCCAGAAATGTCTTTCTGAGTCTCAATGATTTTGTAGATTAGCAAAATAGTATGCCTGAAGTTTTCAGTAAATAGCATTATATTTGCCCCAAACACTTTAATATGTTATTATATAAAACTATCAATAATGAGAAGAAAGAAATACTGTTGATCTTAACCAGAGAACTGATTTACTTTTACCTGTAGAAAATGGCCTAAACTTTCAATTTCCATGACAATGATAAACAGAAAGAAACAGCATGAAACTAAATATCAACAAATAAGATACAAATGGATTTACATCCAAGTGGGCCACTTTTGGTCCATAAAAGTTTTTTACTAGCTCTGCAAAAAATAACGATCAGTTTGAGCAAGTACTTAAGAAAAATAAATAACTATGAAACATACTATAACTCTGCCATTTCTATGTGAAGCTGATCATAGTGCAAAACATGAATTAGAAGTAAAAAACAGTGACAACACAAAGAGACATGTCATTGAGCATAGACTTACATTTGGATTTGAGAAATGAGTTCTGGTATTATACAATAATAGAGCAATCATAAGTAACAATAATGTATGCTTGTTACTTATAATGTAGATTTCAAAATACCTAGAACAGAGAATTTTGAATATCTCCATTACAAAAACATATATATTTGAGGTGCGACATATTCTGATTATTCTCATTTAATCGTTACATAGCATATAGATATATTAAATTAGTATATGGCACTCTACGAAGATGTACAATTATTATGTGTCAATTAAAATAAGTGAAACTAAAAGCTAATTTGTTGAACTTAAATAGGAAATATATGAGGCACTGGACTTCAACAAAGAATAATCACCTCCAACAGAACAAAACAATATTAATCTCAGCTAGCTAACCTGTGTTTAGGTACCTTTTATCTTGGTTGATAATTCTTCACCTAGTTTAGGGTTTTGTGGTGGAAAACTGGAGTAGAGCAGCATGCTCTTACAAACTCGAGAGATTCTTTTTTTCCTCTTTTTAAAAAAGTTTTATTTATTTATTTATCTGAGACAGTGTCTCTCTGCAGTCCATGCTGGTCCTGAACTCACTGTGTCATCCAGGCTAGCCTCAAACTCATGGCCATCCTCTTGCCTCAGTCTCCCAAGTGCTGGGATTGCAGGCCTATGCAACCACACCGTGCTTATGTGGTTCTGGGGAATCAAACTCAGAGTCTTGTGCTTGCAAGCCCTCTAACCACTGTGCTATTTCCCAAACCACCCCCACCCCCGCCTTTTTTCATTTCTTACAATGATTAGTCGGGACTTTATGACTTCCATAATTTTTCATGGACTTACCCTAAAGCTTCTTCTGTTTTCCACAGCAGTTACAATTTTCTTTCTTTGTGAGTCAAGGAAAGTATGACTTGTGAGTTTGATTGTTTTCTTTTTTAAACACCTTAACTGTTTTGTTAATAGTTTAATTTCTTCTTCTCTACTTTTTTTTGTTTGTTTGTTTTAAGCAGGGTCTTGTTCTGTAGTCTTATCTGGTTCTGAACTCACTACATAGGTTAGGATGCCTCAAATTCATGGCAATTTTCCCGTACCTAATTACACAGAAATTATAGAATATATCACTTACATTTTGAGAATTTTGAAATGTTTGGAGCAGCCCTTGGGTGCTTTAAGAGCTAAAGCATTTCGTGTCATTGACATTCCTCATCTTCATTTCCACATATCTTGGTCATTGCTACTAGTCTTCCAAACTGTCACACATGTTCTTTTTCTATATTGCTTTCTTGGAGAAAGAAAAGTTACTCCTCCTCTCTGGTATTTCAATCATCTTTTTTTTTTTTTGTAAAGCTCTGATAATTTGTTACTATTCGGTGGTGATTGTGTTCCAGGTACATATGAGATTCCTTAGCCTAGCATACACCACATTAATCTGCTTTGCCCAAGTATTATTCCTTTTAATCCTTCTATAATAGATTGCTCTTTACTTTCCTACCTTAGTGATATTTCTGTTTTTACTTCCCTGGAATACTCTTCTCTTGTATAACATTATTATGTAATTATTTGAACATAAAAAATTGTAGAGTATTATGTGGCTGAAATAATTACTAACCTTTAATTAATCCACATTTCCAAGCCTCTAGGTTTTTAGTGGATTTGTGATTTATCCCAACATTCAGAACTTTAGTGAGGCATAGACGAGATGGTTTTAATTTTCATGCACACTTCATCCAAGTGAAGTGACCAAAAGATCGCACGTTCCAAATGAGGCAACTACATCATGATGCAGAAAAATATAAAGATTGTGCTCTTTGGGATTTTGTAACGATCTCATGTTCCATGAGATGCAGCAAAATATCCCAAAATTTTCATTAGCCTGAAACCTTGAATGATGGTGAATAGAAAAGCTACAACCAGCTCACACCAGACATGTGTGGTAGGCAAGGAGTGAACTTATTCAATTAAAACACGGGTGAATTATGGTTTATTTATTATCCTAATATAACCTACACTGTCTTAGTCTAGGTGCCAAATATTTAAAAAAAAGAAAAGCGAAGTTATTATTCTATGTGATTAATAGGGTAGTGTCTAGCTGTCCAATATGGTTGCCATAAAACATATTTTTAAATTGAAATCAGTAAGTACCAAATCAAACCTGAACTTTGTTTTCTCTGTCACACTAATCACATTCTACGTGTTATATGTGTCCAATGCACTCATACTAAATGAAATATGTATGTCCATCAGTAGAGAGTACTATTAAACATAGCTCATCTAGAGGATGGAGAACCTAAGTCTTCTAACGTAGTTTCACAGATAGTAACAAGGTGGTTGTTGAAAATCACAGATTTTTTTTTATAAAATAGAAGTTCTCAAAGAATAGTATTTAAAGGCATTTTGAGAAAAATGGGAGGAAAAGACGTTGGGGTAAAATGTATAAAATCATATTAAAATTTTAAACTAGTTTGAAATTACATAATAGAACAGATATGAAATAGCAAATACACAATTCATTATTGCTTGCAACAATGAAGCTTTAATGGTAGATGTCTCAAAGCAGTAGAGACCATTAGCTGCTCCTTCATTTGGGACTGAAAATATAAACAAATGACATATCTACAGAAGAACATTATGTAGTTGTCAAATAAATGACTCAGAATATTCTCAATCTTAGTATCCACATATTGAATTCATCTTGTCTGAGAAAGAAAGCATCACCACTACACCAAAGCAGGTAGGGCGGGGAACTAAGGAGGAATCCTGAACCGCGTGGGAGGCTACACATTCTGGAATTTGAATTTCTCCAACACAGAAGCTCTAAGAAAGACTGATTTGTTCTTCCATTTTAAAAACTGTGGTCTATCCTCAGGGACCTATGAAGTACAGGCGTGTCTTCATAAATATCTCTCACAGCCAGTAAGAATATCTGAACACCATGACGAAGGACTCGTGCTGAGAAGTAACGTGGGAGAGTCACAATAAGTAAGAGCCTTGATTTTCCACTGACAGAAACAACACAACAATGGCGGCAGCAGCAAACAACCAAAGGTCCTGGAGTACAGGCACGACTCAGTGATGGCAAGCTTCCTGCTTCTTTTGTTCTTACACTGCAAGCTAGAACTTCAGACCCATTGCAGATAGAAATTGACTGAATATTGACTATTTCGAGTCAAAGGAGCAGGAAAGAATGGCCCTATAAAACAAAGATTAAAGCATCTCTTGTGTTTATTTTTGTTTTTTTTTCTTTTCTTCTTCAGCCTACAGGCAGTCGCATCTGTTTATTTTTGTCGCCTAATGGTTTATGAGTTCTAAGAGGTCAAGTGTCTCTGTGCTATGGTTGTGACCCTGATCTACTGCAAAGTTTATGTATATAAATATTCAAACAAATTTATGCAAGGAAGGCAAAATATAATATGGTGTAAAAAGTACAAAAGGCTCATTCACAGGAGAATGGTGCTATCAGAGAGGTAAACACCTATGTCATATTTTGATTGTGACAAGTAGGGTCAACAGAACAAGCCAGTTAATGTCATATAGTTGATGGTAGAATTATAAAATTGTAAAAGGGCACTGTTGTTTAGAAAGAAGAGGAAGTTACAGTGAAAGCTTGTGTTAATACAACAATAAACTTCATCTTTTCTTTAATTATATAAATGTATATATAAACAAACACACATATATATATAGACACATGCACTCATATATGAAAAACATTGATTTACAGAAATTTCAGTGCTTTATAAGATTTTTAAAAAAATCTTTATGTGCTATGTTACATAAAGAAAATTTAAAACGAAGCAATAATCAAACGCATCTATTCATTAAATAGCATGATTTTTCTTTTTAGTGAAATATAGTTTATTAAGTTGATAAAAGGTTTTATAATATTCAGCCTTGATCAACTTTTGCACCATACACTGTCTCTAAGCACAGTATGAACCAAGAGTGCTCGAAGCACAACAGTTGCACCCTCTCTTACGGACAACATGGACAAGGGCTTTGCTTCATGTTCTCAGTGGTTTCCTTCATGTGTTACCAAATCATTTTCTTTCAAATCTGTGATTTCAGGGTTTAGGATGCAGTACATGATCTCATTTACTATTTCCTGTACTTAGTAGGAGCAAAATGCCATTATTCATTATTTGATGCAATCTATGTAGTATCTTGCGATTTCATTGGCTATGTCAACGATACAGACTATTTGATTGTTTTTTGGCAAACATGACCAGACAATTTCTCTGGTTTATCTCCTATGTAATACACCCTTTAATCAATCTCATGAATAAACACAACCACTTCGCCATCTTGTCCCCTTTTCTAAAGACACACTCTGGAAGCAAACAGGGCAGTTTTTTTTTTCCACAAGATTACCTCACCCTGGGGACTAAATGGATAATTAATCTCCCTTGTGAATTTCTTTTTACTGTTTAATGTTTATGAAATCTCTTTGTTACTTAGTCTTTAGTCTATGTGTCAAATCCAAGCCCCTAAAGAAGCCACACCATTCCAGACTACCGGGCCTTGTTTAGAATCTTTTTGATTCTAATTTCATGAGTCCTTAAATGGCACCTGTACTTACGTCACAAAAATCTTGACTACATACTTCTTGCAGAAAATATGATTCTGCTTACCTGAGTTTTCTGAAAGCTCTACGATATGTTCCCTAAACAGCAACTGCTAGAAGTAATGTTGAATGTTTCCTATTTTCTGATACTTGATTGCTGTACTAAAGCTGAAGACGGATTGAGACATAAGAGCACTACTGCTAGCAGTGTTAGCACAGGGCCCAAGCGTAGTTTAGTTTCATTAGTTTTATTTTATTTTTCATTTAAATTGGCAAATCTGGTCAGTGTCATTCTGAGAATGACCAAACTTAAAAAAATGTGGCCTTTTTTCAGACATCTCAAATAACCAGTTGGTCCTATGTGATTGGTTGGGGCCAAAACGGAGGAAGGTGAGGTTTTCACTAGTGCAAAATGATGACTATACATTTAATTCTACGATTCGTACAAATGAGTCTTATGATGTTCCTGGTTGCTTCTGGCATTGAGGCTGCCAGCTGTGGGTGCTGATGCTGCCAGGATGTAAACTAGGAACATTCTCCTGCTGTCTGATACAGCCATGCTCTAAAAACATGGTATTTTTAAATGAACAATTTTTCTGAAAAAGTAAAGCATATTTTCTGTAACTATAGGCCCAAGAGTCTTTCTCATGCATATATAATCAGGTTATGTAATGCCGTGCACTACAGAAACAGCTTTAGCAGCTTTAAATTTTTGTCTGTTTCCTTAAGGACATTCTCTAAATCCCCTTTCTTTCTTTAGATGGTATTTTAGAAAGGTATCATACTTTGAGATCACTTTTAGATACAAAATGTCCAATCCAAACTAAATCAAAGCTTTAATCTTGAATTTCAATTTGAAACTTTCACCTCTCCTGAATTCAGGTAA
The DNA here is from genome assembly GCA_004027205.1 of Ctenodactylus gundi. NCBI lineage: Eukaryota > Metazoa > Chordata > Mammalia > Rodentia > Ctenodactylidae > Ctenodactylus > Ctenodactylus gundi. The sequence continues at coordinate 137,136 of PVKB01001321.1, forward strand.
CCCATATGCAATAGGTTCAAGAGAAAGAAAGGATAAGGGTAGAAATAGAATCTCATCTGTTATTTCATTCACATTGTTCCAGATATCTTTTTCAAAATCTTCATCTAAATAAATTCTTATGTCCGATTCTCACTTCATTTTGGCTGGTGTCCTCTTTGCAGTTTATTTCCTGGAACATACCAGTGATTTCTTTGGAGAAAATCAGCACTACCTTGTTTCCTTTGGTGGATATTACGATTTAGGTCTGAAATGTCCCCATTATTCATAAATGGAATGTTCTAGATTACCTCTGGTTACCATGTACTATTGGGAGGTGGAGCCTAGTCTAATGGGGGCAGAAAATTAAGGTTTGACGCAGAAAGGGTGGACTACCTGGAAGGGTAAGACTGCCTCTATTTTTCTGAAATTGTTCATCAGTCTGTGAACAGCATATCTTTTCTCTCCTATGTACTTCCACCATTGATAGCTGTCCATGAACGGACTGTAACTGTCTGAACTGTGACCTAAAATAAACCTTTACTAAGTTGCAGATGTTGGGTATTTTATTGCAGTAATGAATAAGTAACTAAGACAAAAATTGATGCCAGAGAATGGGATTAGTGCTGTCATTGTATTCACTGATGCAGTTCAGAAATTTTGGAACTGGTTTGTGGGAGAAGTCTAGAAAGACTTTAAGATGCTGGCTAAAGAAGCCTTACAGTGTTGTAACCTGAGATTGTTGGTGGATTCAGGTTGGAGTGCAGATGATCGGAATGCTAACTAAAACGTTTCTGCATGGCTAAGGAAATTATCAACTATGTAAACCGAGGACTGACAGACTAGGAAAAAATATTCACCAATACCTCAGATAGAAGGCCTATAGCCAGAATATACAGGGAGCTGAAGAAAAGGAAGCCCCTCAAAACCAAAGACCCTACTGAAAAATGGACAAAAGAAACAAATAGGCAGTTCTCAGATGAAGAAGTTTAAATGGCCAATAAATACAAGAAAAGATGTTGAACATCCTTAGCCATAAAAGAAATGCAGATCAAAGCATTACTAAGATACCATCTAACTCTTGAGAGATTGGCCCATATAAAGAACACAAACAGCAAACAGTGCTTTATTGATGGGTATTTTGGTGTCTTCCACGTTTTTTGCTATTATTAGTTGTGCTGCTATGGGCATGGGTATACATGTATCTCTGTTATATGTTGTTTTTAACTCTTTTGGGAAAATTCTCAGAAGAAGTATTGCTGTATAGAAGAGGATTTTTATTTACAATCTTTTGAGAGACTTCCATACTGCTTTCCATAGTGGTTGAACCAATTTACATTCCCAAAAACAGTGCAGGAGGGTTCCTTTCTCCCCACAGCCTCACTACCACAGATTGCTGTCTGAGTTCTTCATTTAGGCCAATCTCTCAGGAGTAAGATGGTATCTTTGTATTTCTCTTATGGCTAGGAATGTTGAATATCTTTTCATGTATTTATTTGCCATTTGAACTTCATCTGAGAACTGCCTCTTCCTCTTCATTACTTTTGTCCATTTTTCAATAGGGTCCTTGATTTTGGGAGGGTTTCCATTTCTTCAGTTCCTTCTATATTCTGGTTATGAGCGTCCTATATGAGATATTGGTGGTGAATAATTTTTTCCAGTCTGTGGATTCTCTTTACACAGTGTTGATAATTTCCTTTGCTGTGCAGAAACTTTTTAATTTGACATGATTCCATTTATGAATAATGGGGACATTTCTTTTGCTTTTGGTATCTTAAGAAAGTCCTTGCTTACACCTATGCCTTTTAGATATTCGCCTAATTTGCCTTCTAGAAGGTTCAGTGTTTCTGTTTCAATATCTAGGTCTTTGATCCACTTTGATTTGATTTTGGTGCATGACAGGTGTATGGCTAGATTCATTCTTCTGCATGTGGATGTGCAGTTTTCCCAGCATCATTTGTTGAACAGGCGGTCCTTTCCCCAGTGTATGCTTTTGGCTCCTTTATTGAAGATCAGGTAGCTGAGGGGATTTGAGTTTGTCTCTGCATCCTCAATTCTGTTCCACTGGTCTGTCTGTTTCTATGCCAGTACCAAATTGTTTTTACGACTATTACTTTATAGTACAGCCCGATGCCTCATCTTATAATGCCTCCTGCCTTGGTCTTGTTACTCATAATTGCTTTGGCTATTCACGTTCTCTTTTGGTTCCATACAAATTTAAGGATTATTGTTTCAATTTCTTTGAAAAAAATTTGTTGGTGTTTTGATAGGAATTGCATTGTATCTATACATCAGTTTCAGCAGTATAGTAATTTTGATTATATTTATTCTGCCTCTCCGAGAGGAGGGGATGCTTTTTCATTTTCTTTTTCATTTTCTACAATTTCTTTCTTTAATGTGATGTAGCTTTGCTTATATAGGACCTTCACTTCCTTGGTTAGGTATACTCCTAGGTATTTAATTTTTTGCTGTGTTATTGAGAATGGAATTGTTTTTCTGAGTTCTTTCTCAGTGAGAGATGCATGTATACCCATGTTCACCGCAGTCCAACTAACAATAGCTAAAATGTGAAAGATACCAAAATACCCATCAACAGACCGATAGATGCGCAAATTGTGGCATTTATACACAAGGGAATACTATGCATCTCTAAAGCCAGATAGGTTGAAGGTTCTTGTGGGCAAATAAAGGCAACTTGAGACCACCATGCTTAGTGAAGTAACCCAAAGCAGAAGGTGAAATATCGAATGGTTTCTCTGATATGAGAAACCCAGATCAAAATTATCTCATGGAACTTAAAGTGGAAAATAGTGGGAACTGGGGGGTGCGGTGGGGTGGTAGGGGGAGGGTCAAAAGGAGAGAGGGAAGGTCTTGTAACCTTGTCAAGATATGTATGTGCACAAAGTGCTCAAGATCAATGTAAACTTTAAATTTTGCACTGATGTTTATCAATAACATGGGAAAAATAATGCAAAAAATCACATTTTTTCTATGTATAGTTTCCACAATTTTATACTGAATGTTTTTTAGAACAATGTGTTGGTAGTATTTATGATAAGAGGAATTTAGAATTCGGCGATAAATTCAAATGCTGAAAGCTGTTTCTAACTTCTGTTTTCATTTTTAAAGGAAAACATACACTTTGAATTTGTGAAAATTATATGAGGTAATAAATATAAATCTTCTGGAACACAGTAGGAGATTCACATATGTTTGTGTCTTTTACCTTCCATTTTAACATATTTAATATATTCTAATATGAGGTTGTTTTTTATAATTTATGGTGACTCCTGGGATAATTTATCTTTCAGAACCTCTATAGCAAAACCTTCAAATCAGTTGCAAAAGTCACTTCACACTCATTTGTATTATACCATACTCAGAGTCCTTAAAGGAAATAAAAAAAAATATATATGCACTTTCTGGGGCAGTGCTGTTGCTTTTTCTAATTCCTTCTGAATTCCGTGATGTAATTAATCTGAGCTTGGTGCTCTGTCAACTCCAATAATCCTGACGACCCCATTATACTCTCCAGTGGAGAGATAAGTATTAAGTGAGTACCTGAGGGAATTAGATTCTACTGTCATCATTACCAGCCAATGTTTTTAGAAGCCATTTCACCCCTTTGCGCATATGAGAAATTGTGTATTAAACTGAGAATGAATAGAAGTGTTGTGTTTGCCAGCTCATTTTTTATAACTGAGGGCAGGTTCGAGGAGGAGAGCTAGTGAAGATTCTAATAAGAAAGAAGAAAATTAAATTGCCTCTGTGTGGGTAAAACTGAGTCTATTTTCATTATTAAAGCTGTTTATCATTGCAACAACCACCAGTTATTGTCTTAGGGAAGCATTGTAAGTGCCTCTAGTTTTGGAAAACAACATCATTTCAATTTTGTTTTGCTGCTTTTGATTTGATTGCTAGGACAGTAGTATGATTGGATACCTGAAAAATAATAAATTTTGGTATGCAGACTCAAATAGTGAAGAAAAAGATGAGGAAAATAATAGTGGTGGCTTAAGCCCATGCTAAATTTATGCATAAATGCAGTTAGCCAAATGATGAACAGATGCAGCTGAGTATTTCCATCATATTTGTTAACCATCCTACAAATGATTCTGGCTAGTTATACAGGAAAATTGCATCAAAATGAAATGTGTACATGATTCACATATTAACGACTGAGCTCTACCCAATTGGCTAGAGATAATGCAGCCATTTTTACCCTCTGATGTTAAAATACATAACTTACATTTTTCTCTCGGGGGAAAAAATCATCCTTCCATTTTGTTTTATTTTAATTTCTTATTTATGCATTTTTATGTCTCTCCTTTAGTAAAACCTTCCTATTAAATCATAATAATAGTAAAAATGGAGAGTAAGGAGCAGCTACTTCAAGCTCATTTAAACTATTGACTCATATGTGGTCCCGAGACTAGCACCTCTACTCTTTGGAGTACTAATGAAAGGAGACGCTTGAAATATGAAAATTAAATGTAAATAAATATGTAAGCAATAATGCATGCAGTGATGTCAATGAGTATAAATACCGAAATATATAAAGGTGGCTGGCTTGTTCTAATCCAAAGAGGTAAAGTTTGGTTCTATTTTGACAAAGATTCAGTCTGTGCTATTTCAATTCCCTTAACACTTAGAGCACTGACAGTAACTGGCATTTAGGAAGGGAATAATAAACATTTGTCGAATCAATCAATAAATGAAAACGCATAAAAAGAAACTGAGAAATATGGCTGGTACTGGGCATTGGTGAACAGCAGTCAAATTGAGACCCAAATGGCAATAGGAAAAAAAAAAGGCATCTTGAACATTTCGCACGAGAAAACATCCACTATGTCATATTTTCGGTTTCATTAGCCCTGATGGTTACCATTGTCTTTTACCCAATAGCCTCATTCTGTTTACTTGGCTTCAGAGATCTCGTGTTTTTTGCAAACTTTCTGCTCATTAAATTGTCCATTTCTAAGTTTTCCTGAAGGGGGACTAACACCACCACTCGGCACTTTCTTTTCCTGAGTCTGTTCATCTCTGCACTTATCTCCAAGTATGTTCTAGGCTGACAACTAAATCAAAACCAAATCATAGCCAAACTGCCTTCACACACACATTATTTCATTTCCTGTTTCTCATGCTACGGACATGGTGTTTGAGTCAAGTTTCATAAGCTATATAACAATCTATCTTCAATGGAAACTACACTTTATTGCACTCTTTCAGATACTAAAACCAACAAATCACTGAAAGCTTGTCATTAAAATACCAGATGTTTATGTCATCTTTTTTGATGATTTGCAATCAGTGCACTAGCTCCTATCATGACATTCTTTTCTCTCCTGATATCGAGAGTTCTTCCTGTGGATCTGCAGTTGGTATTAAAGCCACTGATTACTTACAAAGTCAGCTAATTGTTTCAGTTTTTATTCAAATTTCAGTGTCAGTAAAATCAGTGCACATAGGCCATAGTTCTCCCAGAGCTTGAAAGTGTCTATGGGAATGTAGGTACCGAGTTGTCCACATTCTGAGTTTTGAAATTTGAACCAAACTTTTACTTTAATGCATACTTCTATTAGTTTGTAAGACTACTAAAAATAACACAGGTTGTATGGCTTAAAGAACAAATGCTTATTTGCTCACAGTTCTGAAGACAAAAAAACCCAAGGTCAAGATGTCAGCAGGCGTGATATTTTTCTCTGAAGCATCTATCCTCAGAAGGGCCTTCAAGCCGCCTCTTTCTTTTTGTATCCTAATGTAGTCATTGCTCTGTCATGAGTCTATTTTAACCTCCTCTTCTTATATGGATACCGTAATCCTGTATGGTATCCCACCCACATGGCCTCATTTTACTGTAATTATTTCTTTCAAGGTCCTCTTTCCAAACACAGACACATTCTGAGGTACTAGAGATTAGAAATTTAATATATGAAATTTGGTGGGGAGAAAACCATTTAGCTCATAACATTAGTATTTCCTCATAATGTGCCTCTAAAGAATCTTGATAGCCTTACCGTTTTATTCAGACATTTTTCTATCACAAACTCAGAACTGTGACTCCTGGTGCATGTAGGTGACTCGATGAGTTTTCAGAGCAGATAAAGTGAAGATTTCTGCACTTAGTGTACAGTTTTACTGTACACTTAGTATACAGTTTTATTGCTCCAGAAGTTTATTGAAGGAATTACACTTGTATATCTATCCACATGAAATTTTTAGTACTTACAAAAAACCATTTAATTTTATTTTTATAATTTCATTATAAACACACAGAAGAAGCCAAGATTCAGACAAGTTATCTAACATGTGTAGATTAGCAAGATTATTGGTGTTAACATCTGGAACTGTCTAAAATTGCAGTCTATAAACTATTAGCATTGCACAGTGTTGAATTCTAAAGTTAAAACTAGGTTTTAATAAAAACTCACAAGAAAATGGGTTTTCCACTTATTTAGTACACAGTAATTCAGTGTTACTTATTAAATTTTATGTTAACTCATGTTGAGAAATGTAGTTTCAAAGATTGAAAGTGGGCATAAAATTTTACTAAAATAGCTTTATTTCTCTATCGATTGTAATATTTATATGCATACACTTACTACAGTTGCTCTAATTTGCAACATTTTTTATTAAATTTTAGGGACTGTGTCTAGGTAATCACTCATAGGTTAAGTATATGTTCTACCACTAAGATGGACTTTCAATTCCAATTCTAGTTTACATATAATTCATTACAAATAAAATTTTAGACATTTACCTATAAATCACACATGTCAAAAGGAGCCAGAGAGTTTTCTGAAAAAAAAAAATTGTAAACTATGTTTGTAATGATTTGGCATAAAAATTCATATTGGTACAAAAATGGACATGATGGACAAAAAAAAAAAAAACTCAAGGAAAGAGACAATTATCTATAGTATAAAAACATAGGGTTTGTCAGATGGTCCCTGTAAGTAGACTTGATATTAACTAAGACACAATAGCCAACTAACCATTATTTTAGAGTCTCAGTTCAGCGGATATAGACATATATATTCTTTAAAATACTAATGCAATAATTCACATTGAGAATTTAAAAATTCTTGGAGCCGAAGTATTTACCTAACAGCATCAAAGATACATCTAATAATAGTTACTATTTCACTTGCTCTGCATACATCAGAAGTTCCACAAAAAGAATATATTGCACAAAGTGTGTACCTAATCAAATATCTTGCAGTGATGAAAAGGTACAATTATTTAAAAAATATGTTATGCATAAAGGAGAACACCATAAAACACAAAGTAATGGAACAAAGAAATTATTTTCCAGTAAATGAGTGATTCTATTCCATAGCAGAAAAAAAAATTCACACCTTTTAAGTATAACACATTAAATGAGACAGAATCATCTGATAGTTACAACCTTAGGGTTCTCTTCATCTAAATTTTAACATTGGAGGTAAACTAAGCATATACATGCTAAAAATGTGGAAGAAACAATAGTAAACATAGCAAATAAAGTAATTAAGGTAATATAGCAAATGAAGCTTAACTTTTAGAGATATTTCTACATATAAGTAGGTACCGATTTAAATAAATTTTGAAATATACAAGTTTTAAAAATACAATAATAGTAGGGAATAACTACCTAGATAGATTTTACTGTGTATGTAGGCAGGCATTATTTCTTAAAATTCTATAATATAGTTTGTACATTTGTATAGTTTGCCATGAGAAATAAAGTTATTGATTATGTATAGTTAATTTGCTTTTTTCAAAATCACATTTCATTTTCAATAGAAATTGACTATTACTTCTCATATATCTAGGTTTTAATGGAATTTGTTATTGATTAAAACAACTACTGATTACTACTATTGATTAAAACAATCCACACAAATTTGGAAAAAAACCAGAAAATATTGAATAAATTATGTAACGTTTTGTATATGTATATTTACTAATTGTTACTAATACATTATATATCACATGTTATACATAATGTAATACTAATATAGTGTATATCCTTACTAATTGTTGTTAGCACAATCAGTGTGGAAGAGATAAAGATAATCATTCATACTTGTACATATAAGCAGCAGTGTTATTAGAAACATTTGAAGGAAAAAAGAAAAAGCAAGCAATCGAATTTTATACATAAGCACATAAGTCTGTAAATAAAATTACAAAATCATATTCAAATATATTTTAATTTTCTTAAAGGCTGTTGGATAATCTTGCCATGAAATGACTGTAGTATTTGTATACATGCCTCAATTACCAAGAAGACAAAGAAACAAAAAACCCCACAAATCTACTCATGTAGAGAGATTTTTTCCTATAATAAATGGTATATATTGAGGCAAAAAACTTTATTAGGTACTTATAAGACCCAAGATGGAGCCAAGATAGCTGCTACATTTTGATAGAAAAGGCTGCATGTTAGTCTGGACCAAAACAAGTTATAGATCATCTGGAAGACAAAAGAGTTTCACTGGGGAGTTGCTTCAACAAGAAACCGAACACTAAAACAATGACAGTTCCTACCCCTTGGGCCCTCCTACCCCTCGACTATTCCCACTTGTGAATGATCAAAAGTCATATGACTAGCATGTGATCAGAAACCATACAGGTCCCCTCCTGACCCCTGCATCATCAATTCCTATCTTAGCCTTGTAAATCAAAATGTGACCTCAATTTATGTGTAAAATCTCTAGACAAACAGCCCGAAGAGGCTACGTACTCAGGTTCCCTCTTGACTAGCAAAAGCTTTCTATACTTTATGATCTGTCTCTATTACAATAAAATTCTCTATTACAATAAAATTCCATCCTTCATTTGCCTCTTAATTCGACCTCATTAATCAAACTTGGTGAGACACCCACCAATTATCGAATGTTTGTGTCCTTGAGTAGATAAAATAAAAATAAAAAATTCGACAACTTGTTAAATAATGGATAGCTCAAACATATGTCACTAGATCTGTTTGCGGAATACAATATCTGGGACTCGGGTGTACACTCAGGTACATAGAGAGCAAATGAGAATAAAACACATAGATGGTGACTAAAAATCTGTGGAACCTTTGTGACACTATTTCTAACAATATCGCTATGAGGATGCAATGATAAAAATGTTTCTTTTTTAGATGTGAGAAAACTTTTGTTTAAGTGACAATTTGCCAGTGATTACGAGACAGTGGTGGTAGAATTGGTGGGACTGATTGTGTCTTCTTATTCTTCAGCTTAGTCCCAAAAATTTACTTTGAATAATATAATAAATTTATTTGATCGCCCTGTGTGATTGCACCAGAATTCTCTTTTACATGAAAGACTTTCTTCATTAAAAGACGCTCAGAAGTCATTTTACTCGTTCTGTAGCTGACCTGTTCGGTAATTGGTGGACCTCTAGCAAAACCACAGAATTAAAAACAAAGAAGACAATCACTGGAGAGATGTGAATGGCATTTAAAATTATAGCTTAAGTAAATTTTCAGCTAGTTGTAATTTTCCTAACAAAATAATAATAATAATAAACTATCTTTGTTCTCAAATCTAAAATTAAAGTTTCCAATGGGTGAACTTTCAAAAGTGCTTGTTAAAAAATGTATTCAAATATGAAATTTACCAGCATTTTAAATCCTCTGACACACAGATAGACCTGCTTCTGGCCACTATTGTTTCGTTCTTGTAAGGAATTAATCAAAATTCAAATTTTCATTCAGTTTCCATGATAGCAAAGAAAGAGATGCCAAAGTTGATAACGTCTTAGGACAAGTTGGTTTTGACAAGTACTGCAGCAGAAACAATGAGAGTGTACACAAGCAATGCGGACCAAGACAGGTATATTCTACAGTCAGCGGTTTTCTTTGTTCCGTTGATCAAAGTTAATTATAATCTCCCAAGATTTGCTAGATGCTTTTGTTATGTCTTAGGTTTCATTATAAACTTTTCTTTCACTGAATTAAACTACCAAATCACATAATTTCCCCTCTATGTAAAATTTAAATATAAAATTTGCCACTAATTCATCATAAAATTGTTCACCCTCACAGGCTTACATTTGAGCTTTTAAAAGTTAATAACTTCATTAGTATTTCCCCCAAAAAAATTTTATCACACTAATTTCCAAGGAGCTTTATAGATAATTGATTTTTTTTTTTTTTTTTTTAGACAGGGTCTTATACAGGCTGGTCTTAAACTCTGTATGTACCCCAAGCTAGCCGGCCTCAGCCTCACTGTGCTGGGATTACAGGTGTGTGACACTACACCCGACTTATCTGGTGCTGAGGAATCGAAGATAGGGCCTTACTTAAAATGAAAGTTCTGAGATAAATATTACGCTATCTTATTTATAATTTTAAGCAGGCCAAATAGGAAGTAACCTTTTAGATTCATTTAAGGCTGTAGAGGTGATAAATACTTGCACATATTTATAATATAAGTAATTCATTAATTTATTTTTCTGATCTCAGTAAATGTATCCAATGTACCACCTTTGGGGCCTATACTGGGTTCTGTTTTTCTTTAACTTCCAAACGATGGGATGTTAACTTTTACTGATCAGTTAGCATTACTTTCATAGGGAAATCTTGCATTATATAGTAAATTATTCTTTTCTCTGGTTACTGGTAACATCATTACTTTACAAGAGATAGACCGATTTAAGTATACACTTATATATTTTCATTTGTAAAACATTATTCTGATAAAAAGGTGTCATAAGATTTTTGATATAATTGTTACCACATCCATTGACAGGCATGACACAAACTATTTGAAACTTTCCCCCTCATTTCAGGCTTACTTAAAACTTAATTTTACTGAACGTTGTCATTAATGACGTAGCCTGCTTGCTCCTTATCCAGCTAAATCAAAATTCAACACTCAACGACCTCTGACAACACCAATCCATGATAGCCAACATCACCGACATGTAAACATCTTTATCGCTTTGCAAGTGTTTTCCTAAATTTAGCCAGTTCCCCTATCCATGGATCACAACAAAGGCATCACCCTACAGGTTCTCTCAATCGCTCTCATTCTTTTACTTCCACTCATTGCAAAGTATTCCCCACTAACTCCAGCTTTCCTGCTAACTTCGCTTTCTCACATCGCACTACTCCGGGACCTGTGAATAACAAATTCCTTCTGTTTCAAGCACTGTGATTTGATCTCCATTCTATTTCAACCTGACTTACATACTGAAACTTAACTTTTCCCAGTCAGGTGTCTGCTGGAGTGTGGCTCTTTAGAATTTATGACTACTTTCCAGAGAGTGGCTTGAAGAACAAATTACAAAGAAATCATAAAAGATGGTGGAAGTAACCTATTGTTCTTGTGATCAAATGTTATAGGAAAAAGTTATTATAGTAAATGATAATGACAATTTGAGGTTGAGGCAGAACAAGGTTTTTAGAATTTTATAAATAGACATTAGGCCTATTAGGAGTAAATTACTAATGGTAAACGAAAAGCTTCTGAGTTAAAATTTTGGCTGAGTAGAAGGAGAAAAAATTGATATTATAAGCTTAAGACAGGGTTTCATTAACAAACAGAAGTTAGAAGAAAATGTTCTTGTTGCTACACTACTAAAGCAACTGAACAGCTCATTCCAGGTATAAATTCTGAAATGGTAAAATGATAAATTACTTTGTATTTTTGTGCAATTTTTTTTTTTTTTTTTTTTGAGACAAGAACTCACTCTGTGTTCCAGATGTCCAGACTGGTCCTGAACTCAGTATGTAACCTAGGCTGGCTCACAACTCATGGTAGTCCTCCTGCCTCAGCTTTCCACATGCTGGGATTAGCTACAATTTAGTGTTGGGGAATGAACTGGGGGCCCTCCTGATTCCTGGGCAAGGCCTCTAATCAATGAGCTATGTTCCCAGGCCTTTGAAAATCATTTCAAATGAATGTTAAACTCCTAAAGCAAGGGTACTATTTGTTTTTACAACTAATTCAAAGATATATGATAAAAAATAGTGCTTTCTGTAGGAATACATGTCGCCTTTAAATGGAAAGATAACAGTGTATAATGTGGTGGGATCTGGACTGTCCCCCAAAAGCCTCATGTATTTGGATGTTACGGATTGTCTGTGGAATCAATTATTTTTGGGAGATTGAGTCCTATTGTGAAAGGATGAATTGCAGGGGTGTAGATGGGATCATAGGCATGTGGTGAGAACTTACCCCGCCTTCCATGCCTGGAAGGGTTGGAACACTGAAGTCGGACTGGGGGCGGATCACAAGAACAGGCCTAGAAGGATGCATAAGCTGTTTCTTGCCTTCCTCATAAAACGAGACTCACCTTGCCTTGACTTGGCTTCCTGCTATCAGTGTTGTAAGGAGCTGCCTCAACCTCTGCCTCTGCCATGTACTTCCATTGCTGGCAGCCATGCCCGAGTGGTCTGTGGCCTTCTGAAACTGTGAGCTAAAATAAGCTTTTTCCTCCCCTAATTTGTGGACATCAGGTCTGGAGTTACAGCAATGAATTACTAAGACAATGTGTTTCCCATATTATTTCAGATATGAGGAAATGCAGTTTCTTAATGGTGGAATAAATGATTCTAAAAGTTCAGTTTTGCAACGGTCTTACAATGTGCCTTGAGGCATGACTTAAAGTTCTCATTTAAAAGATTGTCTTAAATATTGGATACCTTATTTCACAAATATATAATAAATTTCAGAAAACATATACATAGCCTTTATCTATGCTCAACATTTAAAGGTGTTCCTAAAAACCCTTAAGGTATTCCTAAGTATGGTAATAGAAGGAGATGAAGAAAAAACTTTAATATAAAGTATATTATCATTTGCCAGTAAATATTTGAAATGATTAAATTAGATATATGACTAAGACAATATAACATTGTGCTTATTTCTATTGCACAAAGCTCGTGTTTTGCAAAACCTATGAGAAAGGAAAAAAAATCACAGACCAAAAGTGGCCAGTAATTGTACAGGAAAAAAAAATTCTGTTATATATGCAAGCAGGGAGGCCTAAATTGGTAAAAAGCAAAACTAAACTACTTGGCATGTCTTTTAAAAAATATTTATAGTATATATATATATATATATATATATACTTATAAATATGTATATATGAGTTTTATGGGGAAATAGCTAAGAACATTTCAATCTAAACTGTCATATCATTGATTCAAACATTTGATATATTTAAAATATGGTTTACATGTATGAAATATGAATGAAGCAATGAATACTCACTTGAGATAAAACAGGTCATACATAGAATTAAGCAACAAAACAGATATCAAATTAAACTATCCATTCTCAGGTGAACAACTACATACTATCAACAGAATATTACAAGAAAATCTAATTATGTGTCCCACCAATTAAAAACTTCCTAATCTCATTAAATTAAAGTGTTAAAAGAAAATAATTAAAGCAGTTATATTTGTTCTACAGGGCTAACATTTTTACTGAATCTTAACTTAGTAATTGCACAGATGTACAATAGATGCCATATAAGCATTTTAATATATATATATATATATATATATATATATATATATATATATATATATTATGTTCATAGACATGGAAGACATTAGAACTTTTTTTTACTCACTTAAAATATCGCATATATATACCAGATAGTTTATATTGACTTAAATTGACTGTTAACTACTTTTAAAGGGGAAATAACTGTTATTTACAAGGCAATAATTCAGCTAATATGTATTCTCTCATTAAATATTTTCCTTCATACAATATTTCTTCAATCCTAATACAGTAAGAAAGTGCTTACTGAGCATTTGATTTTTTCAGCAACATATGAGAAAAACATAGTGATACATACATGCACAAATGTTTACAGAATATATCATAAAATGATATGGATGGAACTATAAAGCAATAAATTACTATAAATTCATCACTTCAGCCTCTTGTGACAATTGTTGCATTTTTCTTAACAGATTCTCTTTTTGTTAGACCTATTTAAATATCTAATTTACACAAAAGTTAGCATTACATCTGAAAGTATATTCAAGAAGTTGTAACAAAACACTTGTGTTTAAGTTGTTCATAAATGGAGTGATTTGCTAATTGAAAATCATGTGACTAATTTCATAATTTTTATGTTTAGCTATTTTGTTTTTATTATACTCAAAAGAAGCTTACTATATGATAGTCAATGAAAGTAGTGCAATATTAGCCTACCAAAGAATTCATTCTTTTGTTGAGGGAGAAGAGATGGAGTACACAATAGAGAAAAGAAACGATTACTATAATCTGATTAAGATTGATTGATAAATTTATTTGACGCAATGTTTTCATTCTACAGCTGCCTCAAACCAAAATAATTTGCTGCAGTGTAGGAATTTCTATGTTACTTTCTATCAAACATGAGACATTACGTGAATGTCCCAAAAGAATGCCATCTATAATTTCACCTTATTAATTATTTGCATGTTAGCTTCACATTATGTTGCATCATCATTGAAAATTAGGGAGCACAGAAACTATCATCTTACTTCTATAATGCAATAAAGAAGTTGTAAAATTAATTATATGATAGTATGCATCATTACTCTTGAGCTGATTGATTCCAGACTCTCGTATACAAAAGATGTTTCATAATTTCTCAGTATCCTTCATGATGTTTGTCAAAACAAATTTTAACATGTTTATTTATAACAAAATATAAGAGCGTATTTTATGAATTTATGTAAATGTAATGGACAGGTTTAAAGCTGCCTCACTTTGCCATGAAGATGATAGAGCAGATTCCACACATATGTTGATAAAGTTTACAGGTTATATTTTATGATCATCTTAACACATTTCTGCATTGTATCTTTGGGTTTACAGTGTTTTGAGTGTGTGTTGTCAAAATGCAGGAGGTTGTCTCACATTTCCAATTAACTGGAAGATGAAATTCTTTGCTGGCCATTTGCCTCAACAAAAGTAAAATTATACTTAGAGGTATGGGAGGATAAAAGATAGCGATCAGAATTCAAAGTTGTAAGTTATTAAAGAAGAAAGAGTTTGGATGGAAACATGAACATTGTCATGTAAATGATTTGTGAGTAACTGTCATAAAGTTTAGCATATATGAACGTTCAAAACCTGAAAGAACTTGAGTTCAATCATTCTAAGATTTGTGATTTGAAATTCTAAGTCATCAAAAATAATCGCAAAAGAAAGGATTTCCACATATATATTAGGTAATGAAGACATTATAGAAAATATCCTGATAGTCAACAAATATTTAAAAAACAGAGAAAGTGATACATGGAAATAGAGTCTAGCTAAATACAAAGCAATTGATGAAGTCGGAGAATACTACATAGGAGAGTATTTAATGTGTACTTGAAGAATCTGGGCTTTATTGTTTAGGAAACAGAATAAAAGTCAGCTTTTAATCTGACCAATGGGCAAAGAAAGAGGATGAATAGAAAGAACAAAATATTGGTAATTATTTTGTGGGTTCTCATGCTGATATAGTGCAAGACTGGCAGAAAGAAACAGATGTATTTATTTGAAATATAATGGGGAAAGTATTGTGATTTATTATTATTAATTGTACAGATATATAACATGAAAAATAATATAACTTAATGCAGCAGATTGGAAATAATGAATATTTTATATGTGTGAAAGATATCAATTTTCCTTTGAAGAAATTACTGAAAAATGACAACACACTAGTATATAATCTTATCTTCAGTTGATACTAGGCGTCATCTAATTAAAATATTTTCATAAGTATGCTTAATTAGGCTTAATGACATCATTGGAAGTGAGACTTGGGGTGATGCAAAGGGATAACAGAAATTTCTGTATCTGCAGTATAATAATTCCATTATGTAATGCAAAATATAAATATCAAAAAGCACATTAATAAAGAATTTTAGCAACATTTGGCATGTACAAAAGTGATGTGGATAAGCTATGTGTATATATATTTAAAATATGAAACATAGCCACAGAATAATCTGAAATTTTTAGAACATAGTAAGCTGAAAAAAATAGGCACAGGGTCTCTAGTACTCAACTGAATCAAGTAAACTATTCAATGATTAGATTTCTAAAACAAGCTACACAAAATGTTATAGTACTATGCTAGTAGCCAGATTTTAACCAAAACAGTTACAACGGAATATATGAGACATTTTACTACTTTCAGAGTAAAACAGTTCCTACTCTAAAAAAAGTATGATTTAGTATTTAATGTTAGCATATTATGGTTTAGATCTGAAATGCTTCCCAGAAGCAGGGTGCAAAGCATAAATCTTCCTTTTGAGAACCGACTCCCTGGGATATCTGCTCTTTCAGGAACACCTAGGGATCTATATCCCAGAGTTGGGCCATCCAAGCCTCGGAAGGCCATTGCAATTATGGTCCAAGCATTGCGGGGGTGGGGGGAAATTTCTGGTTGTGCTGGCCCACCATGATTTCATCCATGAGGTGCTGGGGGGGTGGGGAGATTGACATGTTTTTGTCAGCATTTAGAATGCTAGTGATATGGGATCATGGAGGGCTCCTTCTAGATCTCAGAAGAGATGTAGGAGACCAGGCAAGGATATGTGATAGGATCACCATCCCATCCAGGTGTTCCTGAAGGAGGGATGCTTGCTGCTGTGAGAATGAAGAAAATAGCACTGTAGAGACTCCAGGAAGTTGAAAATACCAGGAAGGTAAGTCAACGTGTGAGGAAAGCTTTAGACAGTGAATGTAGCTAGTCCAAGAAAGAGCCAGATGGGTTGCACATGTCAGTGCTATTGCAGCAGTGCTGTCCAAGATCTTGGAGATTGTATCTCACCACAATCTGCCCTGGGTTCAGAGCACAGGATGATAAGATTTAATGTCTGTCATAATCTCTCACTTTTGTAATGGGAATGTTTATGCCATTGTATATTTGAAATAATCAACTTTTTTATATTTACAAGGACTTAAAAGTAAGTATTTGCCTTGAGTGTCAGAGAAGACTTTGGACTTTTAAGCATTGTCAGTACTATTAAGATTTCGGCGACTTTTAGGAATGGACTAAATGTTATTTTTCATAAAGAAATGGACATGAGTGTGGGGCAGACTGCTATGGGTTAGATCTAAACTGTGCCCGAAAATTCTCATGTGTTCAGTAGGTGATGGAGTCAGTCACAAGGGTGCTGTACTCATCAACGATTAATCCAAAGTTAACTTCATGGCTGGCTGAATGTCTTGTTAGGAGGCAGGGCCTGATCAGAAGAGATACATTACTGGGGGTTTGACTTGGAAAGGCATATTCTTCCTAGTTCCTCTATTTCTTTTAAAATCTGTTAAACCTTGGCAAATCATCCTTATTTTTCTCAGTTTAAACATCATCTCTTCAGGAAAGTTATTTTTATCTCATTTGCTTGCCCGACGAGATGAAACAATTTCATATAACTTTGTTAAGTATATTGCTATCTTCATTTTTATAGATACAAAGTTGAAAAGCATAGTAACTCTTTCCCAACTCACTCTACTAATATTAGTAAACTGGTAGAATGAGGATTAGGAGACATGTATTTCAAGCATCACGTCTATGACCATTTCCCTCCTTCTTATACTTGATTCTCATTCACGCAACTTATTCTGAGTCTTCTGTTAACGCAGATAGGGCTTCTTGTCCTTGATTCTTCATTAGATACATTGCAGCTCATTCATTTGCTATTTTTATTCTCTTCTTTTCCTAGTTACTGCTTTTGTTATTTTTCTTTGCCATTAATCAGCTTCGATCATTTCCCCGCTACCTATCTTTTGTTTTTAGGGCTTAACCTTTCAAGTTATTTTTAAAAAGTTGGTACGTTATTTTTTGACTTCCAATTTCTTAAATACAAACTACATTATTAAAAGAGATAGCACATTAACATCTTTGGAAAGGTTTTATAAAAGTAAGCAATATTAGTAAACTCAGCTTTGTAGTTTATACTACCACACAGGGTCTATAAGAATGACGCAAAGTGAATGTAAACAGAAAGAATTAAGATCATTCAGTGACTTTTTAAAAATGTTGGCCAAAACTTAAAAGTCTAATTTTTCAGTGTTTGATGCTTGGGGAGATAAAAATTATAAGCCAGAATCAAGTACAGTATAAATTTAAATATTGATAACATTGAGATGTTATATTTTATTTGCACAAAACTTACCAAGAATAGTTCGGACAGTGCTTGTCTTCTTTTATACAAATTACGACACACAGCAAGTTACTTGTTCTCTGCCTTGGTGAATTGTCGTACTCCTAAACTGGAGGCATTTACAGATGTATTCTTTTGTTGTTGTTGTATAGTAACTTACCACAAATCAGGCTGCTTAAAACAACCTTAATGTATTGTCTGAAAAGATTTCAAGGTCCAAACTCGGAGCATGTGTGGCCAAGCTCTCTCTTAGGGTTAGTCTCACAGTGCTGGAGACAGTGTTAGCTGAGATGGGCTCTATCCTAGCTACTCTGGGAGAGAATTGGCTTCTCAATGTTACTTAGGTTGTTAGCAGAATTTAATTTTCAATGTATTTCTGTAGAATTGAGGTCCCCATTTTCTTGTCAGCTCTTAGCTTTTTGCTTAAGGCTCCTGTCTTCTGCTGCTGTTGCTTTTTTGTTTTTGCTTTGTTTTCCCACATACTTATTAGTACACATAGAGGATACACAATGGTAATAATGACCCTATTTATTTTGTGTACATATGCATTGCGTCAACATTACAATCCCTTCTGTTCCCCTTTTTTGGGCTCCTGCACCCTCTCTCATCCTCCCTGACTCTCAGTATCACTTCTTCTTCTAAATATATCTACATTCTTCCTGAATGCCAGAAAAAATGAACTGAATTCTCCCCGTGCAAAAAAAACCAAAACAAAACAAACATCTCACACACATTTTCTTCCCACATTTCAAATCGCTTTTATGTTCTCTTCTGTTAACAGATGGAGAAAAACTTTTAAAGTGTTAAATGACTTAGTTAATCCCGCTCAAATAATGTCCAAATATATTTTAAAGTCAACAAATTAAGACTCTACTTACATTTGCAAAATCCCCTCACAACAGTGCTGTGATTGGTATTCAGTTTGCATAACCAGGTAACAAGCATCTTGAATGACTTTCTATGGAATTCTGCTTATCGTACACATTTTTATACATCTAACATGAAACACCCAATGTACCGGGGCTTTGCTTCCTTTGAAAAATCTTTACTCTTTTCCACCACCACCAACTTCCTCATTCATGTCAACTAGCTCTGGATCTGAGGTCATCTGGATTCCTATCTTGAGTCTCTAGAATTCTGGCAGTGTCATGTCTATGATCAGCCATTGTCCAAGAGCTTTCAATGGCACTTGCAGTGACTCATTTTTCTTTACTGCATGCCATCTTTTGATTATCTTCTTTAAAACACCATGTAGGTTCACTACTGGAAGAAAAGGGGACAGCTCAATTACGTACTGAGCTGTGAGTGGACATTGCATTCTAATTCATTTCCTTTGTTTCTTGTGTGGTTCAGAGGATATTTTATTTATAAATCAATGTATTTTCATTGGCATACTTTTTCACTTTTAGAAAAGTTCTATTACTCTTGTTTTCAATACTGTATCATCATTGTTTTAATAAAATTTCATCTATTAAGCACCTGCCTAGCAAATTCAAGGCCCTGCATTTGATTTCTCAACACCACATAAAGCCAGGCGTAGTGGTGCACACCTGTAATCCTAGCACTCGAGAGGGTGAGGCAGGAGGATTGCCTTAAGTCCAATGCTAGCCTGAGCTACACAGTGAGTTAGGGTCCACCTGGAATACAGAGCGAGACCCTGTCTCAAATAAATAAATAAACATATACACACATACATACATACATTCATACATACATACATACATACATTCCATCTATAAACTTCAAAATTTCAGTATTTAGGGCTGTCATATTCAGAACATAATATTATCTGCAAAGAGTTCTAACTGCATAGTTAGCAAAAACTACAGAACAAGTACTCTGCTATACAATAGTTTTTATGCAGAGTTTGAGTTCTACCTGAAATTTTAAATGGAAAAAAAGGTTTCCTTCATCCCAAGTTTCTATTTTATGAAAATTATGAAAGATTTAAAATGCCCGAGAATCCAGAAGTATAATGTAATACTATTTTCACCACAATATTCTCAGGTGGAGGTTTCTTTGACTGGCACCTAAGGTAACTGTGAAAGCAAGTAAAGAGATATTAAATTTCTAGTGGAACTGCTGATGATGATAACATTATTTTCATTAATTCACTTACCTCCGGATATGGAAAAGCTTATCTCATTTTCCCTACTATCATCTTGGAAGACATGAAGGCAAATGACTGACTCTCTTTTGCCATTTATCTCTATCTATCTATCTATCTATCTATCTATCTATCTATCTATCTATCTATCTTCATCATCACCATCATCACCATAATCATCTAACATCACTTATATATCTCAAATTTCTTCTGTCTGTCCATTCTTTAACCAAAGGAAAAAGGAATATTATTTCAAGTATTCTGACTTGCAATTTTAATTGATGAATCATGGACTATTTTCTCAGTTCCATGATTATACTTTTCTCCACTGAAATTTCACTGTTTTCACTTCTACCTTTCAGTGTCTGTGTTCATGTGTATGTTTTTATGTACTATAAAAACAAAGATATTCTCGCTGTTTCCTTCCATAGGAGGGAAGCAATGCATTTAATAGTGTCTTTATTGCCATTTATTCAGTATTCAGATATTTACCATGAAGAAATCTTTTAATATCTACTCCACGATTCACATGAAAGTGGAAATACGGTCCAACATTTTTTTGCTATATTTTGATTATGTATGCATGCAATCCTACACAGTATATAGCACTGGTTCTCATGTTGTTGAATTTCAAGTGAAAGGCAGCAAATTATAAGAATGTATGCTTTATGAAAGATCTTATTTGGACAGCTCTAGCTAATTTATTTTTACTTTTACATGGTGACTACATACATTTTAAATAGTTATTTCTGTTGCTTTCCGTATTTTCTTGTTACATACAATACTACATGATGTGGAAATAGTGGAATATTGGTTATTCTGTCTTCTAACAGCATAAATATTTTCAAATTGTTTTCCAAAATATTTTCCTAGTTTAGAATTCACTCGCAATGTATGAGTTTTAACTTTTTATGATTTTAATTGCTCCATATACTGCCCTTTTTATTTAACTATACTTAATGGTGTGTCTGGGGAGGAGTTCTTTAGTTTGCATTTTTATGAACCTGAGGAATCTTTCACATCTTTGTTGTTGTTGTTGTTGTTGTTGTTGTTGGCCATTTGGGTTTTTTCAAAGAACCAGCTGCTCTTTCCCATTGTCAACTTACCAACTGCACAACTGTTACAAAAAATAATCCTTTAATACTTAAAAGTACTGCAAAACTACTAGTACTTTGGTACTAGTAGTTCCAGTTGTTTGCTTGTTTCTTTCATTGACAATAACTTTTAATTTTACTTTTGTTCAATGTATCAATATTGTCTCTGTTACTTTAAGAAATTCTTACCGTACACACAACTATAAACACCTCACTCTATTTTTCTAGAAAGGCTTTAAATTTCACATTTACATTAAATCTTTAATCTGCATAAGAGTAAACGTCTGTATGTGGAGTAGTTTTATCAGTCATTTGTGGATGAATTTTTCTAGGCGGTATATTGATTTAATTCATTATGATGCTAATTTTATTATCAGGATGATGGAAGTACCCAAACCACAATATATGGGTTGTCAAAAAGAAATTTAGCATTATACCTGGCTAGTCACAGGAATCTTAAAATTTGTTAAGCTCCAAGAAAATAACTATCAATATTTGTAGTCTAATCAAAATTTATTTTCAATTCATACTTCAAGCAAGGATACTGCCATATATATATATATATATATATATATATATATATATATATATATATATATATATATATATATATATATATATATGAATATGCTACCTCTTTTTCAGGTATTTTCAACACACTGTAAGAAAATTTTATCATTTTTTACAGAAAATCTTACACCTTTCACCATTACAATTTGCTGTCTTACATTCTAAACGTAATACATATTAAATATTAAAATACTGGAGTTTTTTGGGTTTGTACTGATGGTGGAACCCAGAGCCTTCCCCCTGGGCTGCAACCTCAGCCTCTTTTGACTTTGAGACAGTCTGGCTGAGTCGCTGTTATCCCAGCTGCCCAAGGGCTGGGGCTGCAGATATGTACCACCAAGCTTGGTTGGGGTCTTGATCTTTTTTTTTTTTTTTTTTTTTTTTGCAACGTCACTGTAACCTTTCAATCCTTACAATATAATTATTCGGACAGTCTATAAAAGTATCTAAGTAATATCTGTGCAGAAAACAATTTTTTCCACACCTGCTTCTGAAGGAAATGCTCCCAGGTATTTAAAATTAAGCACAGTTAAGTGTATTATAGTTCTTTTTAAATACATAGCCTTTAGCAGTGTATAGACATTCTCTTTGTGTGCATATTCTTTTCTAAAAAAAAATTTGGCATATATTTTAAAACTCTTTTACTGTTTCCTGTTTGCAATACATAGTATTTACATTTGCTTTGGAGAGGTGATCTTGATAATTTTTAATCCTTTTTCCCTGCTCCTACTCTCCTCCTTGAAATTTCCAGTTTTACTGTAACAGCAATATGATACTCTTTTAATCTTGCTCTGTTTTCATTAACCTAGCTAATTATGATTAATTCTGGTATTTTATAAGGATTTGCTATTAACTTTATGTTCTTAGTCTACTTATATTTTCCTAAATGGTCTTTGATACTTTGTTGCTTGCTAAACCGTCTTTACAATTTTACCTAGTGTAATTAGGTATGTATTGGGGTAGAAATCGTTAGATTTTCTAACAGATATACTGATTTTAAAAATGAAAAAAAATCCTTATGCATTACATTTTCCTTAGATTTCTACTGAAATTTATCGCTTAAAAGTTGTTCATGTCATGAACTTTTAATTGACTCTTTAAAAAAATTAGTCTTTCTTAAATTAAAATTTATATTGCTTCCAGAAAGAATTCTGGCCCAGGAGATGTGAAAGCCATATTCTATTCTATATTTGCTTCTACAATTTCTAGATTTTTGACTTTTGTTCTATGGACAAGTCAATACTGCTGAACATTTTTTTTTTTTCTAAAATCAACTTGATATTTGCTATTCAGCTCCAATATTTCCAATAAGGCTTAAGGAGCATTAAAAACAAGAACTGCAGATAACCTAGGCTAGAAAGTTATGTTGGCACAGACCTGTAATCCCAGTTATCTGGGAGGCTGAGACAAGAGCAGCAACATAGGAAATGTGAGGTCACCCTAGGTAATTTGCTGACACCCCATCTCAAATAATAGAAATGATTGGTGATGCAACCTTGTGGTCTTTGAGTTCAATCTCTAGTAATGCAAAAACAAAGCAAATCCTGTCAAAAGGATCTATTTATCTAGTTTCTTTTTAAAAAGCATTATTTTTGTAAAAAGTCACATCAAAGGATTCTTTAATGTTATCTCAAGGTAACCTGAAAACTTATTTTGAACACTAATGTGGATAAATGTTTAACATTCTGCTTTAAGCACTCTGACACACTTTCATTTCATAAAAATTTCTTGAACAAATTATAAGAAATTATGGAACAAGTATGTATGTTAACAGGAGGAAATTCTAATAACAATGTGTACGAAGCAGGTTCTTCCTGAATCCTTGTTTCAGTACTCCTTATTTTGTCTTTTAGTGAACATCAAATATGTGGTTACTACCTTGACACTACAGGCGAGCATTTTTACGATGCTAAATCTAGAAGTTGAACACGTGGAGTTAGAAGGCATGTGATGAACTTTTTTAAATGATAGGAAAAGAATAAGATGTACCATTCTTAAAGCTCCACTATCAATTATTCAAGAAAGCACTGACATTTTACAGTATATCATATTTTAGAACTAAGCCAATACTAAATAAATTCAATAGAAGGCTACAAAATAGGCCCCAAAATTCTTTCGCTTGAATGCCACTTGATAGCAGATCCTTTTAAAGAATTTCAATATAAATAATGAGAATCTGACTTAAAGCAAAAATGCTGGTGAAATTTCCTTGTTTTGTTTTGTTATGGTTATAGTGAATCTTTTGAGGTCTTAGTTTTATATGTTCTCAACTTAGGCCGATCGACTGGTCTTGTCATGTTTAAACAGGACAATGACATGTAAATCTAGAGACTTTGAAAGGGACAATGATTCTAGTGTGTTACACATCTGAGAGTTTCCTAAAATATTTCTGGCCTCACTTCCAAGACAATGTTACTGCCTTAATACTATTTCTAGCCTGGAACTATTGATTTAGAGCATTTAATAAGACAGTCTTTTTGAACAGTACTAAGGAGCGTAACATAAAAATCAAATCTGTCTCAAAATAAAACTAAATAGAGCACTGGGTAAATTTTTTAAATTATGGAAAAAGCAGTACCTTTCAAAGGTGGAATCACTTTCTGCTAAGAGTAATTCGCCTTTTATTAGCTTAAAATGATGATAAAATGTATTAAGCATACCTTGACTTCTAATGATACTAAACTTCACGGTGAGCTTTCAATAACAGGTCTGACTGTATTTATCACCTTCTTGTCTTGTAAGAAAAAGGGGAGATTATATACAGCTTCTCTCACCAGATACTGCAGATAGCTAAGATTGCAGGACAAAATTAATGAAAGGATTAAAGTGGGCCTGGTAGTGCAGGCCTGAAATCCCAACCCTCTGGGAGGCAGAGACAGGACTACTAATTCAAGCTCAGTCAGTGTAACTTAGTGATTTAGAGAGAGTGTTTCTTAACAAACTCAGAAACAGATTGGGGATGTAGCTGCTTGGCGTGAAGACCCTGGGCTGGATCCCCAGCGAGTGAGAGAGAGAGAGAAATGCACACACGAGCTAAACGAAATTCTGTTCTAATATAACTCCCATTCAAAAGAGGTACAAAAGTTTGACAGTGATTCAACATTTATTTTATACTATGTCAACGTCTGAATAGCATGTACAATTTTTAAAAATGAACATTCAGAGTCTTAACAGTCATTGTTTCAAATTTTATTATTACTTTTAGCAATGGGGAGATGCAGTTTATTTACACCAGCAGCCATAGGGGTTAGGGGAAGACACAGTTAATCAGCTATCTGTAAAGGATGGAATACTTAGCAAAAATAAGAATCTTCAAATTAAAAGACAGTGGTGAGTTTCACATTACCCTCCCCTAATGATCCCAGCATGCGACAATGCCAGGCAGTAGCCCACGGGCATGCGGTGGTAGGAACTAATTATGGAAGAAGTCACAAACCACAAAAATTGTAAAGAACCCCTTTCCCCCCATACACACATACACACTCGGATACATAGCAGGATTACAGGGTGATCAATACAATTAATTGAAGAGGGAAACAGGAATTCGCGGTTATAAGGTTAGAGGAAAGGTAGGGAAAGGAAGAGTTCCTAACCACTGTCAACTACACTGTAGCATAGATTATCACCCTAAAAAGTAACCTGTTCCCCAGGGCACTGGCTAGACTGAGCCCACCTTATCCTTCACAGAGCAAGGGATTATTGTCCTAATAATGCAATAAGGGCAACAAAACTAGGGAATTAATGTGAAAAATTATTATTCAAAACAACTTCCCACACATGCCTCTTCTACCAGAAGAGTAAGTTGGAAAGGAAACACAAAACAGTCAAGTTGTGATCTGAATGCTCTGTGCGAAGGAAGAGTAAGTAGACTGTTGCCTTTCTTCCTTGCCCAAAGTCACTTAACTCTCTTTTTCTTCTACATTCTCTTAGGAGATGCTGACAAAGTACACAGTAAAGATCATTCCAAATTACTCCTGCCAAGGTTTTGCTTTGTTTTTACAGTAGCCACAATTACTGGATTGAAGGACAATATGTAACAAGGCCTAAATCCTATCAGGAAAGACTAGGAAGAGAAGGCCCGATCTCTGTTTTCCTTACCTCTAGAATATGTGACCCAAATCAGTCCACTGAGTCCAAATAGCTCCTTCTGATATAAGGATGCTACATATACAAGGGTTAGAGAGAGCAGACCAGGACCGACTCCATCCCTGTGTCAGTCAGCCTTCACTGTTCTTCTGTTGATTCTAAACACAAGTATCTAAAAGGAGGTGGGACAGAATGCATGAACACAGAGCAGGGCATACTAGCAAGGTAGTTCTATGAAGAACTATTCAGGCACGACACTGCCTTATAAATACAAAGTTTTTAAATTCTCTTCCTATTCCAATCCAAACAGAGGGATCTGTAAGAAACATTATGAGTTTTCTAAAGAAATAAAAAAAAAAAATAACATAAACTTAACAGAAGCTAGGGGAAGAAAATAATTGGCATATTTCAGAAGCAAGAGCATTAAAAGAGACAGAGTAAAACTGTTCACGGAATAGGCAAGTGGCAAGCAGCACCTGAAGTCATGAGCTGCACCAGACAGGCAGTGGAGCAGTGGACAGGAACCTGGGGCCAAGCCAGACATGAAGCTGGGTCCCTTACTGGGGCACAGAATGAGGTAAGAAAACATTTCAAAGAAAGCAGCACCGTTCTGCTCTCAGGACTCCCACCCTCCTCTACTTTATGAACACTTCCTCCAGGAGCAGAGGGTAGTTTTTATACGCAGCTCTTACCTTCCATCCTTCCCTTCCCCACTTCCTAAAGCCAGATATTTGAGGCCGTTCCTAACTCCCAACATTATAAAGGACAACTCTTGAAATCAAGATGGTCCAAAGGAGACCAAATGGTAAGGATTGCTACTTGTGAGGGTAAAAGAAAGTGGTGGACTGTCTGCATAGTCACCATCGCCTGTCCAGCTAAAAGAACAGGGGCATTTAACAGGATTCTGCACACAGGCAGATGACGACAAAGTCCTGCTCCTTGGTTCCTGGTATTGACACATTCACATTATTCAGGGCAGCTAAAAGAGGACCCCTCTGGGCTCAGTTTTCAAGTGATCTCCTGTACAGCCATGATACTCCTCTGGAGTTTAGCTCTACCCCTTGAGTAGGGGCCAGGTTGTTACCTAATATTACCCAGTCAGACCCATGGATGGGCTAAGTAAACAGTAATTTAGTGTACGAAAGAACTGCCCCACTAAACTTAAGTCCATGGCATATTAAGTCCAGATATGAATCTTCCAGATTGAGAGAGACTGCACAGTTGCAGCTACCTCCTACCTCCCTATGGGATCACAAAAGAATCTTCAGCCTGTCTGGACAACCAAGTTGTTCTTCACCAAGCCTATGCCACTGGGTGGGAGGAAAAGAAAAGAGGGCTCTCCTCAACCAAAGGTTAGGCCTTGTACCCAAGTCCGTTGAAATTACTGCAAATGCTGGACCTCTGGAAAACAGGTGCTTCTGAATTTTTCTTCTTACAGTCAAGGCCTCAAAGCTCCCCTATCAAATTCAACTGGGAATGTGTCTTGGTCATCCCAAGTTGATAGGATCTGGATCTCATACCTGACTTCCATCTGTATCTCACAAACCCATTATCAGAGGAGCATTGGAGTAGTCCCTCTGAAGCACATTTGATTATGGTCTGACCATCAGTAACGTCCACACTGTGCAGGAAGCCCTTGACATCAGCAGATAGAAAGTCTAAGAAACAAAGGATTGATATGCTGGGGACACAACTGCTCACCTGTCCACTGAGTATAGTACAGGCACATCCCGGTGTGTTTAAGAGATCCACACACATTGCATGGTGCCTAGGTTGTGCACCTTCTCCTGTCCAGGGTTTCAGACTGGCCCCAGGTTACACTTAAAAAAGATCCGAATTTTAGAATTCTCCACTTTAGTTTTTTCCTTTTCTTTTTCAATGCTAGTTTCTTCAAGGGGGGATGGGGACTTATTTTTTTGTTTGTTTGTTTTTGTTTTGCTTTTCTTTTTCTACTGAGCTTCCTCCTGCAAGCCACAGGATCAGTCTACATCACTGTCCTGGTCTCTCCCAGTCTCTCTTCATGTTGCAGCTACTGGAATTCTGGAGGTGAGCGCTGCAGCTGCTGATCGGGCCCATTCCCAGATTCTCCAGGGATGGAGCAACGCGGAAGGCGGCATGCTCCTTTGTCTTCCACTGGCTGAATGCCAAAATCCTTCACGCTACCAGTCTCCGCGAACTCCAGGTAGAAGTAGCCACACTTGACTGCCCGGTGCACCTCAAAGCAGAATCCCAAACAAGAATCCTCTATGAGGTCTACATATATTTCCTGAGCGATGGCCTCTAGCTTGTTAGTATCCAGATTAGCCAACGAAATTTCCTCCATTTTAATTTTCAAACGTTTGTGGAGAGGGCGCTGGTTTTACTCACGGCAGCTCCACGTCGGGCTCCGCGGGCCGCGCCAAGGCCTGTAGGCCCCTCCGGAACGCGTCCTCCGGCGGCGGCGACGTTGGCGTCTGCTGCGGCAGAAGCAGCAGGGGCAGGAGGGCTCGCGAACCCCAGGTCTTTCGGTTATCGTTGACGTCTCGCGGGTTCCGGGCTGTCTGCTAACCCCGGGAAAGGACTCGCCGCCAAAACGCCTGGCCGCTTCACCCAGCCGCCAGGGCCTCTTCCGCTCGCTTGTCTAGCCTAGCCCCGCCTCTCCGCTTCCGCTCCCAGCGCGCCTGCGCACTGACTCCGCGCAGAGCCGGGGACGCGCAGCTGCTCTGGAGGGCGTCTGAGTTTATCTGGAAGTCTAGGAGGTGGGACAGTGTCTGTTTTTATCTGCGTTTGTGAAAAGATTGAAAGATGCTGTTTCATGTTAACTTATCTGTAGATTTAAACGTTCACTAGTGAATTCAGCTCCAATGTTTAATCAATTTTTTTTTTTCTGGAAAGGGAAGAATATTATGTGCCCTAGTGTGGGATAATCCTAAATACAGTTTCAGGAACGGTTCAAATAGGTTTGAAAATTTGGCTTATATGATTGACTTGTAAGTATTTATAGTAGTACCGCAGTTGTCATTTAAATCCACTAGATGGTGTAAGGAAACAAATTACAGTGTAGTTTACCGTTTACCTTAGATTCTTTTTTGAATGAAAAGAAAGTAGGCTTTAAAGGCGTAATTCATATGTATTGATCAAATAAACCTGAGACATTTATCTCAATTACAATATCAAGTCGATGTAACTATCAAGAGATAATTATATGAATATCTAAAAGAGTTCAGGGATGTAATTGTGTATATTTTGCCTGGAAGAGAAAAAAGACTATTTTTAAAGTTATGCAGAAGAGATAGTTAGAACTGGAGTTATGTTATCTAGTTTTAATTCTTAGAGTCAACATCTAACAGTCCTTTTGCCTCCTTTGAATAAAACTAGTCGAATAAGACTAATCTTTATTTCATAGTTGAGTAAATTATATTTTTATTAAACATCTAAGATAAGCGAAGGTTCTGTAATGTTAATTGTTTATACTTATGAATTTAAACATAACAATCACTATAATATTTTAGCTTTTGGGCATTATTTGAGTCTTCAAAATCACACTGAAATAAAACAATAATTTATAATTTTTAATTTATCAATATAAATTATAAATTTATAATTTATCAATAATAGTTATAATGTAAAAATTAAAATAAAAAAACTTTACTGGCAGTTTCCTGATTCAGTTTCTTTTTATCCAAAATAAAGGAAAGACAAGTATGTTTCCAAAGACATGATATAAGTAATATGTGTTCACTAGATTACTTTACAGTGTTTTACAATTCATTCATAATAGCTCACCGTACGTTTTCATGAATAAAGAATTAGAATAGTTTGGTTTATGTGTACCCTGTACTTATAGCCACCTAGATTTCTGATTGCATATATGCTTTTTTTGGTTGGTTGTTTGGTTGGTTGGTTGTCTTTTGGAGACCGTGTCTTGCTCTATAGCCCAGGCTGGCCCTGAAGTCATTATGGAGCTCAGCCTGGCCTTGAGCTCAAGCAATCCTCCTATCTCAGCCTCCCCTGTGCTGGGATTACAGGCATGATCCACCATGCCCAGCTTATGTGGTGCTTGGGAATCTAACTTAGGTACTTAGCCCTTACCTAAGGGCTTGCTAGGCAAGTGCTTTAGCCCCTGAGACATTTCTCCAGCCCTATTTTACAGTTTTAAAAACTATAAATTAGTGGTTATGTAACATTTTTAAAGGCAAGGGTATTTCATTTACATTTTTAAAATCTAAGATGGTCTATATAATTTATGTGTTCAACATTCAAAAACTGGCATCATATAGTAATACAAGTTGGACTGGTTCTTGAGACAGACTACCTTCTGCCAGTTACTGTCTGTGTGAACTTTTCAATTCTGTGTATGTTTTGTTTATGTGGTTTTTCTTTCACTGTAAAGTGTTAACTATGGAGTGAGGCCTGAGTTTCTGCATTTCAAACATTTAACTGCCATATTCCTGTCACTAATTTACTTGGTGACTTTGGATAAGAAGGTAAGTTTGTTGTGGTGAACATCCACCACACCACCACCACCACCACCATACAGATTCATATTTTCTGACTGTTTATTTCAGAAAAAGATTCTCCATGAATTGAGCAATCAGACAGATTGGAATCTAACCAATAGGAGGTCTTGTATATTCTCATGGGTAGGTTCATGAAGCTCAAATGTTGACTCCTACTGGGTTGCTGGAAGGTTTTCTTATTACCAATTAATCTACCCCCCTCCCTCGTGCATCTTGAAGTACCCCCAAGTGTTGTGTTAAGAGAATTGCTTAGCTACTGAATTCCATCTGCGTACTGCAATTAGTTTGCCTAACACACCACAATATGGCTTTTGGTGATTATTTTTAGTTAAAATTTCTAATTAATTTAGAGATTTTAACTGCTATGGAATGTACTTTTATCTAGAGATCATTGATTAAAACTTTGCTAACTTTTTAAAATTTTATCCAGGTATGTTACAATAAAAAAGTAGTGTATCAGAGAAAGAGTGAATATTTTCCAAGTTATCTTTTCTCATAGAGAGTCCTTTCATCAAACTATTCGTCTGGCAGTAAAGAATGTTTGGAATTTGTGCCTTTTTGTCAATAATTTGCTAATAGAAATGTTAGTAATACCTCTAAATACTAGCACATTCTTTTACTTACAGCTTTTATTTACACATTATTTGCTGAAGTCCTTTTTTTAAGATTTCATTTCAAACCATTTTCATCGTTTGCTTGAGATCCTGAAGTCACAAAATGAGATCAGGATGCCATGGTACAATTTCAATGTCTGAAATAAATGTATGATTTAAATCTTTCCTACTAATCAATGCCAGTAATGAAATAAAGCTAATTTACTGAATTTTGAAATTTATGACAATATGTAATGATAAACCATTAAAATATAAATAATCCTCACTTGTCATTAATAAATTATTATGTTATTACAAAATATTTTAGTAATTAGTATAATAAAATGTATTTAAAAGTTGATCTTCAGAACCAGTTTAATCTGTGAAAAGTCTTTAGGGGATCTTTGGAATTGTTTCCTCCACATATATTGTATGTCTAGATAGGTTTTTAAAAAATATCTTAAAGTGCATATAACACTTACTCTAACAATTAT
Source organism: Ctenodactylus gundi (assembly GCA_004027205.1). Lineage (NCBI taxonomy): Eukaryota > Metazoa > Chordata > Mammalia > Rodentia > Ctenodactylidae > Ctenodactylus > Ctenodactylus gundi. The sequence goes on from PVKB01001321.1 coordinate 168,673, forward strand.
AAAATGTCCTTAAATAGAAATAGAATGACTCCTTCTTATTTGAAAAAGTTTAGTAGATAGTAAAAGAAAGGCCATTTGTCTTCTACACAAATATAAGAATTGGTTTCAAAGCATGAACTTGAATACTGTAATAATTTGAGAGACATTTCAAACTTACAAAGTGCAGTTATATTGCAAGTAACTTCAGTGTGTCTTTCAACCAGATTTACTTATTAAAAGTTCGCCACTTTTGCCTCTTACATTTTACCCTGTGAAGTTTCCTTATTACTGATAAATCGGAGTGTGTGTGTGTGTGTGTGTGTGTGTGTGTGTGTGTGTGTGGTACTAGGAATTAAATCAAGAGCCTTCACATTGAAAATCTACATTTGTAAATTAAAAAAAAATTATTATTTTTAGACAGGGTCTCATTTGCTAAATTGATAATGATGGGAAACTCTCCAATCTCTGTATGCTTCCCAGAATGTCCAAATTACAGGCCTGTACCACTATGTCTAGCTATAAACTTGAAATATTATTTTTTCCAAGCAAATTGATAGCAAGTTGCAGACATCATGCGTAAATAGTATGCCTAAATATTTCAGTGTACATGCTCTTTAAGAACAATGCGTTCTCTGAAATCACAACGGTACAATGATCACTCCTAGAAATTTACCTAGTTCAGGTATTAATGCTATTATATAATAGAAAATCAATGTTAAGATTTTGCCAATTGTCCAAATGATGTCTTTTATCACATTTCTCCCTATATTTAATTTAGGTTCATATACTGTATCTTTCTGGTTTCCATTCAGTTTTCCTTAATCTGGAACGGTTTCATATCAATTTTTTTTTGAGACAGGAACTTACTGCGTAGTTCAGACTAGAATAGACTGGCCTCAAATGCATCTAACTTGTCCTGCATCACCCTCCCAACTGCTAGGTTTACAGGCCAGCGCCATCATGCTAAGATAACTATTATGTGGTGTTGGGGGAATCAACTCAGGGTTTTTTTTTTTTTCAGACTAGGCAAATAATCTCACCACTGAGATATACTTAGAGCCCATACCAGAGACATTTTGAATATAAAAAAAGTGAAGAGGCAGGTGGGAATATAATTGAATGGTTAAAGCACTTGCCTGGCAAGTGCAAAGCCCTGGACTAGATTTTCTAGCACTGCATAAGTTAAGTGTGGTGGCATATGCTCGTTCTGCCTACTGCCTGCCGAAGCAGGGGGTTTGCCATGAGTTTGAGTCCATCTTGGGCTCCATAGTGAGTTCAGGACCAGCCTAGAATACAGAACAAGAGAACATGAGATGTATGTCAGTCAATTTATATAGGTTAATAATATAACAAAATAATTTAAAACATTAACTTCCCTGACTAAAGCCTTTAGTAAAAATTTATCTTGACAAATTCAGATGCTGCAGCAATATTGCTTGAAAACAATGATTTCCAAGAAAGCACCTGACCTGTTACAGTAGCTTGACAAGACTGACAAAATGGGTTTCTTTTAGACATAGAAACACTCAGGAAACTTTGTATCAGTTTTAAAATGTATTTAATGATAACATATAAATCCATATCCTTCCATTGCTGATCAGTGTTCTTTAGAGGCCATTGTTAGTTTTACTAAGCACGATACTTTTTGGAAAGGTGGGTGAGGAGTTCCTATCAAGGCATAAAAAAACTGTTTCCAGAGCCTGTCTTGATTAGGAAAACATGCCTACTAACTATCAATACATATCAAAGTAAGGACACAGCAAGGGACATCTGAGAAGAGGATTTACTTGGAAAAGCTCACTCTAGTTTTAACTCATCCATTGTGAAAAAGGAAGAAGTTAAAATAATATCTTCATTTCTGGAAACCAACACTAGCAATGCTATGTGAATTGTGAAATTAGTTGCTGGCAGAATTAGGACTAAAGCTAGGGCTTCTGACTCCTAATTCAATTTCTTCCCTTTAGTAGTGGTTTCTCCAAAGTCTACATTTTATTTTAAAATTGTTTGTTAGTAATGACTACTTTCTGTAATGCATTTCAAAAAAAATTAAAATCAGCTTTAGTATGTAATTCATCAAAATCTATCAATGTGTAAATATCAGTGATCAAAGACATGATATACAGCTTATGTACTCTGCTTAATGTGCTTTTTTTGTACTACAGCTTTAGAAACATCATTTTTTCAAACTAACAGTCTATTCCAAAAAAGCCACACTTTTAATTGAAATATGTCTCTCGAGTTTTAAGAATCAAATCGTCATCCAGAAGTTCTTGCTGACCATAACTTTACTTAGACTTTCTTGTTAACTGGAAATGATATAATTTTTATACCTTTTTCAACAAACTTTTTTATTGTTTTGTGTAAAGTTAAGTTTCTTCTATCTTTTTTTAAATAGTTCTTTGCCTTAAAGTTGTAAGGAGCCACTCATGTAATTAATTGAACGTACTTTTTTCCTCATTTGACTAATGCCCATTATGTTTGATTGTGTTGATCTTCTCCCATTAAGAGCTGTCTCGTATTATCTTAAGTCAAGCTGTTAAACTGGTGGGTGGGATGCTTTTACTTCTTGTGTTCCACAGATAGGCATCTGGCAAATGCCACCAAGTGAGAGATTGATCTTCTTGCAAACATTATGGGCACATTTAGGTAGTGACATGAGAGCATCTCGGAATTTCTTATATATTAATTATGGATACTTTTTATTAAAGTAATATTTGTTTCACTTTTTAGACCTAATTTTCTATCATTTTATCAATCTTCAGTCTAATTATATCAATCCTCAATCGCTGTTGATTTTATGAAATATTTGTTACCATTCATTTTTTAGTCCTCATTGCTACTGTTTTTTATTTTATTCAACCATGCATAAATACCTAACAGAGCATTTTGGGTGTTTTTCTGTCATTTTTGATTTGGGTGTATTGCATTTGCTTCAACTGCTGAAGCCTTGTCTTTTAAGGGATAATAGTCAAACATGGATGTATGTTTCATCATTGATCCTAAGCACTCCATCCTGTATCGAGAAAGTCATTAATGCTTGATAGTTCATCAGAATCTACGCAATAAAGCTTAGATTTGAGTTTTATCTTTTAGTATTTTCAACTTTAAAAAAATTCAAGACATGTTTTTCTTAGCTTTTTATCTAAAGAACAAAGAGACATGCAATGATTTTAAATACACTAAGCTCAGGTTGACTTTCAAAATCGTTGAATATATCCCTAAACCTAAACAAAATTATGAAATTTTGGTGATCTGCATGCTAAAATATTTTTGTTACATCAACTAAGGAGCTGTCTCATTATTTGTCATTAAGAATTACTAATAACATTAACATTGTAAACCAAATTAAAAATAACTATGAGAATGATGGAATCATCCAGATTTATAGAGATAAGTGTACTGAGAGCCACATTCTAATATTATTACTAAATTCCAATTAATTTTTCACTCCCTACTACAAAATATAAGATGCATTGACTTTATATCATAGTGTTTAGGTTATAAGATATCCAATAGAGTCAACCTCTCGCAAAAACCTTACCTCCTCTTCTACAAAAAAAGTTTGAAACATTTTCAACTATATCAATTCAGAAAGTTGTATCTTGTCAGGTGGAATTATGACCTGATTATTGTCTTTGTTTGGAAATTAAGTATGAATTAAAGCTATTCTATTGGAACCATGTCAACAAATGATAATCTTATTATGATTAATTTTATATGTTGACTTGATTTAACTATAGGTTACCAAGATATGTGATAATATATTAACTGTTTGTGTTTGAGGATATTTCTGGATGTTATAAACTTTGGAATGGTAGATTGAGTAAAACAGATTGCCCTCTTGAAGGTAGATTGACCTCATGCAGTCTCTTTTAGGCATGATTAAATAAAACTGAATAAGAAATAATTCTCCCTCTCTGAATAACTGACTTTGACTTGAACTATAAATCTCCTTTCTTCACAAGTGAACTCAAACTAGACCTCCACTATTAGTTTTTCTGGCTCTGGATTTTTCATTTTTTATATTCAAGAGATACAATTGCTACCATATATCATAATGCATGTCATAATATATGTAAATAAAATATAATTTATATGCCTATATGTATAGGAATTTATTATTATATATTATATGTTTATATATTGTATTTTATCTCAGTTTTGAAGTTAGTAATTGTATGTGCCTCTCTGTACATATGTACCTGATATATCTTTCCCAAATATATTTTATTTTTAATTTCCCTGGAAAGCCCTGATCCAGAGAGTTTTTGAAAAACAATTTCGTTGGAATGCAGTTCGTCACATTTATATTTGTTTTTTTGTACCACTAAGAAATTTATTAAGATTTAATAATTTAGATCAGTACACACAAGTAAGTAAAGTTTCTCTATATTAGCATTAATGGATCAGTTACTGTAATAAAATATAACAAACTATTACAGTAGCAAACATCTGTCAAACATATAAAAATCTAACAATTTCGTAGTACTTCTGCAAAAATCTTTAGTAAAAATCTGCAAAAAAACAACAAAAATTCCAGCACATGTGGAAGTATATGACTGACAATATGTTCATGAATGGGAGCCATTATTTAGTACAATGTCAATTTTGTTGAATGAACTACATCAATTCTACATTTGAAAAAGAGTAGCTTATCACATTTTATTTATATTGTCAAAAGCTGCGTTTTCTTCAATGGTGGAATCGAATAGTTGCTACTCAGATAGTGTGTCTCATAAGCATAAAATATTTATTATGCCATTAGGGAAAGTTTATGTTTGATGTGGTCAATGTAGATGAATCAAGTAATAGTGAAGTGATTATTATCTTCAGTTTTATTATTCTGTTATTCAGAGAGATGTATAATTTTGAAAAATGTATGAAAAAACCCCAGAGACACCACTTCTACTGTGTTCCTTTAGCTTTCATTGACATCATTGAAAATTCAGAATTTTTCATTTTCTTCCCTCATATAATAGAGAAGAAAATTGACTTTAAGATTCTTCCAATTGTTAACGAATCAGAAGATTAATTCAAGGAGACAGATACCAATGTCATAATAGTAATGGTTAAATTGATTAAATAAATGAATTTTTAAACAATGGCAATAGTTCTTCAGAAAATATTGTCTAGATGAAATTTCTCAAACTTAAGTATCCGTAAGTAAGTAGTAAATTTCTAAGGACAAAAGGTTATAGTATAATTTCATAGAGTCAATAATTAAATAGGAAACTCTTTTTCTGGGAAAATTGTACATCAAAAGACCTGTACTCTATGGTTGAAATAAAGGAAGATGCGATAGTATATTTTGTTCTTTACGATTTTGCGTGTCAAAATTTTGTTGAAGATGTGTGTGGAGATTAAATTTACCTTAACCTTTCAACATAATGGTTTCAAACGATCTCCTTATTCTAACTTCTAACAGTTCCTAATTAAAAGAAAATTATTTCCAAAAACTGTACTGACACAGATGACCAATTTCAGTGATGATATTTTTGCTATGTTTGAGTGTTAAATATTAATCAGTAAAAATAAGAAAGAAACAAATGGTAGGAATACATTTTGGCAATGTAAAATTCATAGTCTCACTTCATAGGTTTCTGAAATTAGTAAAATTTTCTGTATTCATGTTACATCTTTATTAGGGGGTTGGGGCAGTGCTCCTGTCTGCATCGCACTGTAGTGCTCAAGGGTTCACATATAATTGAATTTCTATAGAGCCTCCTTTTAAAACAACCAATTTGAGTATGTCCTTGAAACACTTATGTGCAGTGAAATTCTCTTCCACTTAAACACAGATGCTCTTAATATCCTTGTTGACATCCAGTGTTAAGTTTCTAGGGTTAATTTTGTATTTTTTTACTTCATGTGCTATGGATCACCCTCATTTTATATTCATAAAAGCATTTCCACAGCTAAATTTTAGCATGCTTACCTCAGATTAGGTTCATAATTTTTCTTTGGGATTTTAAAGAAAACAACAGCACAGCTCTGTTTTAGAGAGTGCAGTGGGTAGCTTTATCAGAATCTCCAAATTACTTGATCTCATAGACACTGCCTGTATAAACAAAGTATGGCATGGACTGGAAAGAAAAATACTTGATATCAAGATGAGCAAGGATAAAAAATCAGCATAATTTGCAAAACTTCTTTTCTTGGATTTGAATTCGTAAGATCAATCTTGTGGTCTGTGACACAGTACATTTTGACACTTGGTGGCAGGCAGAGACAAGTTAGATTAATGGTTTCAGGCTGAAATTTGGCATTTTGCAAACTGCCTAAGATTTTTCTTATTTTTAATCTACTTTTCCTTGCAGAGTTATTTCTTTTCTGCACAAACCTCTCTGTATAATGCAGCAGACAGGGTCATGGAAGAAGTCAACGGAAGGGAGAAAGTCACAGGAGATCTTGTTAGTTTCTGATTTAATGACAGTACTCACAGTCGTGTCTCAAAAGAATAATTTTCTTACACCTACCACCTGATTTTGTTTATCCTTACTTTTTCCCATCTCTACTCTTGATAAACCATAATATGCAGTTAAATGTGCGGGCCATGTACGCTTTGCATGAACTTAGGTAATTTTAGTAACAGATCATATTCAGTTTTACCATCTGTAAAATAGACATTAAAATACTGTCTTGTTTATAAGGCATTGTAGCATAAAATAAAAGAAAATTGCTTAAAAGAACACTGAAGAGTAATTACTAATCATATTTCATTTCTTTAATATGATATGGGAGACATATTAGATTTCAAATTCAAACAATCCCAATTTTCAACCACTTGCATCTATATTCAGTAAACACTGAGTTTTATAAATGTGTGTGGAATTAGAAGAACAATGATAAAAGAATAGAGCTGATATTTTTAAAAGCTACTTAATGGAGATAAATAAGTAGAACAAAATCATGCAGTAAAAATGAAAGCCATTTAAAAATGTGCACAAAATTTAGTAGCCTCACCCATAATGAAGTGGTCAGTTCCTTGTACAGAGATGGGAAAATCTTGCAGGAATAAGATTCGATAAATTTTGTTGGATCAATATTGTTTGTCTATATATATATATGTGTGTGTGTGTGTGTGTGTGTGTGTGTGTGTGTGTGTGTATGTGAAATGAGGTACATTTTAGATAGAGACCAATAGAATAATTAAAATATAGAACAATGGATTTGCATACTATGCTCATTAACTTATTTGGTCCATAAGTCTTTAGAATTTTGAGATAAAATGGAAGACAAACTAGGAAAAAAAGGTCTTTTAATGCTGAACGATTCTTAAAAATTTTATATTAGAAATGTCATCTTATGTCAATGTGGAGAATGAGGAATTTTATTAAAAATAAAATTCCAGAAGTAAACAATTTGGAAGTTACAAACAATTTTATTACAAATATTATTATGAATCATTTCATTTTATTGTGTTATTTTTCTTAACTTTTTTTGACAACTTTATCAACTAAACTTTATCATAAGTATTTATGTGTATAAAAACTTAGCATATGTAGATTTTGGGAATTTTTTCAAATTTCTGGCATTTGAATTTGAAGATGTGACATGTCCACTGTGGTAAGGAAGGCTGCTATGGTTACAATATCAGATCTGATTAGCCAAATGTTAAGACATTACTAGAAAATAACACACACACACACACACAAACACACACATGCACACACACACACACACACACACACGCACTGATGTCAAACATATAAGAATTCTTGTGATAGTAGAGTTGAAGTGGATCTTATTTTTATCCACTCGGTTAAAGACAGGTTATACAGTAAATTTTAGAGAAATAATAAAATTGGAAACATAATTGATGTAGACGTTCATGGCATGCATTTTTGAATTGAGGCTAAATTTGTCTTCATGTGCACAGGTGATTGTGAAGAAGCAAATTAACTTTTAAGTAATCATTCTTTTCAGAAAGCCAACTAAGATCTTTGATGACCAAAGTCCTATCCTATAAACTCTGACAAATAATTGCTCTTCATGCGCCTGAGGTCTTTCACTCATTTGTTGTTGAAGGAATCCATCCTTGCCTGGCGTAAGTTTGAAAGCATCCAGAGATCTTGTTCTCTTATTCCGTGTTTTGGAGCCATTTATCCACTGACATTAGGTCCAACACATCTGTTCATGCATTTAAATGAAAGTTAAATACTTTCCTTTTTGATTAAGTTTTAGTGTTTTCATAATTTATATGCACTGCGCTATTCTTGAAGAGTTTGTTCAGAGCAATTTTCTCAGTTTTATCTGCTATTGGCCCTGTGATGCCTCCTACTTCTCAGCCTTTAAGATGTGATGTGAATGAAAACAGCAATAAAGATTGATTCTTGGGTAAAAGCTATCCAGTAAACACAGTACTTCTATGATATGATGTTAAAAGGGTACTATACATATTGGTTTAAATCTTGGAATGACATAATTTATTTAGGTATGAAAAAAGCAATATTCTCACCTATGTGTTCAAGTTAAATTGCGAAAATTTCTGAGAAAAAAATTTTGACGTGTGCCTTATGTAAATGACCAAATTTCTGTGTACAATATTGTCTTAATATGGGCATTTGAGCCACTGATTTTTTCTTTGTGGATACCGATTTTGTCTTACTGCAAAGAATATCTGTCCTGAAGATTGAATGACTCATTCCTAATCATGTCAATAGCTCAAACATTTTTCACATTTAAACTCTCTTCTTTGTCTTAATTTTTAACAACCTTTCTAACACCTTTTCAACTTATTGGGAGCAGAATGTTTATAAGGAAAGCCACTAGCATCTATACAGATAGGTTTGTTGGTTCCACATTCCCATTATCTCATTACTAAATGTAATGCTTCTCAAGGGAGGTGGATGATTTTAGTAATCTTTATTGGAGAAAAAAAGTGTATGTTCACAAAAAGTCAATCAAGTTTGTGATAGAGTGTGATGCTACTTGATAGTGAGGGAAATGCAACCTTAAAATAATATGAATATGTTGGAAATGAATTTTAATAAATCACTAGCCTAAAGAACAGAATGTATTCCAAAAATACTGTGGTGATATAGATCTTGCTGTTTAGAAAAATCATACACATTTGTGTGCTTGTTCTGAATATCTATTACAGAGTTTAGCCAAACTTTTTTTGTTGTTGTTGTTGAACATAGAAGAGTTAGGATTGTATTTTCCCACTCTTGATGCTTCATATTAGTGGATTATAATTTCAGGTTATATGGTTAAATGTATTTATTCCTGCATTCCTCAGCCAATTGAATGTGTTTGTTTTACTGCAATAACTATATAATATACCTACTGCTAAACCCACCTTCTTTCATGAGATATGAAGAGATTTTTGCCAAGTCATCGGGGGGGGGGGGAGGTTAATTGGGTGTTTTTATTCCACAGTACCTTCCATTTTCTCTTTGTTTCCTGTAGCCATATTAATGTCTGGGTAGAAAAATACACATTTGTAAACTTATGACTGCCTACAAAATCCCAAAATGATCATTTTTAATCACCTATAGCTGAATTAAAGTTTTTCTCTTAAAGTTTCAATTAGCATATATATTCACATATATTTACAAAGTAAACTATAGTAATTCAGAAGGCATATACAGTGTGCTACGGTCAAATCAGGACAATCTGTATGTCCATCCCCTCAAGAGTTATTATTTCTATGTGTTGGTTAATTTTGGACTCTATTCTTTTGAAATATGTGATAAATTGTAGGATAAATTACTCTCTTGTGCTAAATATAAAAGATTAGAACTAATTAAGTACCCTGTAGTGATCTTCTAATTCTACAAAATCAATGCATTTTATTTCTGCAAATGCGTGAGAAAATGAAATATCTTGTTTTAATTTGCAACAACATGGATGAACTAGAAGATGGCAAATCAAGTGACCTAAGTCAGGCACAGAAAGACGCAAACTGGCTTCAAATTCTTTATTCAGTTGTTCAAGTTATAATCTTGTGATTCACACCAAATTAGCTTCTTCCAGTAAAATAGTAGCATTTACTTTTATTAACAGTAAATAACTGTATATGTTAATGGGATTCGCTCTGATGTTTCACCACAAGCACGTGGCGTGTATTGATGTATTGATAGATAAGAATAATTGCCATTTCCTCCCATTATTTCAGTTTGGAGAACATAAAGATTCTTTCAGCTCTTCGAAGATTATATAACAGGCTTAAATGTTAATATGTGTTTTGTTATATTCCACTCTCTGTTTCTATTCTGTTCTTCAAAGGGCACATACCGCTAGCTTGGCATGTGGACATGACCTTAAGGGTAGTATTTGTCTTGTGGGCCATTGTCTGTCTCTGAAGCATCCATTGTGGTGTGAGCAACACTGTACTATGATATCAGTAGACCCTGACTCAGCCGTTTGTCTATTTTTGTCTCTCATTTAAATATTTCTTTTGGTTTTTAATAGTTTTAATTTTTTGTGAAATTTTAAAATGTAGGATTGAGTGTTCCCATGTACTCCACAATGAGTTTTCTATATTATTCACACCTTACATTAATATGGTATATTTGTTACAACTAATGAACCAAAATTACTATTAATTACTCTTCATGCTTTATTCAGATTTCATTAATTTCTACTTATACTACTTCAAACATAAGATATGGTCCAGAATATCACTTTGCCTTTAATTATTTATTCATCATGATTTTTTGGTTCCTGGGGACTGTGATAGTTTTTCACACTTGGTTTTAATGACCTGAATAGCTTTAAACAATACCAGCCAGGGCTTTTGTAGAATCTGTTTCACTTGGGGTTTGTCTAACTTTTTTAATAGCTAGACGGAGGTGTGGGATTTTCCACAGATGAACATGGCCTACTCTACGAGGGATACATGCCATCAGCATGATTTACTGCTAACCTGAAGCCATCATGTTTGCAAGTTTTCCCCACTTTAAACTCTCCCAGACAGATGCTTTTTCATAATTTGATCTTTGAAACTTAGTCACTAAACTCATAAAATGGATAAGAATCTAAATTTTATTTCCTTGAGAATATTTATATCATTACATAAACTTCTCCCAAGCAGGTTTGTCTGTATTTATTTATTACAGTATTAATTCTTGTAAATCTACTAGGTTATTTCCTACAGCTTACATTGTTCCATCTTCAGCTGTAAAGAAAACTTTTAGTGGCCCTCTAACTTAATATCATTTTGTCATGTAAGCTTTCAATTTTTGGCACTTCAGATATCGCAGTCTTACTCTTCATAATGTTACAGGTCTGAAGTCAGCTAAGCCATGGTTCCTTTTACTGAACAATGGTTTAAGAAACAAGTTCTGGGGTCTACATGTTTGCATGAAAACTGAAGTACCCTTGATTTGGGCCTAGTTTATTAAAAAAAAAAAGATAGGGCAAAGATATGTATAATTTAACCCATGAATTCACTGATTCCTGAATTTATTGTTGAGTCTAATCTCTATGTCAATTTGATTTCTGTGTTTGTCTTTTAGTACCTGTATTGACCCAAATGTAAATTCGTACTCATTTTTTCTGACTCTAATCCAGAACCACATACCATCTAACTCTCCTCCTAACTGTATCACGTGTTTCTATCTTAATTTCCCCCATCTATAAATTCCCAGTAGAAACGTAAAACTCAGGGTCCCTCCATCCACCACCCATTTACTTGTTGGTTCAATTTCATTGTACAGGCATAATATCTTCAAAATTTTAACTTAGAACACTTGAAAGAACTTTACCAACCAAGGCTATGCTTGGGTACCTTTACTTTTGTTATAAGTGCTGAAGTCTGGTTATTACCAGTTATATTCTGTCTGGGCAACTTTGATTCCACACCCTATAGTGAGTTTATGTTATGCCTTTTGTAAAGCTTTAGATTTTTTTTTTAAATCACAGTCTGTGTTCTTTCCAGCAGAGAAAGAGGTTGGCAGGAGGAGGCAGACTTGCCAAGCACATGCTGATGGAAATTTCATTGTTCTGAAAAAATTAAGCCATCATTTTAAGAGTACCTTCTCAATCAAAATCTGCCCTTGCAGGCTTCTTGATTCTACTTTCTCCTTTTCAGGGGTCTGCCCTAAATAGACCCTCCTTTTCCTAAACACGAAATTTTGACCTCAGTTTCTATAGCTTAGTAATGCCAGTCAATCAAGGAGCATCATTTCCCCAGCAGAAGTTTAAAAATGAAGTTCCCCTACTCAGAACACTGTTACATGCCTTCTATTAAAGATTGAATTCCTGCTTCACTTTTTTGTTCTGCACCTAAAGAATTGCATTATGCATTCTGTCCAAGTTTATAGTTACCACAGTGGAAGGACAACGAAGTGCTAGTTGTTATTAATGGCTTAAAACTGAATTGCTCATAAATTGATTTTATTATTATTTTAAAACTAATTTTATTATTATTATGGAATGGTTGGATGTAAATTTGAATCGCTATTAGTTTGTCATTCTAAAGATTTTATTACCATCAATATTTTTGACACATTAATGATCCACTCTTGAAATATTATTGTTCTGCTCTAAATTTTTTTTTTTAAAACTCTGGTATAAGATTTATGTCTGAATGTTGCCAAGTTGTTCTTTATAGTCTAAGTCAAAATTTTGGACTCCTAAACAAGTATTAAGCCTTTGCAAATATTTGATCCTAGAGAGAAAATGGTCACTTTTTATTGAATGAGAATTTGAGAAGATAAGTAGGTTTTTAAGGATAATTTTGCAACTTATGCTAAGTAAATAGACACTAATTTAAATATTTTTGGCTATACCCTTTTTTGCATAATAAATATCATCGCAAAGTATGGCTTAAATAGAAACAAAAATATATAAGACAATATAACAAAATGCAGTCTAGTGGCTCAGTTACTCCCCTAGGGTCAATAGTCCATGGGCAGAGAAAATTCTTTCCTGTACTTGTTTTATGAAAATAATGTAAGAGCTATGTCCATAATTGAGTTGTGGCACACATGGCAAAAGACCTGCATTCTGTGCGTTATTTACCTCAAACAGAAAGAAACCAAATTGAAAGATAAAATTAACTTGTTCTATCATGCAATTTCAATTTCTGTATTTTACCACTTCAGGAAATCTAATAATTTTAAAGATATACAGTTAAATCAATATCTTACACCAAAGCAGTCTTTCATTTTATTTCTTATTACAAGATTACCTCAAAGAGTAAAGTACATTATGTTAATTCTTAGAAATAGTTGTATGATCTCCTTCACATCAGTTTATTGCATTTTAAATGAGATGCATCTTTAATGTATCAGTATAAAACCTTATAGTAATATTTTATTGATATTCTATGGTAAACATATGGTAACAGTACAAATAATCACGTTCATGAGAAGATTCCTGTTTTCAATGATGCAGGCAGTAAACAAATTGAAGAAAATCATGTTCACAAGTGAACAAGTCATTCTATTTGTGAAGTAAAACTACGTTCATTTCATCACTATTTAATTTTATCATGATATATATATTCATTAAGTTGATTATTTTGTGAAAACATTGTATAGGATTTTGTGTGTGTGTGTGTGTGTGTCGCGCGTGCACACGCGCGTGCAGTATGGTGGGAATGGGCCTAGGGTCTTCACTCCAATCTAAATCCCTAGCACCATGCCACCTGTTGTTGGTGGTTTAGTTGCACAGGCAAAACTTGACTCAGCTGTTCTGACCCAGCCTCCCAGAAAATGTTTTTGATGTGTAAATATATGTTAAAAATGTCTTATTTTTGTTTCATTTTAAGAGTTTTCATTATCTATTAATAAGAACAAATTTAGTGATTGTCAATTTTTTTCTACTATAGTGAAACAGAAAATAATAGCTAAAAGAGGGAAAATATATTTCATCCCGTTTCATTCGTGTAGAGGAATTGCTTAGTATTAATGTCCGTCTTTCAATTATGCATTTGGCACCAAGGAATGGATATGTTTATTTTATAACATGGAAAAATCTCAACAATAGTCTGTCATGTCAAACTAATCAAGTAAAACAGATTGCATATTGTATGATCTTATTTACATGAGATTTCCTGAAAACACACTAATACTTGCATGAATCCTAGTGTGAGAGTTGGACTATTTAACTATGAATAAGTTTAGGAACATTTTGAGGAGAGATGGAAATCTTCTAGAACTGAATTATTTGGTGGTTTGCATAATTCAAATGTCAACAAACATTGAGCTGCGTACCAAGAGTCTGTAAAGTATCAGAGGAAGTAAAGGTGGGAAGTAAAGAAATTATGTAATGAATTACTAGATGCACATGCCGTTCTGTATATTTTAAATATATATTTCTGGTATAGTTTTTTAGAAGTAGAATGATCAAATCAAAGTTACATCTAACACCGTTTTTTTAGGTAATTTCAGATTTCTCTGTGTGGTGATTGTAGCAAATTCCACTCTCAGCAGTCATACATATGAACCTAGCTGTTCCGAGCCTTGATCAGTGCATGATAATGGCTAACTTGAATTTTTCTCTTCTGGTACTTCAAATGTTGTGATGATTAGAAACTTTCAATTTGCATTTACCTAACTATACATTCTGATGAAAACATTTTCATGTATTTAGAAAACTGGAACTCATTTTAAATGCAAATTCTGTTAATAACACTTATTTTCATATTTTGGCATTTTATTAATTAAAAATAGGAAATATAACACTTTGCCTGCTATCAGTAATCCGTTTTTCCCTATTTTAACACATGTTTATTATATATTCTGGAGTTTGTTTCATTCTTGAACTTATATAGCCTAGACATCTCCAACTTGACTATAAATTTTAGTTATTATACAAATATGTTAGAGTTCCGAAATTTACAAAGTGCATTCAAATTACTTTATTGCTATGTATTTTCTATAGGGTATCTCATGCCATTTATGTTATGATTTTGTTTTATGCATTTTATAAGGTGACTTACATATAGTCAACGTCATTGCTCCATGTACTGTGAATAGAACCCTTTCATCCTCTCCACTTCTTGCTATGGTTATTTTGTTTCTCTTATACCTATTCCAATGAGACTTATTTTAATTTTGATGGCTTATCTCAGGTGGGCAGGGAGAAAATTTGCCTTTTGCAAGTTGTTTGAGAGTTTTTCCACTTTGATTTCTTTCTGCTTTACTTCAATTTCAGTTAGTTGTTCTCGCGTTAGGGTTTGTTCTCGCGCTAGGGTTTGTTCTCGCGCTAGGGTTTGTTCTCGCGCTAAGGTTTGTTCTCGCGCTAGGTTTTGTCTTCCTGCGTGAAACAGCGTTTCTTTTCTGCCACTTTAATTCAAGTTAGAAGGAGAAGGCCGCTTGCTGAGAAGATGAGTTCAACATTGACTCTTTGGGCTTGGTGAGTCCATTTATAATTTACACCTTCTAGCATTTTTTGTCTTGATGTGAGGATTATTTTTTCTGACTTTACCTTTCCTATAGTCTTGGATACAGGAAAGAAATGATATTGCATGGTGAGATATTCATATCCTCTTACTGCTGGCACTTTCCTTTAAAGATACTGTATATATATGTGTGTGGAAACAAGATTTCCTTGCTTCTACCCATCTCTACCTCAGGCTTTCCCTGTGCCCTGTGCTTTGTTACTGTGAAAGGCAGTATGTTTTAGGATGACTTCTGGTGTTTCTTTTTACTTTAATCAGTAGGACCTTGTTTTTGTCTGACTCTGAGTTTTTGAGATAATCTCTTGCTTTTTTAAAGCATATTTCCTATGATGCCTCTTTGAGAATGTGCACCAGGATCATGTGTTTTCAATAATTACAATTTTTTTAGTCTAAGTTAGGCAACATTGATTTCTAACAAAATGATCTCAGTTTATCAATTGGAGTCTCGTTAGTGTTAATAAAGTACAATAAAAATTTTTCCACTCATCAATATCTTGAGAAACCAAAAAAAAAAAATAAACTATAAAGGAAGAAAGAGATAGAATAAAGAGGGTTAATAATTTTAATATCCTTTAAGTAAAATATTTAGAGTATAATTAAACTTTTTTTGTTTTTACTACAACCTAGTCTTGACTCTGAAGTTGTACTCATTTTCTCTTTTGTTTTATAGTCTGTGGCTTGTCTTTTCATTCTCTTTTTTCCCATAATTATGATTTTATTAGTACATGTTTATGATTTATAATAATCACAGCCAACTTCGGGGACTGGTACATATACATATTACATCTTAATAGTTTTCAGTTCCCCTTCACCTCTCCCTGCAGCTTCATCTCACCCTGCAATTTTGTTTTCCCCATCCTCAGCGTTGGTTCCCATCTCCACAAAGTCTACCTCCTTGTTCCCTATTATCTATCGTTGTTTGCTCTTTAAATTATTTATATTTTGAATTTATGGAAACCTGCAATTTTTAAACTTCACTGTCTGACTTATTTTACCTGGTAGATGGTCTTAAGGTCCATCTATTTTCCTGTAAATGACTCCTCAAACTTATTCTTCCTAGGAATATAACATATACTATGTAACATAGCAAATATAATATATATATTAATCAAATTTCTTTATTGATTCATCTCTTGATGAATATAAACTTGCTTTTGAGAGTTAGCTGTTATGGGTTGTTTTGCTAAAACTTAGGTACGTGTGCATCATGGAAATAGAAAATCTTCATCTCTTTGGGAAGATATCTGGAAAAGGTATACATGTGCCAAATGACATTTGTATCTTTAGTTTATTAAGGACGCCCCATATTGATGTTCATGGTGGTTATACTTTCTTTATATATTGTAGATATTAGTCCTCTGTCCAAAGAATAATTGGCAAAATGTTTTGCCTGTCTTTTAGATCGTCTCTTCACTTTGTTGCGTATTTCATTTCATATCTGGAAGCTCGCTAATTTGTTATAAGCCCATGTGATGGTTCTCAGTACTATTTCTTATGCAATTGAAAAAAAAAATCCCTTACTTATATCTCCTTCTGTTTTCAAGGGTTTTAACTGTCTTATCTGTCCAGCAGAATCATAGTTTCTGTTTCAAAATTTAGTTTTTTGACGAATTTTATTTTGATTTTATTACAGGGTCAAAGATATGGGTCTAGGTTCACTCATTTTTGTGTGGGTAACCAGTTTTCACAGTACCCATTGTTAAAGAGGCCGTTTTCCACCTTATGTGTTTGTTTGGTCTCTTAGGTGGGGAGATCACATAGCTGAAGGTGTCTGTGGTGATTTCTGCAACATTAATATCGTTTCCTTGGTCAATGGGTCAGTTTTTATTCCATGACCACTTTTGCTTTTCCACCCCTGTTGCATTCTGATAGAACCTGAAATGGGTTGCGCTGCCTCTTACTTCAAGACTGTTGTTCAGAATTGTGTTAGCTATTCCGGGTATCTTCTGGTTCCATGTACATTGTAAAATTGTTTTTTTCCCCTAGTTCTTTGAAGAATGTTGGTATATTTAATTGGAATGTCATTGAAACTGTATATATATTTTTTACATTATGGCCTTTTTGACAATATTGGTTTTACCTATTGAGGAACAGCAGAGAGTTTACATTTTGTGATGTCTTCTTTGGTGTAAAGCAGGCAAGATGGCAGAGCTTGCCAGGTGGAATCATCACCCAGAGACTACCAATAAGGCAGAAGATAAAACTTTTATTGGGGTGCATCTGAGTTAATTTTTATTGCTGGGACAGAATATGTGACATCCACAACTTAAAGGAAGAGAGGTTTATTTTAGCTTGGAGTTTCAGAAGTCTCACGTAGTCCATTCATAGCGGGGCTGGCAATGACGGAAGCACAGAGCAGCGGCCTAACTGGGGAAAACTCTCCATGCTGTGGCGGTCGGAAAGCCAAGTGAGGGAAGATAGAGTTGATGTCTGGAGACTAAGGCAGAGGACAGCGCTTTTACCGGAAAAGCTATAGCAATGTTGTTTCTTCCTTTTGTTTACTTCAAGCTGTCAGGTGAGCTGTCCACACCCGGGGTGCATGTTCTTTTCTCATTCACTGGCTCACACACTCCTGAGACCTTTGCCATGGACGTTTTCTAATCTCAACAAGTTAAAATAATCCTTCTAAGTTAAGCCCCAAGTATAGGTCCCTTCCAGCCATACCTCAACTCCCAGCAGTACATTGTTGCATATGTATTCCACTACACTCAAATGCATAAGGTCTTAAGGGGACATAAAAAATTATTAGTTTTACAGCATGTTGGGATCTGATGTGAGGCTTCAGAGCATAAATATTTCAACCTGGGTTGGAAGATGGAGCTAGAGTGCTATAAACTTGTGATGCTACAAGGTTTTTACTGCAGTTTGAATCTAGAACGTCCTAAATAAGCCTCATGTATTTGAATGTTAGCTGTAAAACTGTGTGCTGTGAGGAGATGGGGACCTGGTCTGGTGGGTGGATTATGGGCATGTGGTAGGTTACAGCTGTATGATGGATGAGAGACGTGTGGTAGATTACAAGTGTTGGTAGATTAAGGGTTTAATCCTGGAAGGGGCAGAACACAAGCCTGGATATGGAAGGGGCAAATGACACGGACAGGAACTGGATGGCTGTAGACTACTTCCTTCCTGGACGTGGTTTCTTGCTTGCAATGCCGTGAGGTGCTGTTTTCACCTTTGTCATGTGCTTCCATCCTTTCCAGCATCCCATTTGTGGACTATGAGCCTCTGAAACTGTAAGCTAAGATAAACTTTTCCTCCCCTAATTCACCTATGTAGGATACTGAGTCACAGCAATGTAAAAGTGAATAAGACAGCTCTTTTAGAATTGCTCAGGTTTTACTTTTTGGCTCAGCCGTTGCCTTTGAACATTGGCCTGTTTCCCAGAAAGACTGGACCTTGAAGAGCTGGCTTGTTTCCCAGCCATGCTGGACTTTGAGACAGGGAGAACCCAGATTGTAAGCTAAACTCTTAAGTGGACTGTAGGCCATTGCTAATGTTTTAACACTTACACTCTTCAATCTCTTTATAGTAATCTTTACTGTAGAGAATTTTGATTCCTTAGGTTAACTCTTAGGTAGTTGTCTTATTTGTTTGTATTGTGACAAAATACCCTACATCCAAAATTTAAGGGAGAAAACATTTATTTAACTCACAGTTTCAAAAGGTCTCATACAGTTCCTTCATGGGGCAACCAGCAACATTGAAGACACATGGCAGAGGGGTGATGGAAATCTGCTCACCCATTGCGAACAGAGGTTAAGTGAAGGAGGAGCAATCTGATAAACTTTACCATGAAGAAGCTGGAACCTTCTTCCTTTCATTTCTTCAACCTGTCAGCTGGCCACCCATCTCCAAACAGCATAAGTACCTCCACCTCTCACCTCTGGCCCACAAATCGGTAACAAACACCTGAAACCTCTTCCCTCACAGTCCCCAATCTCAAGAAATTGAGAATCTCTGCCCTCACAATCCCCAATCTCACAATCCCCAATCTCAAGACATTGAGAATCTTTCCAGATAAAACCTTAAACACCTGCCCCTTCCAACCAGGCCCAACCTCTTAATAACATACAGCTCCATGAGACTTTTGGAGACACTCAAAATAGAAACCAAAGCAGTATTGATTTTTGAAGAAAATGTGAGTAGGATTATTTTTCTGATTTTTTTGTGAGTGACATGGGAATACTGTTGATTTTCATGTCTTGATTTTGTATTCTGCCATTTTTCTGATTTTTTTTCATTTTGGTGGTATGCATGATCTGGTGGAGATGTTTGTGTCTTCTATGTAAAGGATCATATGATGTGCAAATAGTAGTAATTCGAGGGCTGGAGAAATGGCTCAGCCATTAAAGCACTTTCCTAGCAAGTGCTAAGGCCAGTACTAAGTACCCAAGTTTGATTCCCCAGCACCACATAAGCTGGGCATGGTGGCACATGCTTGTAAACCCAGAACTCAAGAGGCTGAGGCAGTAGAATTGCCTTGAGTCCGAGGTCAGCCTGGGCTGCATAGTGAGTTCAGGACCAGTCTGGGCTGCAAAGCAAAACCCTCTATTAAAAAAGAAAAGTAGGTTGACGTCTCATTTTTCCATTATTTTTCTTTGTCCTTTCTGACTAGTCAGGCTAAGGTTTGGGTACTGTCCTAATAGGCGTGATGAGAGTGGGTGCACTTTTCTTAATCTTCATAGTGGGAATTTTTTCAATGTTTTTTTCTTTAATATGATATTGGCCTTGGGGTTTTCATAATTGGCTTTTATCAATTTGAGGTGAGGTCCGTTTTTTATTACTTTTCCTCAGGGTTTCAATTTTAAATGAATTTTAGATTTTTTTGAAGTTTTTTTTTCTGAACCTGTTGAGATGATTATCTGATTTTTGTCTTTGGGTCTGTATATGTGATATATTACATTTCTTCATTTATGGATGTTGAACCATCCTTGCATCCCTGTAATGAAGCCAGTTTAGCCGTAGTATATCTTGTCAGTGATTTGTTGCATTTTGTTTGTAAATATCTTATTTAGAATCCCTGCAACTATGTTCACTGCCTTAGTTATGTATTCATTGCTGGAACAAAGTATCCACAATTTTAGGTAGGAAACTTTGTTTAGCTCACAGTTTAAGAACATTTCACAGTCTGGTCATGGGCAGCCAGCAGTGGGGGAGGCACATGGCAGAGGCAGGAGAATTGCTTACCACATTGCAGACAGAAGTCAAGTGAAAGCAGGAGACAAGTGAGTCTGGATACTTAGGCAAGACTAGAGGCTTCCCAGGAAGAAGCTATAATAAAAATTCTCCTTCCTTGTTTACTTAGTTTCAGCTGTCAGTTCAACCCCCCAACTCCCAGGGTAGGCACCACTCCCTCACTCTCTGGCCAACAAGATAATAACAAACACCGGAAATCACTGCCCTAGGCACCTCACAGTTTTGACAAGTTGACAGAATCTTTCCAGGTCAAACTCCAAGCACCTGCCTATTCCACCCAAGTCCTCCCTTCTCACAGCAAAAGGGTCCACACTAACCCACTATATCCAAAAATGTGAGGCTTTGGGGGAACACCCTAGATACAAACTGTAGCATTCATTAAAGAAATTGACCTATAATTTTTTTTGTCCTTAACTGATTTTTTTAAGAGTAATGTTAGCTTCCAGGAAAGCATTTGGCAGTATTCTTTTCATTTCTATTTTATGCAAAAGTTTGATAAGTGTGATGTACTCTTTCCTGCAGTTCTACTCAGATACTTTGGTAAGTACATTGGATCCTGAGCTTTTCCTTATTGTAGTATTTTTATTATTGCCTCTATTTTAGTACAGATTATTAGTCTATAGAGAATTCTTATGTCATTTTGGTTCTATTTGGACAATTTATATTTCATCTAAGAATTTATTTATTTCTTCTGGGTCATTCAATTATTGAAATACAGGTTTTCAAAATGTATTCTGATAATCTTTTGAGTTTCAGTAGTGTCCATTGTGACTTTTGTCTTTCATTTCTAATTGCTCTGATGGGAGTTTTGTCTTTTCTTCTATTGGTATGTTTGGCCCGGTGTTCATTAATTTTGCTTGTCCTTTCAAGAACCAGTTCTTTGATTGGTTAGTGTTTTTCTTGATTGCCTTGGTTTCCACTCTCATCTTTATAAGGGGAAGGATTTGTAACTTTGCCTTGATATGTATGTGCACAGAATGCTCAAGGTCAATGTAAACTTTAAGTTTTGCATTTATATATGTCAGTAAAATGGAAAAAAATAATTTCTTTCCTTCTACAATTTTTTGATTTGAATTATTTTTATATTTCTAGAACTTTGGGGTGCATGATTAAGTCATTTGGAATTGCTTTATTTTGTTACTATGTGCATTCCTAGGCATGGTATTTTCTTTTAGAACTGCTTTAGTTCACTGCTTTAGTTTAGGCGATGGGTTCCAAAACCCCAGGTCATGGACTGGATTTCACTACATTTTATAGGTTCTGGTACGTTGTGCCTCTATTATTATTTAATTCTAGAAATTAAAGAAGTCCTCTAGTTTTTGTATATACTTTACTGATTATTAATATCATTTAGTTGCATAATTTCTTTTGATTTTGAATTCTAATTTTATTTCTCTTATATTCTGATAGTGTGCAAGAAATAATTTCATTTCTTTTGCATTTAAGTGTACCTTATGGCTTAAGATATGTTGTATTTTGGAGAAAATTCCATGTTCTACCTAGAAGAAAATATATTCTGTTGTTGGATGAAACACTATAGATAAATCAGTGAAATACATTTCGATATTTCATTTTTCACTTTTTGCCTTTGTTGAATTATTTGTGACACTAGGGTATTGATGTTTCCAGCTATATTATTTTGGAGTCTATCCATTCTTTTGTGCCCAAAGTATAGCATGCATTCCCGTTTCAATAACCAAAAGAACACTGCTAGTCTATGAGTAAATTTTTTGTGAGCCTAACATTTACTCTCTGTACTTCAATCAGCATTCTGATCTTCTAAGCTCCAACCAAAATCACCCATCAGAGTTTGCTTCTACCATATTAGGGTTTCTGTAGCCTACACCGCCAACTTTTTCTGAACTCTTTCCACAAACCAATTTCTAAAATTCTAAATTGTATGACCATGTGCAATCACAAAAGCAGTCTCACATTCCCTGGTATGACCTTTCTGTAGTGGCCAGATTTCTCATTGGAATACATCATGCCAAACACTCACAACTTAAAGGAGAAAATATTTAATTTAAGTCATTCTTTAGGACAGGGATCCCCAAACCCCAGGCTATGGATTGGTACTAGTCAATGTTCTTAAAATGACTGGGCTGCCAGAACAGATGGGCAGTGAGCAGGGGGTGTTCCTCCTGTCACCACACTCCTATTTGGGTCTAATGCTCATGGAGATCTGACAGGAGATAGATCTTTGATCCCTGGTTCTTTCCAGCTGCTGGTCATTTCAAAACTATCCTTCAAGAACCTTCCACACAGCAGGCCCCCCTTTGCTTTGTTCTTGGGAGTTGATGTTCCATGTTAGACTCAACTGAGTCCTGGTGTCAAGAAGGTTGGGAACCATTGTTTTAGGAAGATTCAGTCTATAATTGGCAAGATCTGAAAGAGAAACAAGAGCTCTAATAGAAAGGCATTGTGGAGAAGCAGCTCACTTCACTCTGGGCAGGAAGCATAGCAGGAGAACAATGCCAGCAAGATAAAAGGGCTGTGGGCCACAGGCCCCAAGGCCACCCCTCTGTGACCCACGCAGACATCTCAGCACCATGCTGTACTAATCTGCTAGGCAGCTGTTTCTTAACTTTGGGACTAATGCAGGATTAATGGGCTCATCCCATACCAGTTTTGGAACAAAATCTAGGAGTTGAGTTGATCTCTTCATACAGTTATGCCAAAGAATAAATTTTCATCAAGAAATATTGGATACGAGGTCAGGGCTGCTGCCTGATTCGTATGTAAAATGCCACAGATTGTAACCAAATTTCAATTCAGATATACTAAAATATGAAAAAATATACATTTCGCTACTAACCATGACACAGCTTCCAAAAGCTCCAGAATTTGAACAGATGAGCTGTAATTCTCCAGCTGTTTCTTCTTTCTTGAAGTCATCTACAGGCTTTGAGCCGGTCCTTTCAAGTCGCTAGGATTATACTAGAGTTTCTAGCATTTTCCTATTCCTGTGGTATGTCTCTTTTGTTATTGTTTCCTTTTTCACAGAAACCTTTATACCAACATGCCTCTTACAATGAAATCTTAAATTAATTTGAATAATTATTAATTTATTCTTTCCACCATATTTGAAAAGTTCTGTACCTCACATTTCACCTACTTTCCCAAGTCATGCTGTATGTTCCTTATCTCTGGAAATTCTTTATGGATTATCAGATGGGCAATCAACTGTCTTCAACACATCCTTCATAAGTGATTTTGTACCCGCTCTTGGAAGCCTCATCACCACTCCCTCCTAGCCCAGCTTGGATTCCATTCGTACTATTAAGCAATTTCCCCGCAGAACCCCTCCACTTGCACTCCTCAAACCCTCTTGGTTATGCCGGGTAAATGTAATGATGGTACAAGTATTACCTACCCTAACCTGGGTGTGAGAAGCTGCAAGTATCTGGAAAACTATGTGCAGCTTTGCGTAATGGTTTCATTTCAGTTTCAGGCAGTTTTATTTTCACACCATAGCTACCTCAGAATTGGTTAGATTCTTATTGCTGCTTTTACTTTCTTCTCTCTTTTTTGGGGTGAGGGGGCTTCATTCTTTCCTTACTCTTTCTCTTTGGGACCATCCTCATTGGCATAAAAATTGCTATAATTCTTTTCATGCAATAAATAACCTGCTTTAATATGCATCCGGTAGAATGATTGTGCCATTCGTCTGTTCTCTCTTCTAACTATACTACTAAAAGAGATACTAATTTTGGCATTTCTGCTTTCTCTCATTCAATTTTCTTTATTTTCATTATATACACCCACTTACGTGGTCGGTATCTTACTTATTACATTATTTGCTTCCCTCAATTTTTCTAAGACATAACTCTCTCTTGACTCACTTCCTGCTTTACTTTCTACATTTTCCCATTTTATTGATATGTATATGTGCATTATGTAATGTTTACATTTGAGTATTTTGTGCACATATATATTGAGGCAAAATTACCAACCTTCCCTCTCTTCCTTTTTGACTTCCCCATACCTTCCCCTCCCCACTAGTTCCCACTTCCCACCACCCCTGTGTTTAGTTCTATGAAATGACTGTAGTCTGGGTTACTCATAGTAGAGAAACCATTCAATATTTAACCTTCTATATCAGAATCACTTTATCGAGCATGATGATCTCAAGATTCAGCCATTTATTTACAAAAGCCTCCAACTTACAGACAAGTAGTATTCCACTGTGTAAAAATACCACAATTTATGTAGCTTTCTACTTTTTCTAAAAAAATCTTTGCTGACGTTTTCTATGGTTCTAACTTTTAAGCACAGATCCTCTGGGTCTATGCTGTAGGTATTTACTTCGATTTATTGTTTCCGATGTTGCTTTTATTCTGATGATTTCCTAGTTTATGTCTACAGTTCAGACTTTGCTCTCTAACTTCAGAGAAATACATTCCACTTTCTACTCTATATTTCCTATTGCATATATCTAAATCGTAACTCAACATTACTATGCTCTCAAATATATGTTATTTTGTCCTGCTTCCCTAACATTATTTCTCAGACTTTGTGTCTCAGATAATAGTAAATTTTGCTCTTATTTTTATTTGGCCCAGAAATTTGTAATTATTTTTGAATTTCATGAAGTTTATCCCATTCCACCCGGTACATCAATAAATATCTGCAAATTCTACATTCAGAAAACTTCTAACCGCTTCCATTGTTTTAATTCTAGTAGAAAGTTGTGCAAAACTCTACCTGGTAATGGTATCAGACAGCAGATCTTGTCATGATGACAAAAAATAAAATAAAATCAAATAAGGAACATATGCATGTCCATAAATCTTTATTTAAACTAAGGAGCACTTTGCCTCCAAAAAAAAAAAAAAAAGGTGAACAGAGCTGGTAGGGAGAAAAATCAATTTCACCCTCTAAGGAAAGGAATAGGCAATGTTTCTCTCTGGTCACCAGGAGTGGACGAGGTCTGCTCAATTGTCTCAGTTATGATTCTTTCTCAGTTCTAAGGGGGCAGTCTGTTCCCACGAGGTGGCTGCTCCTGCTCTCATCATGATGTACTTGAAGGGATCTTCATGAGAGATGCCACTGTTCCTGGAATCCAAGGTGGTGACTGCAGGTTTAGGGCAATGATTGGAGACTTCTAGGCAGCACAGGGTATCTGAGTTCGGATGCTGTAGATACTGGAAAGTGAATGTCCTTGCATATCTGAAAAATAAGTTGGTTACTCTTCCCTTAGGGCTTTCATTCTTGAAGAAAAATTTAAGAGAAGAATATCATTTTTAGGTGGACACTCCATAAGTGATCAACCTACCTAAGGGCAAAGCTGAGGAAGAATGTAAATTAAGAAAAGTGATAGGCACAAAATGAAGGTGGGGTGACAAGTTTTCCTCTGCTTGTCGTTGAAAGGAGTCACTTAGCCCCAGTAATTCTACTTTCAACTCTGCTCTTACATAATTTATTGTCTACAAGTACATAGAATTTAAACAGGATGAGCTCATCAGGCTCTGCTGCCTCCAAAATCTTCAAAGATGTACCATTTCATTTAAAATTAGAAAAAAAAAAACTTCTCACACATTTCTGCAAGAACATAAACTTTCATATTATTTCACTACAATTCTAAATTGGCTATTATTATTATACCTTCTGTTATTATTTTCAATTTGCCAACTTTAGCTAAAGTATTTCTTGAGAGATTATTCCCTAAAATCACTCGACTACTATAATATTTTCTCTTAGATCAAGTTTCCTTTTCCCTTCATACTCACAGTTGTTGGCAAATTAACATTTCTTCTTGTGAAGCCTCAAGGTTTTAGAGGGGTCTCAGGTTGCTGCTTCCTTGAGATGCTCAGAAGAGGATAATGCAAATACTTCTCTGAAGAAAGTTAAGACTCAAAATAGTTGCAAAGAATATCTTTAACTAAAATATAATAGATAACAAATCATTATTGGAAAGTTCTTCAATAAAAAAGAACAGGAGCACGAGAGAACAAAAGCTTCCTTGCAAGAATTCAGAAGGTGAAATCTTTAGATTCAGAATGCAAAATCTGCACAGAAACAGTAAAGGGGGCTGCTGAATTTATGAGCAGGAATATGTGACTACAAAAGAAATGACCATACGCTTTTGACTAAGGGTAGAAGAGAAGCCTGAGAAACAATAAAACTAGAGAATAGAGCAATGGGCACTAGGAGTTCAGAAGAGTTGGATAAGTGGAAGTAAGAGAGACTGGATATCGGGTACCAAAATACACTCACATTGGAGGAGTCAATTCTTATAATCTACTATGGTAGGATAACTATAATTCATAACAATTTTCCTGAAGAACAGACTTAAAATATGAGTTTGAAAGTTCTCAAAATAAAGTTGAAAGCACAGTTTAAGATGGCAGAAATGCTAATTACTTTCATTTGATGATTACATATTTTGTACATGTATTAAATTACCACACTGTACTTGATAAACATAACAATTATTATGTAAGTAAAGTACCTAAAGTAATGCCTTTTAGAACACTAAAATTTTTTAAAAATAGCAAAAATAAAAATAAGGCAGGCAGGAAATTACTTCTCAAAAAGTTGAAATATCATATAACAAAGGAAATTCATAGCTTGGGAATTAAATTGTACCAAATGTAACACAAAGAGACAAACTATTAAAACATTACTATTACAAATATTAAAGAGAACAATAGATTCCTGGGGGACAGAAAAAATAATTCTAAGTCTTATAAAACTAAAGATCTAGCTGCAATAGTAAAGTAAGGAAAATAAGTGTTTTAAAACAAATTATTATTACAGAAAAGAGACAGGTTATCAGATAATGGAAAGAATGGACTTCCAGAAAAGAAAAGTAAGAATTACTATCATATACATTCTATAAAAATGTACAAGATTAATGTAAAAAGTTGATCTTTGAAATATGTAAAGAGAAAGGCATTGAACGTTTTTATCAAAATACAATTCTTCACAAATTGAAAGGAGTCAAATAGCTGCAACTTTAAACAGTGTTCATATTATTACAAAAGAACCAGGGTTTTTGAACAATTTAACAAAGCAATAATCTGGAGAAGATTTAAGTTTAAAAGCTATGATAGAATTTTTGGCTACGCAAAGTAAGATTTTCATATTTTTAGAGAAAAAAGCTACAGCCTCAGAGTATAAATTTGATTTTAAAAAGGCTAAAAATAAAGATATTTTCTAGCAAACACCAACAACAGAGACTCCAAAAAATCCCACATTGCGATGTAGCTCACCACTGGAAACGTTACTATAGTTCTCTCGGCAAATATCAAGGTTGAAGCTACACTAACATATTAGAATAAGGGAAAAGTTCGCCTTGATCTAATTTATGCATGTGAAATAGTGCATCTGAAATATAGAAAATCCATTTTCTTTTTAAAAATGCATAAGATACTTTCAAAAGATAGTTACTCGTAATTGTTTTTTCTCATTTTTAATTAAATTAAATAACATTGAAACATGAACTGAGGAAAGAATTCCTCAAATAATTACAAATGCAATGCAAGTAGAGTTCCAGCAGATACTTCATTGAAAAAGGAATTCAAATGACTAATAAGTATTTTTTAAAAAAACTAAATCATTAAAAAATAAGAACTATAATGAATAAAATTTATCCATGAGCTTTATAATAAATATTATATTTAAAATATAATGTTGACTGAAATGAAAAAAGCCAGGCATTTAAACTACTGGTTGGATGCTAAATAATTATAATGTTTGATGGAGCATTTGAGATATAGTTGCCAGAAACTGACTATCCTTATCATTTAACTGCCAGGAAAATTTTTTTTCTGTCAAAATATATGTTAACCTAAGACAAAAATAGAAGTTTGTCATGCTGTGATAGAAAACAGTGACAATGCAGGGGACAATCTGGCTGACTTTTGTTTTCGCGGTGACTTTTAGATATAACACCACAAACAAAGAAAAATAAGAAAAATCAATGTGTTTGTTGCTAGGGCTTCATTCACAAGGGCGTAAGCCTCTCATTGTCTTCACAGTTCTGGAGGGTAAAATCAGTGTCATCAATGATAGTTCATTTTGAGGGACATGAGGGACAAACCACAAGGCCTCTCAGATTGGAGTTGGTGGCTTTGTGCCGCTATCTTCATGCATGCTTTCCACTGCATTTCATCCTACATTTTCTCTTTGTATAGCAGTCCTGGTAGATTAGAATCAACTCTAACGCCTTCATTTTAACTTAATCACCTGTATACACCTTTGTCCCGAAATCTGTTGTATTTGGAAACACTGGCTGTTCAGACTGCAATTTATGAACAGTAATAACAGAGGATAAACCTAACAATTGGACCTCATTGAACTTAAAAACTTTCCAAATTGTGGAAGATGCAGTTAAGAGAATGAAAATCGCAACCAACCCACAGATGGAAAGGAAGCTCTTTTAAAGTATGTACGTGATGGAGAAATGCGTACATCGCGCTGTTTGTGTAAATTTAAAACTACTGTGAAAAAATGTAATCTAGAAAGTTGAAATAAAAGTTCTACTTGATAAATAAGCATATCCCCTACTAACTTATACCTAGCTATTAAAAAAATGGAGAACAGAATATATAGATGTAAAATAAGTTTTAAAGCAGAAAAATAAGTTTTAAAGTTTTATATTTTAATATGTATAGAAATATAATTCATATTAACTACATGTATAATACTTGTGTATGCATATATCTTCATATTACATAATATGATATCTTATTTTCCAGTGGAAGAATATAATTTTTATAGTGCTCACTTTTGGAAAAGAGACTTTGCTATGAGAATAAAACAGTTGGTAGCAGTAAAACTAAGGCATCCTATCTTGTCCTTTAAAAACATTGATATGTGTTGGGATATGTATTTACATTTGCTTTAGGAAATTATATATCTATAGATTATATAGATATAATTTATCTATAAATGTCTATTTTTCTATCTATCCATACACATCTTCAGTATTTTCACCTCCTTTTCTCCCTGTCTACTCTCTGCCTCACCCCTTTAACTTCTCCAAAATTTTTGCCTCCCTTTACCTATTTCCCCTGTATTTTATGCTATAATTCATTTATATATTGGGTTTTTCATGTAAGAGAAATCACGCAGTATTTAATTTTCTGTGTGTGACTGACCTTACCTTGCATTAGATACCAAGTTATGGTCCATGTATTTCCCTATAAATAACATGACCTCAGTCTTTTATGGCTGAATGATATTCCATTGGATATGTATGTACTATTTTTCTTTATCCATTAGTCTGTTATTAGGTGTTGTTGGTGAGATAGTAAACTAGTACAACAACCCCAGGTGTCAGTGTGGAGAGAGTAAAAGTCATTATACTAAGTTATACCTGCCCTTCTATGTTTGTAACAGCACAGTTCCTCTCAGTTTTGATTATTTTGATTATACTACTATAATATTTTAAAGTTAAAATTGCTCTCTACAAAGAAATTGAAAAACTTTTCTAGAATTTACTCTGGGAAAAAGAAGTGGGTATGAAATAACACAAGAGATTTTTTGAAAGACTTTTTTGCTGCCAGGTTAAATGGATTGTTTGGTAACAAATTCATGAAATATTATTTAAAATCTTTAAATGTCTGAAATCTGAAATTGGTAAGCACACTATACAGCTGAGTTGAGTTGGAAAGATTGGAAAAGAAGATTTAATTGAACTGGATTCAAGAATGAAATATACATTGAGACTGGATTGGACAAACAGCATGTGTAAGTGGACTATTTAAGTTTTTTCAAGTTGTAAAAAGGGCTATAAAGTGATGAGAAACAAGAAAACAACCTCTCTTTAATCAATCTAATATGCCATGTAGAAAAATTAGCTAAAAGATTCCCAAATCATTTTAGAATGCAGTAGCTGGAAAAAAACGTTATTTCTCATATTGAATTTTAATTTTTTTCAGTAAGATATTAAGAAACAGTAACAGTATTATAGATTCAAAATTTCCATATCAGGATTTTAATTTAACAAATGACTGATTATAATTTGTTTCATAAAATTATATTCCCTAAAAGTTAAGTAAAAATAATAGATTTTTCTCTCTTTTCTTAGGGAGATTTTTTTCTGACCTCAGACATTCATTAAATTTGTACTTTTGTAGTTTTAATGAAGAAGTCGATTTAAGCTACTGTGATGGATTACTGAAATATCTGCTAATGGCTTTGAATAGGCAGGTGGAGGATGGAGAGGGCTATTTCAAGACTGGGATGGAAAAAAAAAACAATAATGACAGCAATGGTTTCAGATGTTCTGTATTTGCATAGGCAAGTTGATAGATCTTTTGAATTTCTATTCACCTGAAAGACTTGTCTGTTCTTTCTCTCTTTATTTATTTTACAAACTGGAACTTTGTACTAGGCCCACTCTGCAGCTACAATTCCAAGTTTGAAGAAAAAGTAAATGAGGGAATCTCTTTGTAGATATTTATAAGCAGCTGGTAATCTGTAGTCAGGAACCATCAGGGACCTGCAGGGATGCTTTTGCCTGGTTAACTGTGAGCAGTTCTATTTTGCACTACTTCCCTGGGGATGATGGAGGAAGAAAGTTGACCTTTTTCTTGCCAAGGATAATGGTATTTGGAATCCCAGCTTATCATCAAAGTCAACTTGAGAGTAATGTATGCAAGTAATAACACTTTAATTTGTGGCTCTGATGAACCCTGAAATAATGAACACGGAAATGATACTGCCTAAGAGAAGAGCAAATCAGGAAGTTATTTTGACAAGTTGTCCCAAGTACTCACCACAAGACCTGTTTCTATGATTTTAAGTATGTATAATTGAATGAGAGCTGTTAATAGTTTCTTTATATACTTTCAGATTTTAATTTTTTTCCAGTTAATATAGCAGCTGTATCTTTTCCTGTGAATAGGAGATAAGAGTTCCAGCTCTTCATCTTACTGATTCTTCTCTAAGCAAATCTACGGGACTTCCTAACCTTTGGGACTGAGCTACCAGAACTTGGTGCCCATAAAGAAGATCTTGACGTCAGTCCTACAATCTCATGGTACGAATTAAGAAAGTAAAACAAGACTGAGTGTTTACACAACTTGCCTACCGTCAAGATATTTGTTGTCAATCTGCACTACACTGGAAAAAAAAAATTGTGTGACTTGTTAAGCTCTGGTAGGCAATTAAGTGAGCAGAATAAAAGTCTTTTACGTCTTTCCCACTGTAGATTAGATTTTCCAGCCTAAGTGGAGGTATCTGGGAGCAGAATGACACTCTCCAGTAACTGAGTGTACCAGCCAGTCACAGATTGCTGTCTGTAGCCATGTGGCGCATTGCGGAGCTGACACACATTTAGCCTTTGAAGAAAGGGCGTGTAATTGCATCAGTGTGCCGTGAAATCCATTTGAATCTGGCGAATGTACTGCGATATTCTGTTAGCAATTAGAAATTTGCAGAGGTGGGTGATAGGACAGAGTCACCAATGGAATGCCGGGAGACATGAGGAGCTGTTGCTGGCAACTGTCTATGCAGTTGCCAAAAACTTAAACTGTTCGGGTTTCACTGCAGTATTGGTGCTACTGCTTAGTAACTAGCGGGGAGTTTTTACATTTCGCCTGCATTACCTCTGTTCTGCAGAAGCAAATAGATTTAGTTTCCACGTACAGAGCCAAGGCATCATGAAAAGGGGTGTCCTTAAAGGACATAGAAAAGCACCTATTTCTTTTTGGTATTATAACATTTGAAATTGCACTGACAGCGACATGACCAGGAAAATAAGAATAAAGAGTTAGTTTTACCTTACTATGGCTGTTCACTATATTAAAAATACAGTCTTTTTAGGTTAAATATATGAATGCAATCAACTATACATCTTCAAAATATGAATCAATTTGCTCTATCCAATGTGCACAATCTCCAATTGCATAGAAGCAAAAACGTCCAGTAGGGGCTGGAGGAATAGCTCAGGGGTCAAAGCGCTTGCCTAGCAACCGGTATATCAAGTTCTGAGTACTGGAGTTTGATTCTCTAGCACGGCATAAACTGGGTGTGGTGGCGCATGCCTGTCATCCCAGCACTCAGGAGGCTGAGGCAGGAGGATTGCCGTGAGTCCAAGGCCAGCCTGGGCTCCATAGTGAGTTCAGGACTGACATGGGTCTCAGAATGAGACACTGTCTCAAAAACAACAACAACAACAACAACAACAACAAAATACTGGTCACTTTATGAGGCAAGCAAGTGCACATAATAGAAATTTTCCAGAAGCTTTTTAAGCTACAACTATTTTTATTTTAATATAACTCATAGTGACAGAAAATAACAAAGGCTCTTTCTTTTACCTTTGCATCATTTTATCAGTTTCTGGTTTCTCTTTGTGCTTGAGCATCCGGACAGCATTGCTCCATAAACCTCCCCCCAGAAATAATTCACTACTTAAAACCACCTGATTCTTCTGTACTTCAACGCACTCTAATTACTTTTTCTTTAATTTTTTATCTCTAAGGTCCTTCTCTTTTCTTCCAGTTTCTCTCAACATGGTTTTCCATATTTCTTCCTCAAGAATCCCCAGATGATAGCAATAATTGTCAAATTAATAACACAAAGTAAAACAGATTTGCCTTAAATACCATTTTTATTTTATTGAAAGGTGGCAAGTTATATTAATTGAGGCTACTTTCTTATTTGTGGAAAATATTTCTTATTTTGAAGAAAGTTTATCTTTATCTGAAGCTCTAATGAATGAGAGGAGTTAGAGATATTTAATTTTGGGAATAAATAAAATTAAATTAGGCAATTTCACAATATAGTGAAATCATATTTCAAATTATACACCTGCATTACTAGAGATGATCAATGAAATTACTTATAAACATTCTTCTATAGAGCTTTTAGTAATCTTAATGGCAATCGTGAAGATGAATGGATGCTCGTGGTGAACTGAAAAGCAGGATGGGCTCATTAATCAACTCAACACAGTACCTGTCACAGGTAACTTTAGAGTTATCTATTTCTTCCTCATATCTGGAAAGTCTTCTTTGCCAGATGACTATTGATAAAATGTCATAGTGAAAAAATATCTGAAATTAAAGTGTACTTGCTTTCACATAATGTACTTGAATTACATAAAAAGAGCAATGTTGGATATTACATTAACTCTCTTAGATACTAACAAGAGACAAGTATTTTATGCAAAATTAGGACAAAGATTTGAAAGAAATTCAATACTAATAACTTTTTTTTGTATCTTCACAAAGGAATCACGACATAGTCACCAAATTTATGTGATAATGAGCTCCAAATCTCAACGTTAGGCCTGGATCTTACTCCCAAGTCTTTAAGCCTTCAGTCCTCATCAGAATTCCGGTCCCACAGACTAAGGATATCCTTGCCTATCCTGTATCATAAACCAACAGTTATAACTCTAACCTTGAAAATACTTGTTTGTTATCTTCTCCTATCTAAAGCATAAAGAAGGAATGTACACTCATTTCTAGCATACGTCTTCATGCTTGTAGTCATTGCTACCACTGTTCTCTAATTCAAATCATCTTGATTTCTTCCCTTGATTATGGGACATCTGTCCTCCCACTCAATCTCTACAAAAATGATTCTTTTCTCAGAATACATTTCTGCTTCACTTTCCGAAGGCAGATACTTCTTGCCATTCACATGTTTGTTAAATACCAGATTCAGCGTCAGAGACCTTCTGTCACATCTCATATTACACCAGGCTCCCAGGGGTCTCTATCTCATTTCACTGGTTTGATTTTCTACGTAGAACTTACCGGTAGGTAGCGTTTTCTACTTATTTATTCATTTATTTTTATTGACTCTCACTCCTTACTGAGATGTAAGGCTCATTAGAGGATTACATTTATCTGCCTTGATTTCTCCTCCATCCTCAAGGTATGCAATCGTGATTCATGCATACAAACACTCTAGAATTGTTTAACAAATTGATTTCAATTTACATAGTTTCAACTTTATAAATACCATAGCAGGAAGCATGAGTTAGGAAGAAAATCATTAGGAAAAAATAGTAAAATGTTGAATGAATCTGCACACGTTGTTTCAGAAATGAGATTTATGTTTTGCTCCATGTTTAGACTAGGTTGAGCTATTTGTGAGATTACTATATATTCTTGGATTATAGGCATGAAAAATTACTCTAAGATTCATATACTCTAATATAAAGTTTATTATAGTCCATGTACTGATCTATGTGTTTTACATATGTTAGTTAATATAATTTTATATAATGTCCTAGCATTGTAAAATTTATTTGGTAGATGTACAAGCAAAGTAGAAAAAATCTTAAACAATAATCCCAAGTTTCCATGACTAATAAATAGCAGATATGGGATTCTACTTGGATTTTTAATGCCTGTAACTTCTAAATTACATTACCTTTTATCTGTCATATGCAACTTTAATCAGTCTATCAACATTCAGTGGTCATACATTGAAACCTCATAGTCTTACGCACAAAGTATTAAATATTTTAAGTTTAAAAAAGAAACAGGAGACAATGATATTCTACAGACAACTTCCATTTTTCATGGGCCGGTTGAAAAGTTAAAAATTAGTAAAATATCCGTTATAATGAACATGAAAAACATTTGAAAAATAAAAGTACAGGGACTAAATGAGCACACAGAAACACATACAAGGGCACCTAGCATATGCTGTGGAGGGACCATTCATCAGTCTCAGAACGAAGAAGAACTTACATTTAAACTAAGTTCAGGAGATTCAATAGGAGTCACCTAGGGAAAAAAAGGAGGCATGTGCGAGACAAAGGGATGCAGCAGGTGGTAAGGTAAGGTTTAACTTGGCAAGTGTGTTATCAGATACTGTAGGATACACATTCTATTGCCTTCCTTTCTCCTTTCCTTCCTATGACACAGGGCTTCATCCTGTAGATCAGGCTTGTCATGAACTCATTTTGTAGCTTCATCTGTCCTGGAACTCATGGTATGTTTCCTGCCCCAGCCTCTGGGGTGCCGAAATTACAGATATACACTTCTTCGTACAGCTTTTGTGGTGCTGGGGAATTGAATTCAGAACTTTGTGCTTGCTAGGCAAATGCTCCAAGTGCCGTGCTATTCTTCCAGCCTCAGAAAACACATTTTCATTGTGAGAAGTTCTTTCTGGAAGCCAGTAACACACGTTCTAATGTGAGCCGGTTTTCCATTTCCTATGTCAGTGCCCTTCCTGCCCCAATGATAAGAAAGGAAAACATATGTCCTCAAGAAAGAAGGAAATGAAATCGACCTAAAGAGGGAATTTCAAATTTGCATATGTACCTTGGAAGAATTTCATTTAATATTTACATTTTCCACATTATGTAGAAAAAGTATTTTTAAAAATTTGCTAATGAAAGACTTTTTAAAAATTTTGGTCCGTGACTCTTGTTCATCACTAATAACATTAACCGTGGTAAAGATAGTTCTACACACCCCATATTGTCTTTGCATGTAGTTGTGTATAGCTGTGTATTTGTGTAAATGTGCTTTCTTTTCTCTTGTTGGGTACCTGTGTAATCAGAAGAGATAGACTAGAAACACTTGTTTTTATTTAGTGCCCTATTATTATGGAGAAACTCTTAGTGTCACACTAACTAAATGAGAGGAAAAAAAGCCATAATATTGAAATAAGTTCTTTTCAACAGTCTCAAGAAATTATTACAATGTTAGACTTTAGTGTAACACAAACCTTTGGAAGAGTTAATTTTTTTACTTGTTAGTTTATTTTTTATATACTAAAACATGATATAAGAAGATAATGGAGCAGTTCATCTCTTTACTACTTATTGGTTCATTTATTTTCAAGATATGAGGCTCTATCTCATGATTAATTGCACAACTTTTTAACAGCTATGGTTGTTGCAAAAAATATTCCCATCAGAAACTTGAAAAAAATGTAAAGACATTCATCAAAGTTCCTGTTTGGAGTCCAGAGAAACAATAAAGTAGATATTGACTTCTCTTGAAAATGGATCATGATTTATTGATCCAAAGGGAAAGGCAATATTTACCTTCAGTAAAAATGATTCTTTGATGGTCAATGAAATGTAAAATTTCATATATTAGTTCTAATCAAAGTATCTTAAAATCTATTAAATGATGACACTGTTGAAATAGCATTTATAGATTTAGTTTGTACAAACTTTTATGCATTTTTAAAACATGATAATACATAAAGCATTATAGTGGGAAAAATTCCAATAATTTCCCACTCCCCAAAATAACCATTAATATATTAGATTGTTTCGGATTGGTGAATTTTTCCACATAAGTAACCGAGTGTAATTACATATGTGAATTTTTTTGTTTAAATGTGGTAAAATAAAACATAGTTTGCATACTTTCAAATATTCATTTACGCTTCCTATAAAGGAATTATGCATCCCTGCATATTGACATATGACTTGCTGTATCTCATATGTGAAGAATGGAATTGTGCTTGTCTCTGTAACTTGATTTGGACAATGGCAGGAAGCACGTAGGCATCTACCACATCCAACACTTAAGTGGTTGCCATCAACTCTTGTTTTCTCTCTGCAACAACGAGTCTAATAAAAGACTCTTCTCCAGGGTTGGTCCAGAATTGGAAAATATAACAAAAGAGAAAAGCACAGCTAGTCATAAATACTGACCTGTGAGGTGTTTAAGAAATAAATGTTTATCATTCTAAGCCACAGAGATATTGAGCTACTCTGAGTTTCTGGAGGTGGCTCATAACATTGGAATATACTAACAAGCAAACTATTATATCAGATTTTGGCCTATCTTTAGGGAAACAAATTAGCCTGCCACCATTTTATTTACATATATTGATAAGAACAATGTCTACTTTTAGGTGGAAACGATACCTGCTAATTACATGTGACAGGAGCAGGATCCAGAAGAATTACACTTAGTTTCCCAAATTCCCTTCCCTGCAAGGTGATGTAGTAGCAGCCAGGTGGTACTTGTTCATAAAGAAGGGTGCATTGAAAAAGAAACATTAAAGTTAGAAAATTTGACCGAACAGGGCTTCTGAAAACCCGTCTTATCTCTGTATTTACAGAAAGATTCATCTTATTTTTTGTTTTGATTAAAAGTAGTTCTATTGAAGGGAGAGGAAAAAAAAAACAATGAATTATTATGGAATGTCAGGCAAGGCAGAAGGCTTTTTCTACAATTAATACATTGGCCAAAGAATGAAGTTGCCCTCTGTTGCCTTGGAACACACTATCTCTGGTTTCCATAAGAAATATTTTGAAAAGATTCCCACTTCACTTGACTCAGGGAACTCAGGCCATTCAGAAATATAAGGTGGTCAATGAGAATTGTACATACAAACACTTAGATCTACACACTTGGATTTAAACTGTTTATATACATATGTATATTTAGATTTATATGTTCAGTTTGAATGCCTTCATTTTTACCAAGTTAAGATTTTGCTGTTAACTTTGTTTATGAATTAGAGATAAGGTAACCTACTCGTGCCCTCTGGTGTTTAAAACATAAACTTGAATGACAGTTTATTACATAAAATCATAACATGAAATCACAACTTTTCTATTATTAAATACATAGGCTTTTGCCAATATTTCATCATGTGTATTACTATGTCATTCTATTTTTTTTGAATTCACCTTTATAATCTGTTCTCAAAAGTTTGATTTAAAAAGGGAAATTAAATACAATGTTATGATTGATTTCCACAAATTAATATTGCTATGTATGTTTTCTTAACCTTAATAAATATATTTCCACACCTATATTTTTGCAGGTATATAATTAACCGAGTTATATAACTCACCATAGTCACTTAATATTGTCTTGGCTTCTACGTCTTTCGCTAAATTTTATTATCTTATTCATATGTCTCTTAAATGGAAAACTATTACTGTCTAACTCTTCTGATTAAGACACAGGACACAGGAGCTATACATCAGCAAGGATACATTCTATATATTCAGTGTAGATTATGGCATGGAAGAAGGAACAGCAATGAATTATTATCGCTCATTATTGCCTATAGAGGCAGAGGAAAGGTGGTGGAAATGGCTAAGCTTGAGTCATGGCTTAAAATAACATACACCAATTTTTGTCACATATGTGGAGTTTTATAAGAGATTAGCAGTACTCAAGCTCTCATCAGAAATTTGAGTTCTGGGTAGAATATTCAGATAAATATAAATAACTGGTAAATTGAAACTATATAAACATAGTATTTTTTAAGTATGAGTATTCCAAAATATTGCCTAGAACATTCTTATTCTAATACTTACAAAATTTAGAACTTTTTATCCCATTTTAATATGTATTTATGTGGTACACAATGTTTACATTGAACTTGAGTGTATATATATATATATATATATATATATATATATATATACATATATATATGTTTGTGTGTGTGTGTGTGTGTGTGTGTGTGTGTGTGACCGTGCTCAACCATCCATTCAACGCAGTCCAGCCTTATCTGTTTTCTATTCACGATCCATCAAAATGGAATGCAACATTTTATTAAGGGATTATTGTCTTAAAACCAAAGTGATACACAACATGTGACCATTTATTTATCTAAATTGTAGTCAATAACGATTTTAAATGAAGATAATATTCATTATTTGAAGATTTTTGAGGAACGATCTTCACACACCACACCCATCCCATAGGGCTGAGTGCAATGTCACCTAAATTTTAAGTCCAAGTGGAATAATTAAATATGTTTATTTATTTAGAGTTACACGACGACTTGGAAGAATTTTCAGTCTGCCAATATACAAGGAGTAATAAAATGATATCAATCTAGAGTAAGTTTTAATTTTTCACAACAGGAATGAAGACTAGAGTTACTTGTGACCAGAATCACCAGAGAGAAGCTTAGTCATGAGAGAGAACTGTCCATGGTTAAAAGGGAGAGAGGTCATTTTCATTCTATTTATTTATTTCCTTGCGTGCTTATTTGACATAGGATCTCCCTCGTTTTCCCAGGCTGATATTGGACTCACTGTGGTTGAGGCAAACCTTAGACTCACAGCAATCCTTCTGCCTTTGCTTCCCAAGTGCTAGGATTACAGGTATGTGCCAGCACGCCTGGCTTTTTGTGGTACTGGGAACTCAAATTCATGGCTTTTAACTTTTTTAAAATCTCCTATATAAGGCTGGAAAAATGGCACAAATGGGAGAGATGAAGTTACATAGCGTGGTGTATGTTACACGCTTCCCGTTAAGAAATTTTACCTGTTTTCCACACACACACACACATACATAGGCGTGCATTACTTGATTTTTCTCATTAATGTTAAGTAATAAGGTGTATATTTGAGGTCTTCAAGAAATTGAGCTTCAAATGTGAAGATTAATTTTAAATGTCAATTCGAGTGAAGTAAGACAACCACAGCTGGTAAAGTGTTACTTTTGAGTATACTGGGGAGAGTATGTTTGGACAAGATTAAAATTTGAATGACTGAACTAAACAAAGTTTGCTCTCAGAGTGGGCAAAGGCTGTCCAATTACCTATGAACCATTATAGAACAAAAAGCCAGAAGAAAAGTGAGTTCCCACTCTCTTCAGGAGCTGGCACTATTCTCCTCATCCCGTGTTCATCAACAATGCAGATTCTCCAGTTTAAACTCGGGGATTTGCAGCACTAGCCCCCAGGTTCTCATGTCTTGTGTTTTGGGATGAAAGTTCCTTCTGCTTCCTCAGTTGCAAGGCTTTTGAACTTGAACTGAGCCATTGCTTGGCTTCTTTGGTTCTACAGAGGCACTCCTTTGCTCCTATAACCCTATGGGCAAATTTCCTAATGCATGTCGCTCATCTACACATATGTATCAATTCCCACGGGTCTCTGTTTGTATCATCAACATCTCTGTTTGTATTTTATAGGTCATATTTCTCTGGAAATTCTTGATGAATACAAACATAACATCCTCCAAAAATAAGTTCAAAAATCTAAAATAAATGTAACAATGAATACTTAGAAAGTCATATAACCGATTACTTCATGAGGGAGGATACATTGTGTTGGTGCAATTTCCATTTTAGAAATTTTTTTCAGATTATTTAATGAATATTTTAGAAAGAGATGGGTAAAGGAATTTTATATTTTCTTTAGCTTCTTTGATGTAAGTTTCTCGATTTCTGAGATTTATCGTGTATTTTCAGTAATCTAAAACACTTTCTGTACATTTCGTTACAGTTCTTTTATTTCAAAGGAACAACACATACAGAGGTTTGAATTTGAGGGTTGAGTATCTTCTTCTAATAGATCTACTTAAAATAAATACAAAGAATAATTTAGGAAACAACACAGATGAAGAATATTATTCATTTTATAAAATATTAAGTAGTTTTATTTTCTCTGTTTTGGGCCAGTGTCTCAAAGAATAAATTGTATTTTTATTGTGGAGCTTACTTTTTCTAGGGGAGTTCTCAAATGACTTGGCAAAGCTAGGTGTTTTTATCGGAAACCTGCCTACATGTTCACACCCTGTTTATTTACGATCCTGCCGTGATGGAGAAGTGCTGGAAGAGAAGAAACACCCCCCCCCCCTCCGGAATTACATGCCTTTAGTGTTCTGAACTCAATTTCCCCTCACCACTAATCAGTATTCACACAACATTTGAAGAGTGAAAATGAACCAGAGAGCATTCCTCCCCTAGCAAAGCCGATGGCTAATGGTTTCACGGGATTCAGCTGGCAGGGAACGCTATAATGGCTAACCAGACTCCTAAGTTTGATTTCTGGTGACCAACTGCAACACTATTGGTTAACTATGACTTTGGAAGTGAACTCCTGAACATTCTTGAATTCTGCATGACAAAACTGACTTCTTCAACTTTCAAACACATTCTCTTTTTATGATGTGACATAAACCTCCTGTGACAGCCTTCTTATTTTCACACTTGAAGCCTTTCCTATAAGTTTATATGTACTTGATTTCTTCTAGTATATTCTTTTATGCCCCAAATGCCAAAAATATCTTTATTTCCCTGAAATAAACACTGACAGACTTGAGTCCTCCTAACCTGAATTTTGGCTGCTATCTGTCAGTTACTGCTATGCATTCTTTCATTCCAGTAACATACTTTATACTTGCAACAGTCTACGAATGTAGGTATTGTTATAGTTCCAATTTAATAGTGAAAGATACTGAGGCAGATACATTTTTAGTGATTTTTTTCCTAATATGCATGACTATTACACAGTAGTAGCTGGTTTTAAACCAAGCAGTTTTTGCTAAAGAGATTGTGCTTTTAATTACTCTGTTTTTCTATTCCACTCATGAGAGACATATGGTGCCTCTACAATTACTAAAGTCAAAGATTAGACTGAGAGTCTTCTACGTATTTATTTTTAATGTCACATATGGGTTTATTCCCAATTACTCTTAAATGTTCGGGGAAAGCTTACTGAGTACTCACTGCCCCAGAATGGGGTGTAACTAGAGTCTCGCATGTCATATTAATGTACTTTCATAACAATTGCATGAAGGTTAAGTTTATTTTCTTCTAACTTATTGGTTGAAGTAAATGTCTCCTCTGAGAAATGACTGGTGATAATATTTGTATTGTATTGTCAGGTGGTTGAGAACTTTGGAATAATAACAGCATGCACCTAGAAATGAAAATTCATAATTTTCTCACTTGGTAAATAGTTGGTAATAGATTTTAATGAAAAAATGGCATTAATATTTCAACACTATACATCATAAAACATTGCAAGTATCATATGGTATTTATTGAATAACTCTAGATTGTTAACAGCAAAAAATAGTACTTAATATTTTTGAAACAATACAGTTTCTTTCATTGAATTAAATATATCACCTGACAAAAAAGGCAAAATTTATTCTGATCTACAACACTAAGTTCATTTTTTGAACTTTACTACTAAACTACTATCATTATGTAATGTATTTGTATTTAATTTTATTTAAAATGCTGATTGTGAAATATTTAAAGATGTTTCAAGATTTCTGCAGTCTATAAGAAACTAAACTTCAAAAATTATATGTATATATAATTTTTAATATCAAAGTCACTCCCTCTACTCCCAGCCCCTAATTCAGCTGTATAATTTTCTACAAGAAAATTTATTTGAGCTTAAGAGAAATGCCCTATCAACATGTAGACTTTGGTTGCTGGATTCCGAGTCCAGATTGCTCACTGTTGCATTAAGAAGGCATGCTGTTGTGTAAATCCTTGTATAGGTGAGTACCATGAGTGTGGAGTGGATACAATTGGAATAAGGGAGTTAGCACACATTATATGCAGAGATATTATCGTGAATCAGAATTCTGCATTATGTGTTCCTTCTAGAGGTATTTGAGTCCCGCCCAGAAAAGCCTTCATAATGTCACAAAATGAGGGAAAAAAACAGACATAGATAGGCAGGAAAATTAGAACAATACAACTTTAACTGATATTTGTGATATTAAGATGGAAAACTTAAGCTGCAATACTAATGCTCATTGTCAATATCAAGCACGAGTTCCTTATGGAGTTTTAAAATAAATCCAATGTATTTTGTAATAAATTAAATGCAAATATGCAAAAATCAGTGCACATGTCAGAGAAAACGAAATGCAAGGAGCGAGGCTCATGTTACTCAGCTATGCCTTAGTTTTCCCTGTTACCTAAAGTTTTGAAGGTAATATAAAAAACACACTTCAGGTTTTTTGTAGTATCTTCTTTATATATTATTCTGTTAGTTTCTTATTCTAACTATTTCTTTTGTCCATGGTACAGTTCAATGAATCACAATTAACCTTTTCATAATAAAGCACTCAGCTGAAGAAAATATCCATGCAATTATTGATTGGTGTCTCCATGTGACAGTCACCAATCAGTAACTGATCTTGGTCCCTAAAGTGGACAAGAGAGCTAAGTCACATTTCTTATGAACTTTTAAAAGCCTTGGGGAAGTTCCTGTTGGTGATGGCACATGCTGGCAATGTGTACATTAAGAGCGCGGTTGTATTATTCACCATGTATCTGAAATGCTTCATAATCATTAATTATGTGAAGAAAAGTTCCACAGGATAACAGCATATATATTTGATTTCTGATTAATTCTTAGATTAAGTAATCAGGAATAATAACTTTATGGCTACTGCGATGCATTAGAGGTAGTGAGGCTTCTACAATTGCTAAGAGTTTTCAGTTCCATTTGCCTTTTGAAGATGGAATTATTGCTATGTATAATTTATAAATCTGCCGGAAGATGCTTGTTTTTGTAAAGAATACTGCACTCTAAACATAAGTGACAATAAAGTTGCTCAGAACACATGAAGAGTTGATAGACTCTTGGGAACAATTTGGATTCTGTCATGTAAGTGCTATACTGTATTTACTTAGGCTGGTTTTCTGTACCATCAGAGGTAAGAAGGTAATTATCAAAATGGAAGTAAATGAAAATTACGTTTCAGAAAATAGTTGATCCAATTACTCTCCAAGGATAGATCAAGGATAGATGAAGGTTGGAAAATCTTTCAGTCAATTTACTCATCTGCTCTAACTTTATCTCCAAAAGTAAGCAAAGATCATCCCTAACATTTTTTATTACATTTTGAAAATGTAGCTAGTTCAATCTGCAGAATAAATAACAGTTGAGTCAAAAATCATTTAGTAATTAATGTAAGATCATTATTAAGCAAGAAACTTTCTCCTCTAGAAAAGTTTGTAGGCTGAAGCAGGATGATTGTCATGAGTACGAGACCAGCCTGAACTATGTAGTGAAATCAGGAACAACCTGGGGCACAGAGGAATGACCCTGACAATATATATATATATATATATATATATATATATATATATATATATATATATATGCAACAATATCAAATATTGTGAGATTTCGCTACAATAATACAAAGAGCAAAATGATAAAACATGAACCTTTTGTAGCCCCCCTCCCAAATATATTGCCTTCAGGTATTACCCAATATTACCCAATCCCTGTGTAGGACTTGACAAAAGTAAACTAATCAAGTTCTCCAAAGAAAGTAACTGTATAAAATTTCTTATTTTTTAAAAAATAGGCAATTTTTACTTCTATTTAATCAAGTGTTCAAATATATGGTAGTTTTATATTTGACACTGGAATTCTTCATTTATATGTCTCTATTCTATGGCTAAGAACAGAACAGATGTGCTTCCTCTCGTGCTGTGGCCTCGTGGCCATGTCAGTGTTGCGCGTCACTGTTGCTGATCATGTCTTCACAGGAGACTGTCAGACTCAAGTGACTCCTCGGCAAGCATTGAGAGGAAAGGCACCTCACTCCCCAGTGGATTTGTAGGAAAGCTGGTGAGAAAATCAGATGTG
This sequence comes from Ctenodactylus gundi, assembly GCA_004027205.1. Classification (NCBI taxonomy): domain Eukaryota; kingdom Metazoa; phylum Chordata; class Mammalia; order Rodentia; family Ctenodactylidae; genus Ctenodactylus; species Ctenodactylus gundi. Next base: position 213,473 of record PVKB01001321.1, read on the forward strand.
ATTTCAGTAGGAGATGTTGGCTCAAAATCAAGCCCATTGTATAAGGATCTGCACTTTAGATGGTACACAAACTTTGGTTGCATCAAAGTCATGATCATCTTACTGTATCAAGATAAAAATGTCATGTTTGGAAAGTAGAGTATGCTTAATTAGAAACCTAATTTTTTTGTTTTATTTTCTGTGATCTTCACTAGTGAGTTAGTTTAGTAATAATTACACAAAAACTTAAAAGAGAATACTGTTTTGCTTTTTTAGGAACAATAGAAAATAGAGAGGCTATTTCCTTTACCTTTTATCTGGCTTCTTTTCTTTCTCTCTTTTTTTAAACCCCATTAGTTGATTATTTTATTATTACTGCCAGTGTAAACTAAAAATGAAAATGTGAATGAATGGTTTAATATTAAAATAAAAGGCAAAATAAAATTTTAATATTAATTCTGGTCTGTAATATGTTCTCAAATTATTTAATCATTTAGGTAGCAAATTTTTATCTGCGTGTCGAAAATTTGGGAAGTAAATCAACAAAAAGTTGAGATTCTGTAACTGATTCATAGTTAGAAATCAATACAGCAGTATTTGATATCTGAGAGGCTTGGAGGACTCAAATCCTTGTTCTCCTGTTCGTTACTTATCAATAGTAGTGTATTATTTAACCTCCCTTGTGTAGAAAGTTTATTGTATCAGTTTAAATGGATGAAAGTTAAATTCCAAACATTCTACTTGCCTGGAGATTTTTACTCAATTAAAATATATATATATTTTAGGCTCTTAGAAGGGAAAAGAGGCATTTGTGTGAATTCATGTGTAGAAAGAAAACATCGTGAAAAATTTTAATAGTGTCAGCAATAACTAAGTTAGCTTGCACACGACCCAAGCATAAAGCACTTTTACAGTTTTGAATGTTCTTTTCCAAGTGATGGATATTTGTTATGACAGCTATAGTATCAATGGCTCCTCTTGAAGCATGATTGATCTGTGCTGGCTGACAGTGTAGTGCAGTGACTGAGAGGCTGGGTTGTAAATTGACAAGAGCCTAGATTTGGAGCTCCAGGGTACATTACTTGATATGAGACCTGGAGTACACTTCTTAACAGGTCTGCATTTTATTTTTCCATTTGCAGAATGACTCTAGTAATGGTACTCGTGGGCATGTTAAATTCATAGATATATGAAATTTAGTAAAGTTTGAACACACACTACATACATCCATTCTCATTATTGTCAAATGAGGCTTGATCATGGTTTCTTGTGTTTACATTGTGTACAATATTAAGATATAGAAACATATTTTGAGTTTCTTAAGTACTAATTCCTGGTATTTTCCATTTAAATGTAATCCTGGATGTATTCATTAACCTCATTAATCTTACATTTGAATCTTTGTACATTCACAAAGAAAACCCCAGTTCTCAAAAATCTTTAATCATGTATTATTTGACAATACACAACAGTATCAAATTGACCTCAGTAGCGCTGTCACTAGCAAAAGATTAATAAAAGGGTAATTTTTCCAGTATTTTTCATCTAAAGAGTATATCCCATCAATAGCATGCAGAAAAAAAATTTTTTTTTTCAGAATTAAATCTGAAAACAAGGTATACTCAGAGGAGTCAGAGTGCTTGTGCAACTGTCCTCCAGATTTTTCCTTTAGGTTTTTACATTTTTTTTTGGTATTGTTTGATTGTTTTAAATAAACATTAGCATAGAATACTTCACGGGCTTGACCTTGCTCATTGGCTTACCAAGGCACCTAGGGAGTCTCTTTTGTAGTAGATGTAAAGCATGCCACCATTCTTTTTGCAACTAAAACATTTAGTTTATGAATCGTTGGATATGACCTAAAGTAAATAATGCTATTGTTCATAGACATGTACATTGTAAGGAAATCTTTCTAGGATTTCTCCTTGCCGCTGTTATATGAGATTTTTGTTGTTGTTGATAATGACGGTACTTATACCAATATGGAATATGTTGTTAGAAGTGAAATTGCTGAACCAAAGTCACGTGACTGTGCCATTATGCTTAGTATAGTTTCCTTCCAGATCCTTTCCTTTGAAAGGGGTGAGGTATGAATGCTTGGTTTTTTATCTTTTTATTTTTTTAGCATTTCAGTAAGTTACATTTCCAAAAAATTCTAAGTACTTGTTAAGCTAGTGGTTGAAGAACCTTATTTCATATAGTTTTGATTTAAATTTCTTCTGTTATTGAGAAGAGACTACTGGTTTGTCTATAGTTAAAGATCATTTATTTATTTATTTTGGTGAAACAGATGTTCATGTATCTAACCCACTCAAAACACTACTAAAGACTGGTACATTTTATGCTATTAGATATTTTCATGCCATTGATGTTTCTGTTCATGTAGCTGAAATAGTGTACTGTGTCATCCTCTGGTAACTCTCTGTTGTCACAGTTTTCTCAAGAGAGTGAGCCATAACTTAATCTAACTGGCAAATAGAAGGAGAAATGTGTCATGTAAATTTGGCTTTTGCTTTGTCATCTTCCTCTAAATGTGCCTAAAGATTTTATGTGCTTTTGAGAGACCTGCATTTTAGTTTAAGCCCAATATTAAAGACTTTTCCTATAGCCTGTAAGGAGACATGAATATTTGTCCATTTGTGGTGTTTAGCATTTAAGTGGCGCAGTTTTTGTAGGCAGACATTAGGAGGGCGTCTTTGTTCTTGGGAGGTAAATATGTGCTAAGGGAATGATGGGATATGATTGCATGCCATTTTCTCAAGAACTTCCACCAAATAGAATTCCCACAAGAATAATATGTGCTTTTATACTTATACTGCTTCTACTGTTATCAAGGATGTGAAGCAAAATCAAAAATTAATAAAAAGAAGAAAAGTAATAGCCGTAGGTGGATCTATCTGAAGAATATGGAATTTCATTGCGGGTGTTCTGTAAATATAAATGTTTTTCAAAATAAAAAAAACAGTAAAAACACACAAACATTCAGTTGACAATAAAATTATAAAAATAGAAGCAGAAAAATAAAATTCACTGAGCAACATATGAGAAAATATGGGAAAAACAAAAAAGATAGAACATTGCATCTTGGGTTTTATATAAGAAGATACTGCCAGTAGCACAATGAGTACATCTTAGAATAAGGCAATGCATTTATACGAAAAAGTTTAAATATATTTGACCAATTAAAACATTTATTTTTTTTTCTTATAATGGAAGCAACTATACTTTTAGGGAGGTAGTAAGAATTACATGCAGAAAGAAGAATCAACAATGTTTTTAAAAGAATCTCTTTTATATTCTTTCAACATGAGACAGTTCTTACCATTTTGTTTAAAATTCTCCCAGACAGGCAAGGGGGACAACTACTCTCATTCCATGGCCACGCTCTGTGTAGGAAACCTGTCTGTACTCTCCAGGAGATGAAGTGACTTGACCTCATCAGCTGCACCCTAAATGATTGCTACATGATGATATGGAAATGACATGTGGGACATTGAGCTCCTGACATGAGGGCTAGCTGTAACACTGAACGAAAGCGTTAGAAAGTAGCAAGTGTACATAATGTGTCTCTCTTCATTGTAGCCAGCATAAATTATCATCTGAGATGATTCTCTACTTGTCAAACACCAGATTGACAAAAGCAAAGCCAAGATTGTGTAACAAACGCTCACAAATTTTGTCCTGGGTACAAGGTAAAACCTTCATTTTACTTTAAAAGATAATATTTTCAGAAATGTTTTATTTTCATCTTTCTTCACTTGCAACTTTTTTTCAGACTATTAATAATAAAATTGTGCAACATTTAATTCAATAGCTGGCTAAAAGTTGTGTCATCTTCTAGCTCTAATGAAAGTTATTGTGTTTTTACCTTTTCTTCTTTGGTCAGAGCTTTGAAACAGTGTCGGGGTGGTACACTTTCTCAGACCCTGATGGGGACTGAAGCACGCACTTTTACTTTGCATCAGTGGAAATACTGCACTCCCCAGTTTAGCTCTGTTTAATCTCTGCTCAGGCCCAGTCCTAAGTGTGACCTCGGACCCCCACTTCTGAGTCAGTTACTAGTTTCTGGTTAATTCAGCCTTTGGAATCCTGTTGTGAATGCTTAGCTCAGCAACTTACGTATGTTAAGCAGGTGCTTTACCACTGAGATCCACTCCGTGCCCCCTGCCTCTGTTTCTTAGAGGTCTCTTAATGATCCTTTATATTAATCTCATTCTTTCTGGAGAGGACACATCCTTCAGCATGGAAAAGATATTTTGTCCCTTACAATCTGGAAATCCTGTCTGCGGTTACATCTGCATCATTTGTTTTTTCCTCACAAGCTAGTACAGATGATGAGGTTGAAATGAGAGCAAGTGGTAGGTTTCCTGGCATGTGTTTCATTGACGGTCAGCACCCTGGGACCTGCATCTATTTGGTAATTTCTGTGCTTTTTTATTTTATTTTTTATTTTTATTTTTATTTATTTATTTATTTATTTATTTATTTATTTATTTTGAGATAGGATCTTGCTCTGCAACCCAGGCTGTTCCTGAACTCGTTGGCCTTGGACTCCAGGCAATCCTCTTGCCTCAGCTTCTCGAGTTCTGTGATTACAGGCACATACAAACACGCCCAGCTTATGTGGTGCTGGGAAATTAAACTTGGGTACTTAGCGCTTGACGTAGCGCTTGCTTGGAAAGCACTTTAACCACTAAGCCATCCTGCCAGCCCCTCTGTGTTATTCTTATCCAGTGCCTATGGTGCCAAAAATCTCATCAGTCTTCTACTGCTACTTTTACTCAAACTAACCAAGTCAGATTCTATTATTTATGCTTGAAAGAATCTCAATTAATATTAGCTAATACTGCAAAGCGCAAATATAGCCAACAGGTATATTTGCGGTGAAGAAATATGAAACATTGGTTTCTTGGTGAGAGTGCGATCTGAAAGAGAAACAGTCATTAATTCTTTAGGATCTAAATCATAAGGTAAATCAAATAATTACATAAATAAAATAGCAACCCCAGAACTTTTTTGTGTATGCAGTACCAGAATTCAAATCAAGGCTTTAATATTGTCAGCATTCTCAGGCCTTTTCTTAATTTTTGTTTTGAGACAGGGTCTTGCTAGGTCACTACATTTCCTGGCCTGGACTTGATGTTGCAATCTTCCTGCCTTGGCTTTTCATAGTGCAGATAGTATAGGCCTGTGCGACAGGGTGTGGCTCAAACCAAAATTTAAAGACATTTTCCAGGAAAAGACTAAAGAGATGAATGTTTGATAACAACCATCTAGAAGTGATATTTAAGATTTTAAAGACTTTCTGTAACTATTATTGGTATGAAAGTTGTATGAACATCCAGAGTGACCCATCCACTACTGATTCTTGTACATAAGAGCAACGCTGAACCCTGTTGAGCAGCTAGTTCTGTCAGGCTTATCAGTGATTTTTGAGAGGGCTTGAAAAAAATTTCTGATGAGTTGTCTTTTCCAAAATCAAGAAGGTATTTCCCGTATAAATTATATCTCATTCCCATGGATTATGTTGTCACTAGTAAGCATGCATAGATGAAACATTAGTATTTGTCCTTTTGGTAGGAAATGCTGATTGTAGAGTGCATGTGTTCCACTTAGGGAAAAGACTAATGATAAATGCACTTGTTTCTTTGAGATATCCAAGAAGTTTTACTTTAAAAATCACTGTTTCTTTGAAAAGAAAAATATTGACTTTCAGACAGATAATAAAGGCAAAATTTACTAGAAATAGTTTTGTGCTATTTTGATGAAAACCATTAAAGATGATGAGATAAATCTAATATATTATGAAAGCCTAATTATTAAAATAATGAATGGAATTAATCGTTAAATGATATATCCTGGAGTCTGGATTTAACAGACGTTAAATAAAACAGAGTAAAATGCAATCTCTTTGTTGACTGTTCTGGAAGGATTATGGAATGAGAATAAATGCCAGTCACCTGGAGCAAGGGCAGTTGAGCTCCCCGCTTTGTCTCCAGTAACATTTGATAAGCTGAAGCGACTTTAAGCAACTGTCCACAAGGTGCAGAAACTGAAAGTGTAAGTTTTAGGATAATATTGTGATGATATATGATTTTTGGTAATCTAAAAATAAAATTTTAAGGAAATGTTTAAGCCTGTGATCATATTATGTTAAATGGTAAAATGTTTGCAACAGAAATTGCAACATAAATACATATCTCTAAATTTGATATATTTTGCCTGAGAAGAAATGTATATCTTGATAAAGAACTGAGTTAATGTTTCAATTATCCAGTTTTGTGAATTATAATTGCCTTTGATGCCGGTAGATGGTCTACGTAGAGGAAAAATAGTCTACATTTTCAACTTACCATTTTTATCTAGCACATAGCCATTGCTTTTACTCTGTTACTGGCATTCTTAAAACTCTGAGTTATCCGACTTCTTTTTAATTTGTGTCTGAGTAAGAAGATTTTGTTAACTTCACACTATTCCTTTAATACATGTACTAATATTGGATAATTGATAAACAAGCCAGGGTCAGAAGCTCTTGAATCTGGACAGTGCTGTGCTGTGGAAGAACAAAGCATTTGTCAAGCTGTCGAACGGACATCCTGTTAATCTAAATGTGTCTAGATTAAAGTACCAGCAATTTTCTTCACCATCTCATCACTTGTGAAATTTGCAGCATTAGTGTTTAATCATTTTAAATGCGTAATTATTATCCTTTGCTCCCTGCTCCCTCACGGGTCCTCTGAAGGGCGGTAAGATATCACCATCATATTTTTCTTCTCCTAAAATTTTACCTTCGTGAAATATGCCGGGAAGGTGGTATGTTAAATTACATGAGGAGAGGAGATCAATTCTGCCCATAAATAATTGGAACAAATGCATCCATTTTAGTCATATATGCGATTTAGTTCCAGTTATTCTTGCATCTCCTTTATAGATTTACAACATTTCCAGTTATGTCTTGAAGTAATGCTGAGGATAGCTGTGCCTCCTCTCCCTGGTTGCAATCCTGGTAACTATTTATTAAATACTGGTAATGATGAACCTCTTAAAATTGGCCTGTACATATGTCTAAGATAGGTACACTACTAAATGATTAAATAATATTAAATACTTCATTAGCTATATAGACAATATAGCTGGTTTAATATACTTATAGGAGCAAAAATATTGCTCATCTCTACTCTGCCTTAAATATTCATATCTTTTTGTAACCTGGGAGTCAGTATTGTTCTGTAATATTACCCATATGTACTTTGAAAATTAGGAGGAAGAACAAAAGCTTTAAGATTTTTATCCTGGAGAAAACTCATGTCATGATATCATGACATCAGTATATACATTTTCTTTCTTAGATTGTCTTTTTTATTAATATTGTCTCCAGAATACAGGAGAGATTATTTTATACTTTGCATCCTTGGTGAAGTATTACATTATCATTTGCACAAAGAAGGGGAAACATTAAAAAATAGTCAGTTTAATGTAAGATAATTTTAAGTAAAAATAAATGGATAAAGTCTGATGTAGTATATAAGGCTTTGAACCATTTTTGTCTCTAAATTCTGAATGTCTCAGAGGAGTAATCCTTTACCCACAACTCAGTATACCCAATTTCATTCCTTTGTTCACACAATATCTTGCCTAATATAAAAAAGTAAGAAATATTGAAAATGTCTCTCATATATCTATACTTAAAATTATGCACATATCGTGGTTGAAATAGGAAAAGGCAACAATATCCATTTCACTCATTGTCTTAAGTGTTACTTTTGAGTACGAATGAACTACAGTTAACATACTGATAACATACCACTTGGGGGAATTGTGTCAGTATACATTAGGCTTGATTTCTTTTTAATTCCTTCTGACACTTTCTTTCTCCTTGGCCCCTCCCACTTTTAGTGTCTCCCCTTTTTCCATCCCTCTCTTCCTACCCTGTCTCTCTCCTGTTAGGTATCTATAGCACTTTCATATGAGACACACCAACTGATACTTAGTCTTTTGCGTTTTGTCCATTTTACTGAGCATTATTGATTCAGAGTGGCCCCATTTTCTTTCAAATGCTTTATATCTGTCTTTCTTTTTGTCTGCACAGTGTTTCATGGTTTATAATCACCGTAGTCTCTTTATTCATTCCTGTATTGATTGACATGTAAGTGTTTAGCCATTATGAATTGTGCTGCTATGAGTACGGATATGCATGTGTCTTTATAATAGGGTGACTTTAAGTCTTTTGGGAAAATACCCAGAAGAGCTATCACTGGATCAAATGGGATTTCTATTTCCAGCTTTTGAAGGAATCTCTAAGCTACTTTTCATACTAGTTGAACCAGATCACATTTCCACTAACAGTGTAGAGATATCTCTTTTCTCTAGTCTCACCAACATTTGTTGTTCTTTGAGTTCTTTGTGTAAACCATTCTCACTGGAGTGAGATGGAATCTCAATGTTGCTTTAATTAAGACTTCTCTGGTGGCCAATGATGTTGAGCACTTTTTCGTGTGTCTTCTAGCCTTAAGTACTTCTTCTTTGAAATTTTTTGTTTGATTTGTCCATATCTTAATAGAATCACTTATTTTAGAGGGTTTTTTGAGTTATTTATAAATTCTAAATACGAATTCTCTGAGTTATATCTGATAAATTATTTTTCTTTCATTCTGTTGGCTGTATATTCACCCTGTTGATTGTTTCCTTTGATGTGAAAAAGGCTTTTTGATTTAATGTAATCCTATTTTATTATTGCTATTTTTTGCAGTTGACATTCTGTTCCATAAATCCTTTCCTATGATATTCAGCATTTTTCTTATTTTGCTTTCTAGCAGATACAGTGTTTCTATTTTGATATCTAACTCTCTAATCCATTTTGATTTAATCTTAACATATAGTGACAGATAAATTCAACTTTTTGCTCCTATATGTAGATACCCAATTTCCTTAGAATCACTTGCTAACGATGCTGTCTTTTCTCCGGTGTGTGGTTTTACCATGTTGCCAAAGTTCAGACTACTGAGATTATTGAAGTTTGTCTCTATTTCCTCAGTTCAGTTCTGTTCTGTTTCTGTCTGTTCTCATACCAGCACCATGTGGATTCAATCAATGTTGCTTTAGAGTATATTTTGAGGTCTTGATTTGTGATTCCTCCATATATGCCCTTGTTGCTTAGGATTGCCTTAGAAATTATGTTTTATTACTGGTTGCATATAAATTTTAGAGTTGTTTCTCCTAGTTCTATGAAGAATGCTGTTGTTATTTTGATCAGTCTTGTATTGAATCTGTATAACAGTTTTGGAAGTATCACCATTTTGTCAATTTTAGTTCTTCCCACACAGGAACAAAGGATATCCTTCCATTAACTAAAGATGAGATTTTTTAAAAAAAGATCAGTGATCAACTATAAAATAGAAGGAATAATGAAAGCTAACTAAGCACAGTCCAGTACCTGGTAGATACATGGCAGAATTCCATCAGGAAATCAAAGATCAGCAAATTCTTTCAAGAAACAGAGAAGGAAAGTTTTCATGGTCATTCCTCCAAGCCACCGGTCTGACTTTAATACCAAAACCAGACAATAGTGATGTTATGAAATTTGCTTGGGTGATACATGACATAAAGTAACTAAAAAAGCCTTATTGGCAAAATATTTCAGCAAAGATATGCATAATAAGAAGGAGTTAACCACAGTGACTATTTCTGTGTTTCTACAAAAAAAGAACAAAAGAACAAATATACTTCAAGTTAGAATTCTGGGGGTGTAATAGAGTGAAGAAAACCACTACTGATAAGGATGAACATAAGGCGGAATCTCTGAGATAACTTCAGCAAGATTGATAGGTAGAAACCTTTCTCAAATTCCTCTTTTTCACCACCTCACAAGGAGAGTTAGCTAGGCAATATTATCGTGCATTTTAAATATTACTTGCTTATTTTAATTTGGCATTATGCATTATCTTGTCAGTATTTTCATGGGGTACATGTTGGGACAGCCAAGAATCTGCATAGTTGAATTTGGTTTTATTTTTTAAGCGGACTTTTATTTTATTTTATTTTTGCTTCAACTCACTCCTTGGACTGCAAAATTAATTTTTTTTTTAAATTTCAACTCTTCCAAACTCAGTGACTTAGGACATTTTCTTTTTCCTAAGCCTAATGTATTTCCGATGTATTGTTTTTCTCAAGATCAACAGATTGCCTTTAAGTAACTGCTATCCAACTAAAAGGTATCCATTACCCTTATTAAGCCAAGGCATGGGCTGCGTGAGCTACAGCTTCTAAAATAAGTTAGTTTGTGTGTGCATAACTGGTAGGATATCATACGTATAATGGATCTCATGGATTACAGAGGTGTGTGCAGTGGAATACTCCACAAAGTCATAAGAGCCAACCATGTCACTTAAGGGAAAGGGTAATAAAAAATAAAACTGCCCGATTTATTACTTTTAGTTTCCATTTTCTCATTTTAATGCATTTACTAAATATAACTTCAGCAGTGTTCTGTGTCGTAGAAAATATTTTAGGTGCTAGGTAATGCACTGGTGAAAAGATAGATGCGTTTCCAATTCATACTAATCTTTACCACAAGAGTTAAAATAAGATGAGACTACCATTGTAATCTTGGTAAGCGTTCCCCAAACAGAAATTGTCGGGAAGAGACGGACCACTTGACAGGCCTAGTGATGACTGCGATGGTCACCTTCTCTAAACCACTTCCATTTAGGACATAGGCACTTAATCCTCCAACTGCCTGGAGTGTTGTAGACTGGTGGCTCCTGGTCACTTCTTAGGGCTGTGCACAGTCACAAGTGGTGTTGTATCCAAGTCCCTGTCTCCTCCCCCACGGCGGACTTACTTTGTATTTTCTCAATATAGGTTACAAGGACCGAAGCAAATTCTTTATCGCAGTTTTGGAAAATTCTTCTCAGGAGCTTCAGGGCCCCTACTGAACCTTGTAGACCCATAGAGACCTTTCCTGTGACTATTGAGCATGAACTTGTGCTTTTAATCACTGCTGCTTCTCGCCTTCCCACCTGCTGTCTCAGGCTGAGCATACTCTCCTATAAACTGTCCATTCACAATTTAACATAACCATACAGTCTCTTCCCTAAGGAACACAATGTACTATGCCAAAATTTCTTAATAATGAAGTATTGTTTATAAGTTGATTGATGTAATTTAGCTTCAGGAAATGTGACCTTTGAGACAATGGCAATTCAGTGTTTCAGGAATCAGAAACACTAAGATAAAGGAATATGAGAATTTCTCAAAAATCTATTTAAAAATCCTTGTGAAAATCATATTGTGATGGATGAGGCTTGTGTTTATTACTTTTGGAAAATAATTTTAAATGGATTATAGGGAAGTATATTGTGGTGAAAAATTCAATGATAGCTAGTGTTAGGTTATTAGCATTTAATTTTCTTTGATTAAACTTCTATGAATTCAGTTATATTTTTCTGGAAATTTTCCATCTTTACTAAATGAGAATTTCTTATATAATCTCAGCACATTCATTGTGTCCAAAAGTTGGGATTATTACTTCTTCATCTATATCAAACCTGAATTTAGTACAAATCTTTCAGCTTGTTAAAAGGCATTATTTTGATTCTTTACAGAGAATTCCCCTGAGTGTTTTATATTTCTAGCTAAAACTCAAAGTTTAAAATGTAAGATTGGGTTTGGCAAATCTTAGTAGCTTCTGATAAAAAAGGAATACGCCATTCTGAAGAAAACATGGTCTTTTGCTGCATGTCATAGTTTTGCTCCAGTTATAGCTAGAATTTTATTAAGGGAAGCTGTAAATGTCCTTATGGGATAAAACTGTGAGAGTGAAAAGACCACTATTGCATTAAGGCTGTTTGAAATTTAATCTCTAGAGAAAGCTTTGTATCTGTGTGTGTGTGTGTGTGTGTGTGTGTGTGTGTGTGTGTGTGTATTGCAGAGCAGGCAGAGAGAAAAAAAAACACAGGGAAGACTAGGACAGTGAAATATGCAGGTGCTTCACACACACACGCAAACACACACACAACCCACCACTACATACACGTTCTGTCTTTTTCTTCAGGTGCTGTGAGCTTTACTGGGTCTGCCCCTGCACTGGCTGCTGGTACACAGGCTCACCAGTTTTGTCATTTGAAATTAATAGGAGATTCCATTTTTCTTCCAGGGTTATAATAGGTCTTCATCTTTGTATCTGTCTCTATTATTAAGAGTTCACTGAAATTCTCCAATAAACAATGAGGATGATCTGATATTTTAGGGAGACAGTAGCCAGATATGTAAGATATTGTTATGATTATGTATTTTCCTAATATTATCCTTGTTACATACACTTGAGTCCAAAACCCTTGCACTGAATTACATTTCAGGCTTTTGTTTTCTTTTTTAAAATTTTATTTTAAGACAGACTAAGGTTAAATTACTGTATTGTCCAGATGGGGTTAATCCTCTGCCTGAACTACATTTCACCTCATTATGTGAAATTTTTGTAGCTTTGAGAGGTTCTCATCTTTAAAAAATTTCAGTGTTTATATAGAAAACGGAAGATCAACACTCTGGTGCTGTGTACAGAGTTTTCTATATGTCGCCACATCTAATGTTGGAATGTTGAAGTGTTATGTGTTCATATTGGTTCTTGCACTCATAATTTATATTATTTTCTCCTCTGGATGGGATATTTTTGGGATTTCTGAGCCAGTTACTCAGGCTATCTATCTGGATATTTTGTCTGAGCTTCTGCTCTATACCTATTAGCTGTTATCAGAGTGTTGACTCTGATCTATTCATCTGTGTGTTTTTTGATTTTTAGAGCTATTCCTTTTGTGAAGACACACTCGATGCTTGATCACTAAAATTTAAATAGAGAGCCAGGTTGATTTCAAGTCCTTTTCTAGTTCCTTTGATCCTAGAGCATTGTCACAGATCTTTTATCTCTGGTTCCAGTTTCTACATTTATAATACCTTCCTCGTGAAATCCCAGCCTTCCCAGATTTTTACATTCAATTATATTTAATAAAGCATTTTATCATCCATGTATTCATTTATTTGCTCCTCTGTTCATCCATTCGGTTCTCTAGAAGTAAAAAGACACATGAAGATTTCTTATTCAAGTTATCTCTGTGGAATTGCTTTTCTACAAAGACAAGCGAGGCAGACCAGGAAGTAAGCACGTGTAAAGCGTAGTATTATTTTCGAGTAGATGTGAACAGAATATCCAGGTTCCTAGAGAAAACGAAATCAGAAATTCCTCTTACTTTCCACTGCCCCTGGGCCTAGCGCTATCTGTTTGCATCCAAAGATACGTCCCAAAAGGAAACACCACCACAGTCTGAAGAAGGCTTCCAAGACTAGACTCTCCTTATTCACTCAAAGTGATAATTTTCGCCAGGCGTGGTGGGGAAGGCCTGCAATCCCAACAGTCTGCAAAGCTGAGGGAGTGGAGCACCAATTCAAGCACGGATTGGACCAGGAAGCAAATGGTGAGAAACTGTCTCAAAAATCAGAAAGAAAAATAACTGTGGGGAATGGGAAGAATAACGCAGCCGTGAAGGCATTGGCCAAGCAAGCTCAGGGCCCTGAGTTCAATTCCCCAGCACCTCATAAGGCAGGCACAGTGAACACCTATTAATCCCAGCACTCAGGCAGTTGGGGCAGGAGGATTGCAGTGAGTTCTAGGCCAACATAGGCTACATAGTGAGTTCAGGACCATCACTGACTGCAGAGAAATAAAACTAAGGAAAAAAAGAAAAAGGCAAATGAGCTGGGGTTGTAGGTCAGTGTGAAGGTGAGGGCACTGGGATGGATCCTCAGCACCACAAACACTCAACATTTTTCCAGTTACATTTCTACTTATGTTTACTGGAACTCCTACTTACGTTTGCTAGTGGAAGATTAGCAGTAAGACTAAAAAGTATATTTAGGTAGGTTAGCCAAATACGGGGGGAAAGGAAGGATAATTCAATTATGTATGTATTCCACCGGAACCTAAAATTGTTTGAATTTTTGCTAGACAAAAGTTTGGACTAGCATTGTGACCCAGTTTTGGACTGTATACAGTTCAACCAAAAAACATGGCGAATGTCTAAATTAAAAATAATTATTATGGTGAATGACACATTGCCATTAATCCCCTTCAAAATACCCCCCACTACCCTGGCCTTTCCATCCTTTATTTACATTGCCATAGCTGCTTTGATGACCTAAATTAAATTTTTAATTCCATGGTAATTTGATTTTGATGAGTAGCCAGAAGCATCAAGACACAAGATCTATTGAATAAAAGGAATAAGGACATACTGGAATATTTTTATAACCCTGAATTTTCATTGACCGGTTCTTGAAAGCATCACTCAAATGTAGTTTTTTTTTTTTTTAAATCACAATTTGTGAATATACTCAAAAAGAGGACTTCCAGAAAACTCACTCAGAAAGTAAAAAAGAACAGAGATAAGTGTGGGATTTTTGTTTGTTTTGGTTTTTGGTTCATTTATTTATTTTCCCTCATTTTACTAATACATCTATATGCAATACATAATGTTTCTATTGAACTTGAGTATTTTGTGCACATATATATCATGTCAAAATAGCAGGCCCTTCTCCTCACCCTTTTTGGCCCTCCCATACACCCCCCCCCCCATCGTAATTAGTATCCATTCCTCCCACATTTGGTTCTATTAAATGATTGTCTTCTGGATTTCTCCTATTAGAGAAACCATGTGATATTTAGCCTTCTGCATCTGCCTCACTTCACTGAGCATGACAGCTTCAAGTTCCATCCATTTACCCACAAAAGCCTCTAAGCTATTAGTCTTTATAGACAGGCAGTATTCCATTGTGTATATACACCATAATTTGTGTATCCATTGGTCCTTTGGTGGGTATTTTGATGTCTTCCACATTTTAGCCATTGTTAGTTGTGCTGCTGTGAACACGGGTATACATGTGTTTCTGTTATACTCTGCTTTTAACTCTTTTGGAAAGATTTCCAGAACAGGCATTGCTAGATAAAAGGGCATATTTATTTTCAGCCTTTTGAGGAATTTCCATATTGTCCTTCATAGCAGTTGTACCGGTTTACAATCCCACCAGCAGTGCTGAGGGCTCCTTTTCTCCACACCCTCACCAGCACCTATTGCCATTCAAGTTCTGGATATACACTGTTCTCTCTGGCAAATAAAATTCAGCAAGTAATCAGAAAGATCACACTCCCTGATCAAGGGGACTTTATTCTTGGGATGCAAGCTTGCTTTAACATACCTATATCAATCAATATAATGCATCACATTAACAAAAGCAAGGGAAAAAAACACACATGCTCATCTCAATTGATGCAAGAAAGGGCTTTGGCAAAAATCCAACATCCATTCATAACAAAAACCCTGAGGAAAATAGTTCTTTGCCGTTCACATCTGCACCGGCAATGCCAGTTTATCTGCACGTGGCAATCCTTTCATCTCTGGAACTTTCCAATATGTCCTCCAAACTGCCGAAGAGGTCGAGCCTTCCACAATCCATTTCTCTATCAGCTTTTCCTCAGAACTATGATATCCAGCAGTGGAGAAAATCCTTCTACAAACCCTCTGTTTTATATTTACCAAAACTGTATTTTATTTTCCATACATGTGAATATTTGATTATCTACTCCCTCTCTCACTAGCTCTGTGCTCCATGAGGTGGGAGGCCTTAAATTGTGATCAGTATTTTATTTAGAGTGTCTCGTGTATGCTCAACTTTTTATAAACCCAATATCTATATGTCTTTAAAATTTTTGAGATTGTGTACACTTTTGTTAGGAAATCATATTCTTCCACTTGTTATTGCATGTTTTTATCCACAAAGCACAGAATTTTCAAAGAAATTTTTGCCATCTTAAAGTGATACCTCAGTTTTATTTTAATATACCACTAAGAGGAGATTTTTTTTACTTTCACCTTTAACAAGGAATGTTTGCACCAAATGTTAGTTGACAGGTTTTTAATTTTAAACATAATGTTAAATGCTTATATTTATTTAGCTCCATGGATGGCATTCCTCTCAATTTAGGCAGGATTACAGATAACAGTTTTTAGGTAGAGAAAGTTAATTTTTCTTGCTGTTATTTATTTACTGTGGGAATATCAGAAGCTCACTATTCGGAGGTTTCTTAATCTTTTTTCCTTTTAAAATGACAGTTTATGCGGTAGGCATGGTGAACAAGGAAATGCCATTTATTTCCTCAAGGTTTATGTAATGTCCGAGTGCAGGCAGCTGATAAAGCTGCATACTGGGGCCTCGGATAGAGAAAATTTTAATTGCAAATTCACCAGTACAGAAATACTTGTCACCACCTCAGAGAAGAATAAATAGATAACATCCCTTCTGCTTCTCTGCATACTTATGAGTTTTATCAAAGAATCTGGCTAGACGTAACTGTGCGCTACTTTCTTTGTATCCTTCAAGTGTTTTAGCTAACTCATTAGCTGTATCTTTTGGGGGAAGGTAGGCTTTGCTATTGATTATATTCTTGTCAGATCCAAATGCTCAGACTGTAATACTAGGAAGTGATTTGCACAAAGAAAATAAGCTCTATGTGTCAGGAGTTTAAAGACATAGCCACAGTTTATCAGCTTTTATAAGGACTTAGAGTTGTTATTTATGCTACTGAAGTTTGAAATTGGCTTATTAACAAATTTCTGGGTAGCAATAATTTATCATACTACAACAAAAGGAGTATTTCCAAGTTGTTATTAGGTATAGAACAGATTCAGTAGCATCATTTGAATTGTTAGTTACAGTTTAATTCTAGAAAATCACTTCGATCAAAATTGTCCAAATTTTTAAAAGTCATAGTGGGAATTTAAAAGTAAGTTTTAGAGATGAATTTTTCACATATTTTCCCATTAGGCCGTTTGTCTGCTATCTGTTCTTAAATGCTATTTGCCATATCTTATCCCTTTTGTATTTAGAACAGCTAACATCATCATGCCATTAACTGTTATGTACAAATGTTTGTAATGTAGCCATGTGATTAATATGCCCATCGAATTTTAGTATGAGGTAGATTCAAGGTTACTAGCAACTGAGAATAATTTTATTTCAAATACTGTTACTGCGAATTGAACCTCAATGAAGTACTTCCTCAGCAATGGTGAATATTCGACAATTAGTACTCTAAAATTGTGGAAAAAGAGAATCAAAAGAAATCTTTGGAGACATTTTCAGTCTAAAGGAGTACAAAGAGATGGCGCTATGTGTGGATGTGTGGCTCAGGTGTGCCCACTGAGGCCCCACCTCCATGGTCAGAGTATCTTGAGATGAAATGTTTTCTCATGATATAAAGATATTGAAGCAATTCAAGATAATGATACCTGAGTCTCAGTGTAACTTGTAAGATATTATGATATAAAAGTACATAATTAAAGACACGAACATTTTATTTTGATATATAAAACAGTAATTACTCCTGAAGGAGTTAGGTTTTCAGTGTGTTGACAGTTTTACGTGATGAATTCATATGTTTTAGACTCCTAGATAACTTGATGTTTTAAAAAGTGTGAAAGTTAGAAAGGAAAATAATCATAAATATATTTTATTAGCTATCATAATATTTTTGAGGTTAGTACTGTGGAATATTTAATATTCTATAGTGTAAAACAAAAACTAGAAAAGAAAAGAAAAGTGGAAAAGGAGTCATCTCTAATATAAAGCCCAAGGAACGACACTTCATCAGTTACTATGCTCAGGTAAGTCGCAAGGCAAGCGAAGTGAACAACAGCACAATAACTAACAAAAATATAAAATGGGCAGTAATCCCAGCGCTTAGGAGGCCGAGGATTGCCATAAATTTGGGGCCAGCCCGGTCTCCATAATAAATTCAGGACCGGCCTGGACTTCAGAGCGAACCTGTCTCAAACAAAGAACAGGGAGTCAGTAATGATCTTAAAATAAATAAATAATTGTGTTTCTTTTTAAAATTTTAAGCACTTCAGTTAGTTTTTGAGCACTGTAAATCAAGCAATGATTAAGACAAGCTGTTTAGGATAAGAATTTAAAATATGGTGTCTCCAAACTAACTTGTTTTAACAAATAAATTTTACTGGTCAAAGAAGTAAAATCTTCAGCAAGATATTAACTGTGGGAAAGTTGTTGGGATAAATTGTATGTAAAGAGGAACATAGCTCTGTGATTAGAGCACTTGCTTAGGAATTGTGAGTTCTGGGTTTGGTTCCACAGCACCACATACTTGCTGGATGTGAGGAAGTCTGCTTGTGATTCTAGCACTCAGCAGGGTGGGGCTGGGTGATTGCAGCGAGTTCCAGGCCAGCCTGGGCTGCGGAGTGAGTTGAGTCCTTCCTACTGACTGAGATTCTGTCTCAAAAAATGTTTTATTACTTGTACAGTCTTCCTAGGAAGACTTTAATAATTTGAATGAAGAGTTTTTTGGAAAGTGGTTATTCTTGATTACTTAGAAATAATTTAAGTTTGACATGTGAAATAAATGTATTATCACCAAAATTTTAGAAATATATCAGGTTGAAATTTATTTTTATTTTTTCCATTTTATTGATATGTATACGTACAAAATTTAAGGTTTACAATGGAGTTGAGCATTTTGTGCACATACGTATCTTGTCAAGGTGACAAGGGCCCTCCCACTTTTCTTCTATCCCTCGCCCGCCCCTCCCCTCTCTCCCTCCTTCCCTACCCTGCCCCCGTTTTACTTTGTTTTTCACTTTAAGTTCCATAAGAGTTGTGATCTGGGTCTCTCATATCAGAGAGACCATTCAATGTTTCACCTTCTGTTTCTGACTCACTTCACTAAGCATGATGTTCTCAAGCTTCTTCCATTTGCCTGCAAAGACCTCCACACTGTTGGACTTTATTGATGCATAATAGTCCATTGTGTACAAATACCACGATTTGTGTATCCACTGGTCTGTTGATGGGTATTTTGGTGCCTTCCATATTTTTCCTATTGTTAGTTGTGCTGCTATGAACATGGGTATACATATATCTCTGTTGTGTGTTGTTTTGGCCTCTTTTGGATATATTCCCAGGAGGGGTTTTGCTGGATTGAAGGGGATATTTATTTCTAGTCTTTTGAAAGCTCTCCATACTGCTTTCCACAGTGGTTGTACGAATTTACATCCCCACCAGCAGTGCAGGAGAGTTCCTTTTTCCCCACAGCCTCGCCAGCACTGATTGCTATTTGACTTGTTGATATCGGCCATTTTCTCTGGAGTGATATGGTATCTTAGTGATGTTTTCTTTTGCATCTCTCTTAATGGCTAGAGATGTTGAACATCTTTTCATGTATCTGTTGGCCACTTGTACTATGAAAGTCAAAACTAACCAGACACAGCATCATTTAGTTCCTCATGTTGGGATATATTAAAAGGTAAAGTACAATTTGAAGGACCGGGCCAGTTGTCAAAGATTATTGCAAAGTGAGAAATTCTCCTATCAGGTGTTTAGTTTTCTGATCTCCTTTTCACTTGAAAGTAAATCTTTGCGCAAGAAAGAATGAACCATTTGGATGGTGGAAGCCACCGAAAATGAAGTTGTCATTGAAAGACAGTAGTATTGGGAAAGGAAAAGAGATACTGAAATTGAACTTTCCTGATAAGTCCTCATCTTCATGTCATTTTTGACTGCATGGCATTTATTTAATCATATATAAAATGTATGTGTTATATGTTACAGTACATAAAACGGTGTACTCTTTTAACTCTTACAATAATCAATTAAGTCACAAGCCACATTTTATGTTTTTTAATCAGAGTGAGTAAAGCCTTCTAACAATTCAATATACCATTTTAGGGTTTTTTTAGTTTTTTTTTTTTATAAAAATATGACCTATAGAATTATGTGTAATAGGGTTAATGAGAAATTAGTCTGAGTTGATGAATGACTTTAATTGGAATCTTTGATGTTTTACTCTACAATAAAGATATTAACTTTTGAACTATATGTGTCAATATAATACTGGACATAGAAGCTTTTTGAAGTTATTTGGACAGATTCATGGCAGGCACATAATTGCATGAACACGAACTATTAGGTGGATTTTCTTTTGTATGATAGTTTATTATGATTTCTGTGCTAGTGATTATTTTTCCTTTTGTGTTGACAGAGGCCCAACTTCTTTGATATAGTAATCAAGGAAAAGGTGCGAATCTATAATCAAGCCTTAGCAACAACCTAGTATGCGTGGATCAGTCAAGTCCCGGAGTCGAGCATTCTTTGGAGTCTGACATGGTGAACATGTCCAGAGATGTTATTGAGTGCGAATTCGCCTGTTCTCTGCATCATAAATTGATTTATAAATGATGAGTGTGTCTTTTGAATATAAAGATCTGCTTTTCTGTCCGACTTATGGTCCCAGCATCATCTAGCACAGATTTAAGCATATGCTTGATTATAAATTAATATTTGATATACCAAGCTGATACAGCCATTTCATAATTAGCATTTGGATAACAGTATGTACTCTGTTGTAAAACTGCATCATGGGATGCAGTATTCTGATCAACGAGACCTTGCTTCTGGCAGTAGTGACAGTTAATAACCATGCAATCTGTGTAATTCATTCTAACACACTGGGTCACTGTTTCCTCATCTTTAATAGCAATGATGCTTATTTGATGTTGCTGCAAAGATTTAATTAGAAAAAAATATACATCATATGCCTAGCACAGATTCTGACATGAAGTTAGGTCTCAATAAATAATAATTTTCTCCCTCCCCATCACTCTCCAGAAGCTGAATCACATGAGCGCCTTTTAGGCAAATAATTAATACCTGATGTTACTAGCATCTTAGCCTTAGTTATAGGAGCATCGCATCTCCTGTAAATGTCAGGAGATAACAACATCTTTAAGGCAAATGTGCTCAAATGACTTATGACAGCAATCTTCCTAGTAGGCAATAAATTATAATAGTAATTTCCCTATGAAATTGGAAACATTTTCATAAAAGGAAAGAGCAGTTCTCTTATTTTTAACATGATAAATCATGGTATACAGTGCATTCTCAACTTGAAAATAGGGATGTTCTCAGAACATGTTGAAATTTATAATGCTGTTACTACAGCTTTAGAAAGAATGCCACTTTAATGGACTCTGAGAGCAGTTTTTGATAGGTCTAACCACTTTTGTTTATGCAAGATAAACTTAGAGAAATCATATGATGACATCTCTCTGATATTTAGTTTTTGGAGAACTACTTGACCTTCATCAGTGTCTGGGGACGTCAGTGGTGTTTTATTGCTTCTCCAGACGCTGTCTTCCTCTGAGACCAATATGTGCCATTATGTTCAGCAAATTAAAAGGACACTTTACTCTGAATATGTTGGCTTTTGATAGGCCACTAATTAAAATGGTCATGACAAGTGTGGTTTGGCTCTGGAATGCCTCCTTTTCTATTAAGAATATTGTTATATATTTGTTCGTATTTCATAAGCCAGTTTGTAGAAATATCACCATTAAAATATGCCTGTGTTTAAACATTATTCTGCAACAATTATGGTTATGATGCATGGGTAGAATTTATATATTTTTTCTCAATATTAAATTATTAACATTTAATCAGCCTTTGTAACAACATTCTAGGTACATTTTTTTTTGACAGAATGGGCTCCTTGAAAAACTAAGAAACTTCTAGTAATAAATTGAATATCAAATTCAGTTTAGCTCTCCTTTCCTGAAACAAAATGCCCTTTTCAATATACAAAAAAAGATAGCCATGGAAATACACAAGTCATATAAACCCCGAGACGAACTGCTGTAGTGACCAAGAATAACTGCCACTTGACTCTCCTTAGGTTCTTGCAGCATTGCACTGCAACCATGTTGAGCACATGACCTAGGCGCCTTGAGCCAATGACCTTGTGACCAAGGAACTAATGCAGAATCATTCCTGTCTAAAACAGGATCTCATTAACATGCAGCTTCTGCACAGGGACTTAGGTTGAACACTTTTAGAAGAGCACTACATCTAGGGCTGTTCTTACCCAGTGTTCTTCTTTCGTATTCTCTTTCCTCTCCTTCTGCTATCACTTCTTTTTTCTTCAAAAAACTCTCCCCTGTAGATACTCTGTTGCAGGATGTGTTTTACACAGGACCCAAATAGAAACATTGGAACAAGAAATGCAATAATGTAAGGTTTGGGGCATAGTAAGGGGGTGGTAAATCTTGAGTGGAATGTGGCGAAATACATGACCCTTAGAGTAAACTGGTAGTTTAATTGTTAGCCATTTACCTGTGGTGAACTGTCTTAGTTACTTTTTCATTTTTCGTTGTTGTGACTTGATACCTGACACCCACAATTTTAGGTAAAGGACAGGTTTATTTTAGCTTACAATTTCAGATGGTCACAGTCCATTCAGGGGCGGCTGGCAGCAATCGAAGTACATGGCAGAGGCAGAGGTAGAGGCAGCTTCTCAGGACATCACAAACAGGCAGGCCAGTGAGACTCATCAAGACTAGTTCAAGTCCCAGTCTTAGTCTCTCCTGCATCGTGATATCGAAGGTGTGGCCACTACACACCTTTTGTCGTAAGTCACAAGCCTTTAGTCTTAAGTCACATGCCTTTAGTATTAACTCACACACCTTTAAGTCTTAACTCACATGCCCCTAGCTCCTAATCTCAACAAGTGCAATCCATCCCTCCAGACCAGACCACAATCCACCAACATTACATGGTTCTGTAGACAATCCATAACATTGAAATACACGAGACTTTAGGGGACACTCCAGATCCTAACCACAACATGAACGGAGAAGCTATTCTTAAAAAAGTAGAAAACTAAGGGCCGCAGGAATGGCAATTAAAGCAGTTAAATTGCTTGCCTAGGAAGCATACAGCCCTGAGTTTGATTCCCCAGTATTACACAAGCTGGGCATGGTGTCACACATCTGTAATCCTGGAAGTTGGGAGGCTGAACGAGGGAGATGGCTGTGAATCCAGTGTCAGCCTGGGCTGCACAGTGAGTTCAAGACTAGCCTGAGCAAAATTTTATCTCAAAAAAAAAAAATCCTTGCTATTTTAATGTAATAATTCAGATATCAGAAATAGATAGAATAAACAATGTCTATAAGAAACTTGAAATTAGCTTATTACAGTATTGTATGGTCACACTAAGAGAAAATTTTTAAAAATAAGACTTTTCAAAATGAAGACTAAAAAGATGTTAAGAAAACTTATTCATTACCGTCAAAAAATTCTTAAACTTAGGAATATAGAAATTACTCAGGAAAATATGAACAAAAATACAAAGAATGGAAAGACGATTCAACCTAAAAGATTAAAGAATGTATTGTTAAAATGGTCATGCTACACAACCTTTAGGTTTACCTATATTTACTTAAATTTACCTACTCTAATTTACCTAAATTTACTTAACTTAATTTACTTAAATTTCTGTAAAATTCTTTAGAAAGAATAGAAAAATAATCTCAAAATTTAGAATCATAAAAGACATGGAATAGGTAAATAACGATTTTGAGCACAAAGGGCAAAACTGATGTCATCAGACTACACGATTTCAAAATATGCTAAAAAGCTTTCATAATAAAAACAGAATGTGATTGATATCAATTGACATATTAGTCAAAGCGCTAGAATAGCAAGCCAAGAATATATCCATGAATTCATAGCCAATTGACTTTTAACACATGATCATAAATATATAATGAGAAAAGTAAGGTCTCTGTCATAAAAGGAATTGAGATAATTGGATATCCCAAATATGAATGGATTATAACAAACATTAAATAAATAAAATTAAATATATTTTACATCATATACAAATATCAATTCAAAATGTGTTGACTGACTTAAATGTGAGGGCTGAAATTAAAACTACTAGAAGACATAAGAAAAAAATCTACAATAATAGTCTAGGCAATGAGATTTTGGATATAACACATAATAGTACAGCAAGGAAAATAAAAATGTGCTATTAAAATTAAAGAAAATGAAAATAGCTCTCCATAGAAAGCAATAAATGGGGTGAAGAGGCAACTTGTAAAATGGATGAAAATATTTTCTAAATAGACAGTAGGGCTTAATATCTAAAACAGGGTAGTAACTCAATATTGAGAAAGTAAATTAAAATATATATGAAGCATTTAGTCTATATTTTTAATATTTTTGTTGGTATAAAAAGTTCACATAAAATAAAATTATACTTTTTGTAAATTTATGAATTTAAAATTATGTAACACATTAAAATAATGGGGTTTGGGGAACTAGTGAGCATCTGTATTCACCCCTTTTTCAAGAGTGTTCACCCCTTTCCTACCTGACCTTTGCCTCTCTTTCCACCCTGCCATTCGTGTTTGGGCATTTTTATGTTATTATTTGTGTGCATTTCATAAGAGGGACACCCATCTATAGTGAGTCTTTTGTGCTTGGTCCATTTCGCCGAGCACTGTTGACTCTAGGCGGCTCCATTTTTGTTCAAACGCATCATACCTGTCTTTCCTTGTGGCTGCGTAGTATCCTGTTGTGCATAGGTACCACATCTTCTTTAACCATTTCTGTAAACCTTCTAAAAATGATCTCACCAAGGAGTGGGCACCTGAAATGAAAAGAAACTTCTCAGAAGAAGAAGTATAAATGACCAACAAGCCTATGAAAAAGTGTTTCTCATCACTGGCCATCAGAGAAATGCAAATAACAACAACACTGAGATTTCACCTCACCCCAGTAAGAATGGCCTACATTAAGAACTCAAGAAACAGCAATAGTTGGCAAGGACGTAGGGAAAAAGGAGCTCTATTGACGGTGGGAATGCAGTTTGATGCAATCATTGTGGAAAGCAGTACGGAGGCTCCTTAGAAAGCTGAGAATGGAAAGTCCATTTGATCTGGCTACTGCCCTACTGGGCATGTTCTCAAAATAAATAAAGTCATACCAAAAAGACACAAGCATTTCCAGGTTTATAGTAGCACAATTCATAATAGCCAAATCCTGGAAGCAACCTACCTGCCCCTTCTGATAGACAGACTTTAAATACACATACAAGTGGCCTACAAGTACTTTCTAAAGTGCTGAACATCTCTTGTAATTATAAAAATCCAAGTTAAACCCACAATAAAATATTATCTCACAACTGTCAGAACAGCTATGAGTAAACAGACAAAAAGTAGTAAATTGAGGAACAATGTGGGGAAATTTCACACTTACATAATTGGTGGAAAAGCTATTTGGTTATGACCACCTCAAGAAGAGTTTGTAGATTTCTCAAAGAAGAGCAAATAACGAAAAAATCCTACAATCTGTTTGTTGTTACTAGGTACATGAAGTTAGTGTTTTTAAGAAGTATTCAGTGAAATCAGATAAAGTGTCTATAAGTGGATGAATAAAGAAAAATTTGTGTTGGGATATTTGCTAAATGGAATTATGTTTTATGTAAGTTCTTAATAGGTTAAAAATATCTTGGCATGAAAGATATTTAGTAGAGCCAATCCACAGAGCACCAGAGCTCAGGAAGACGACATGTTGTAGAGTAATTTTTGCAAGGTCTCCTGGTTTTGTGATCGATGGGGAGATGCTACTGATTGTCGTGGTGAGAGAGAAATGTGCCACAGGTACCTATCCAAAGAGAACATCAAAATTCAATATAGTCTAAGTGAGCAATGTTTTTTAACCATTGTAAAGTTGAAAAGTTACGAGTCAAGGCACTGAAAGTCAAGGGTTGTTTCTGCACACAATGAAGTGCTAATTTAAAAAGAAAGAAATCCTGTAATTTGCAATATTATTGTTGAATCTGGAAGTCATTGTTTTAAATGAAATGTGCCAGAAACTCTCTATTACTGTCCAGTGAAGGACATACTGCATGATCTCAATTTATGGAACCTAAAAGGGTGATGTAGAAAGTGGAATGGTAGATATCGAGGACAAAGAGATGGTGGGGGAGAAAACATGTTTATTACAGGACACAAAATGGAGTTAGGAAGAATAAGTTCAAGATATATACCATGTAACATGGCGATTAAGTTAGTAACAATATTATCATGCTCTTCAAAGTTGCTAAGAACATAGAGTTAAACATTCTGACCAAAAATGGCGCACACATAAGATAACACATATATTAGATCCATCTAACACTGTACAGTGTATGAATATTTCAATGCAATATGTTGCACAAGACAACTTTGATGTGGTGGTTTAAAATATAAATAAAATGGGAGTGCACCGTGGTGTACACCTGTAATCTCAGTACTCTGGGAAGCAGAAGCTGGAAACTCACAGTTTGTAAACTAGCTAGGGCAAATCTGCAAATTAGCAAAAATTTGCCTCAAAATAACTAAATACATAAATAAAAACTAAAGAGAGGGTGAGGATACAGCTCGGGGCAAAACCTTGAGATGAATCCCCAAAATGTGATATATACTTACACATACATATTTGATATATCTTGAAAGAAAGGGCTAAGTGTGAGAGCCAGAGAATATGTTTTGTATCTTACAAAATTTTTATATATATATACTACAGAGAAAAAGCTGATGAGAAGTCACAGGATTCAATGATGAGAAACTTAAGTAACATTTACTTTCTGATACAAGGCAAGCTTATCGTGCCAAAGTTAGGATCATGATTGGACAGATACTCCCGAGGATTTATGTTAGAATTACTATTTTAAATTCTAATAGTTTGTGGAGGTAGTCTAACTGCCCTACTGAGAGTTTATATATTATTACACGAGTGTTCACTTGCTGAAGATACCCGCCCCCCCCCCCCCCCACCACCACTTCAGTCCGAGATAAAAAAGTGTCCATCGGTGCTGTCGTTGGGGCTGGAGGAATAGCTCAGTGGTTAAAACACTTGCCTGGCAAGCTCAAGGCGCTAAAATCAATTCCCCAGCCTCACATAAGCCGGGAGAGGCGATGCATACCAGCAATCTCAGCACTCAGGAGGCAGAGTCAAGAGGATTGCCGTGAATTTTAGGTCAGCTTGGGCTACATGGTGAGTTCAGAACCGGCGTAAGCAACACAGCTACACGCTATCTCAAAAAAAAAAAAAAAAAAAAAAAACCCGAAGTTGTTCTCTCTTGACTTCTTGTCCAATAGCTCATGTTATATTCCAATGTAAGCAAGCTGGGGACATTCTGGAACTCAGAAGGAAACAAAAAATAATATATCCAAAGGATATGCAAAACTGGTTTATCGGGTACCAGATGCCAGAAGAGTTCTTCCAGGATTGATTTTTTAATTGTTTTAGGTATTAGTCATGTCTTCATTTTAATTGTAAAATGATTTTCTAAATAACCTTTGCTACCCTTAACACTCAAATTATTTTGTGAACAAATTGAAATCTCAAATGTAGGAATTAGTTGATTTCAGAAATATGTCCACCTATCAAGATCCTGCAAACTAAAAGCAACCTGCTAACTTGACCAACATTTCTGTGCACTTGGTTTCTCATAGGAAATAAATCACAAAACACTGGAATAATAGGAATAAAACATTATAATTTAAAAGTACCTGATTAGAACAGAAGAGAATATTTGAGTTTGAACATCTTTTGTTTTTTTTTTCTGAGCACAAGATTTAACATCTAATTAAGGTTCCTTAGAGATTGAGAGAAAAGGTTACAATGGTCACGATGCTGAATGTGGTGGAAACAGCTGAATTACCATGGCATGTGTTAGAGAAAAAAGAAAAAGAAAACAGATGGAATAGATGCAGAGGAGGGATAAAATGTACCCAAAGATGATGCTTAAATGGATTCCTCCAATCACCTGTTATTTTCCAAGAATTTCATGTACGTACTGTTAAGATGGTCAAATTCAGCTCTCAAAATTTCAGTGACATTCTCCTCAGCAGATCAGGGCTGCTAGCAGGATGTCACAGAGTTGAATGTCTTATTATTATCCTTGAGGACAATGCATTCCAGAGCATAAGGCCAAGTGACTATATCAGGGTGAATGACAGATAAGGAATACCTTGAATATCATCAAAGTCTGATTAACACCCATGAGAGCTTCACCAGAAATGAGTGTTAGATTGGCAGTCATAAGGGCACAAAATACAGACAGGTAACAGTGGTGCTGTATAGCTTCTAAAACATGAGGAAGGAGGGAACAAGCAACTTCTAAAGATCCCCAGAGGAAAAGATCGTAATATCTTGCCAAGTTCCTAAACCTGAGATCTAGATCCTGATGACACAAAGACCCCTAGCATTGTAATACATATAAATATTAACTAGTTTCTAGTCTTCCTTGAAAGAATCTTCAGGTATTTATTCAGGTGATGAGAGACAACCACTTTCTAAGGATTTAAGAGAGTAGGTCTGAATTGATGTTCATAAGTAGAAATTCAAAAAAATCAGTATGTTTCCCCTTTATACTGGGAGTTTACAGAGTCACATAATTGGTAGAGTCCTGGCTATATCTAGACCCATGTGTATCCAAAAACTATGTGGACTCACTCAGTGAAGCTTTCTCCAATCCTTGCATGGGTATCGATATGAAACTTGAGCTCAATTGTGTCAATTTTATGGGCTTGGGAGCTCCTGTCTGGGTGAGTCATGAAAAAAAAACTAATAAAATTAATATTTAATAGTTAGAGTAACTTCACTCTTGGCTTTGGGCCTGGGAAGTAAAGATTTTTAAGAAGAGTAAATACAAAAAAATGTCTGAAGTTTTTCCCTCAGCTCTTGTGTTAAAATAATAAGTCAAAGATACATAGCAGTCAGATCTTGACTTATCACCACATTCTCTTAGATAAACAGCTGACTCTAAAACTGGATTATTGAACATCTGGATGAGTCTGAAATATCTTCTGAGATAATCAATAAAACATTAATAAAAACCATGATAACTGAAGCATATGTCCAGGGACATTGCAGGAAACTAAAAGAGCTCACAGTTGAGAAAACCAAAAAAAAAAAAATTAGCAACATAGGAAATGAAATAATCATGAACTATAGTCAGAGGAATAAATAAATATGTGTATACTTATGTCAAAATAATTGAATAAATCAATGCCTTATGGGAAAGAAACATGTCTACAGAGAGGAGCTACAGCTTATGGAAATTCTCCTTCTTGAAGGAGATGGAGGGTAGCTTCCTCTCAAGTATGACCTACACGTATTTGATTTTCTTTAAATGTATATGCACAAGGGTGGAGAGTATTTTTTGAGTGAAAAAACAACAAACATTACCTCTGAGGGCAAGCAAGATTATCACCAACGGTAATTATATTGACAACATGCAGACATATGCCAATATTTTCAAAATATTTTCAAAACATTTAAAATATTATACTGCTTATGTGATCTTTCTCTGCAGAACTCATAGTCTCTGTCTAATCATTAAAACAAACAAACAAACAAAAAACAGGCACTTCCTGACCATGGACAATTATACAAAACACCTACCCTCACAATTGTGAAGGTCTAAATTGTTAAGTTCATCAAACTTACAAAGGTTATTGAAACCAGGCAATGTCTGATGAGCTAT
Source organism: Ctenodactylus gundi (assembly GCA_004027205.1). Lineage (NCBI taxonomy): Eukaryota > Metazoa > Chordata > Mammalia > Rodentia > Ctenodactylidae > Ctenodactylus > Ctenodactylus gundi. The sequence continues at coordinate 242,886 of PVKB01001321.1, forward strand.
CATAGGCAAGAAGACCCTAGTCAGACATCATGCCTAAAAGTAATGTGCTGTCCTGGAGTAGAAAATCTGTATTGGTAAAATAAATATAATTTGAAGAAAGAATTGGTTTAGTTAATAATAATTTGTCAATAGTAGTTTTAGTTCATTCATCAGAGGCTAGTAGTTGTGGAAGTACATGGCAGTGACCTAGGGGGAGAGGAGCTATTCAGAACATGGAGGACAAGAGGCTAAGTGAGCAAGGAAGGCCTGATGTAGCATAAATCCTTTCAGGTGATGTTTTAGAGATCCACCCCTTCTAGGTCAAGCCACTCGTTCTGGGTCAAACCCCACTGCTCCCTCCCTTCTGACCAAGCCCAACTTCTCAGTAGCACCTGGTTTCATGGGCATTCCACCACATACAAATACATGCGGTTTTGGAGGAATATTCTTGATCTATAACATTCTGGTCCCCAAGAGACACATGCCAGTCTTTTTATGCAAAATACATTTATTCCTTCTCTAAGAGTTGCCAAATTCATATTGTTTTAGTATTGCAAAAAAAAAAAAGTTCAAGTCAAAAATCTCCCCCGAAGCTCAAGAAAATGTATTATTTGTGATCTGTAAAAACCAATGAAAAGCTAAACACTTCCAATATGTATTGAAAATATTCCCATTTCAAGAGAGAGGAGTAGGAGGACAGATAACAATCAGGCAAAAGAAAGCACAAAGACCAACAAAGCAAGCATTGAATAATTTAGTTTCATTAAATCTTGTTGATCTCTGTCTAGAACCTCATAAAAACTTTGGTGAGATTTAAAACCTAGGCCACTCAGATCCTACAATATTGTCTCTGGCTACAGCCTCCTTGCCTTCTCTTTTGGGCTGACAGCTCTCATAGCCTGTGGCCTTCCTCTACCGGCAATCCATATTCCTCACATCTCCCAATTTCGGTGTGTCTACACACCTTTGGATTCATGCACTGTCCACTCAGGACATACTGCCTTGCCTACAAGGCCTTACTCCTAAATTTGGGTAGGAGCCTTCATGACTGTACAACTCTTGCATTCTAATATGACTGTAAAACCAGTAACACATGGATTACACCAAAATCTGCTGCGGGTCTGAGCTGTAGTCTTGCTCTTAGGACCATGGTGACCTTAGTGTCCTCTAAACCCTTAAATGGCTAAACTACTCGAGGATTCATCTTTGTTGGTTGCCTGGTGAAATCCTGGTGGGTCTGTTCTCAAAGCAGAGTCCTTTGCCTTTGCGCTCTTTAATTGGCAAAGGGTGGGGTCTTGCTGATTGCTTTTGTAGTTGTGATACCGAGATCTTGGCTTCTTTTTAAATCCCAGATTTCTTAACAACCATGAGCTTTTCTTCCCCTACCTTGGAGTCACATTCTTTCTGGAAAAGTTGCATTTTTTAAACATTTTTTCCCATGTCTTTTTTTTCCCCTGTTTTTCAATGAAGAGTTGGCTAAAAGCCCCAAGCAGTAACCATGGGACAGCCTGAACACTGGGAGATCTTGACATTTCCTCTGCCAAATTAGTTTGTCATCCTTAGTCTCAGGTTTAGGTAGTCTTGGGACTGGGAGAAAATTGATGACACAGGGATTTTTTTTTTTTTTTTTTGTCAGAACACAGCACACATGGTTTCTAGACCAATTGACAACAAAGTCCTCTTTTCCAACTGAAACTTCTTGAGTCTCAAATTTTCAGTCTGAAGCTCTCTTGGTCTTCTGCACTCTTACTAGAATCTTCTACCAAGCTTGGTTCATAATATTTCAAAACTTCTGCAGTCAGCAACTTCAAACCTTCCCAAAGTCCTCTGACAAGCCAGTTCCAAAGGCTGCCAAACCACACCACTGGGTAGTAAAATTGGTGACCTCAGTTCTTTAGTACCAATTCTTGTCCTAATTACTTTTTTGTTGCTGCAGCAAAATACTTGACATTCACAACTTAATAGAGGAAAGATTTATTTTAGCTTCAAAATGTCTCAGTCTATTCTTGAGTGGCTGACAGTTGTGGTTGTATATGGCAGAGGCCCAGCAGGAGAGGAGCTGTTTGTAGCATGGAAGATAGGAAGTTGAGTGAGAAAGGAACAGAGAGTTATTATCACACACCCTTCCAAATTGTGTCCCAGTGTTCTGCCCCTTCTGATCGGGCCTCACTTTTTACAGAATATGGTGCCATAGGTATTATATAATATCCAAATATATGAGGCTTTCGGTGAACTTACAGATAGAAATTATAATAGGAGGTCATGAATTGTAAAAAAATATAAAATGTTATTTGATCAAAACATATATTGTTTTTATAGGAAATCTCATTGTATCTTTGCAACTTTTCTATAAACATAAATGTATTCTAAAATTTTTAAAAAGTCTTAAAAATCAGAGCAAAAGAAAACTATCATATTCTAAGTCTTAATTGGAAAATTAAAGATTTTTTCCTGCCATTAAATACATTACACTGTAACACTTCACATATTTCTGTTTAATTCAGTCTGGCCCCCAAAGAAATGGATCCCAGAGAATAAATGCAGGTTACTAGAAATTCAACAAAGTATTACACCTATTAAACATGTTATACTGCATATGTTTCTTCCATATTATATAAAAGCAAATAATAGGTATTTTTGTGTGTTGGTTTTGCAAAAGATTTCTTTTATGTTCCAAACAGAAAAAGAAAAAAGGAAAAAAAAAAAGGAAGCTGTTCGAGTTCACAAAAAAAGACAAAAATCCCATTTAAAGTTTTGTCTCAAAGTTACATTCATATTCTTAGTACTTGTAATAAGTTAAGTGATGGCCTAGAGAACACCTGATCTTTCCACAGATTATTACATGGATTCATTTCATTGATAATAAGCTAATTTGAAAATTCATGCGAAGTAGCCAGTACAGTGGAAATACTATCACTCCTTACATTCCTCTTCAGCCGAACTCAGGATTCTCTAGGTAAAAATTCTGGTTTCCATAGAAAACACACAGTAAGATGAATGATAGAGTAAGAGAATCGTTAAATTTTAGATTAGGTCACTTTAGGTGCTTTATGGCCAAGCAAGTGGATTCACCAGACAGGCAGAAGTAATGAACATTGATTAGCAAGAGGTAGGTCGGTTTTTTCACAAAGGGGAGATGAGAGCCAAATGATCTATGTGGAACAGTCTTGGTGCTTCGCTTAGTAAGTGGCACATTTAGAAGCGTGGACTGTAAAAGGTGTTCAGCTCAACAGTTCAGACTCCTGGCGAACGAAGGGCTGTGTCACAGCACCGAGAAAGCCATCGGACAAGCTGAAACGGTAGCACACAGCGGAAGTGAATAGTGAGTGCATTCTCAAGAGCAAGTGACAGAAGCTGTAGCCCACGTTCCCAACCTCCGTGTTGCACTCTCCCTGCTCAGAAGAGAGGACAGTGGGAACTATGGAGTTTGGAACAGCTTTCTGAATCTAAAATAAGAAGAGGATCTCTACAGGCGTGCCACTCAGATAGCTTTCAGGAGAATTTACTGCTACAGACACATTTACCCACAGCCTAGACTTTCGGTGAACTTTCCAGATAGAAATCATAATAGTAGTTCATGAGTTACAAAAAATATAAAATGTTATTTGGTCAAAACCACATCTCAATTTTATAGGAAATCTCATTGCATCTTTGCAACTTTTCTGTGAACATAAATGTATTCTAGAATTCTAAGTGAGCGTTATAAGTAAATGGTAATACTTCACAAGTTGTTCTCTTGAGGCGTATGAAGCATAAACAAAAGTCTCGGGACTCTTCATGTTGCATCCATTGATATTTTAGAAAAAAATAGCGTGGAAAGATAAAAGTACATATTTCTGATTGAAGAAACAATGAAACCACAAAAGTGGTTTTTAAAGCATGGCCTCTGCTCACTGGATGCCCAAATGGAAGGGTGGAAAATATCTCATCTGCGGTTGGTAGTATTTGATCAGAGAAAACCAAGGCACACAATAATTAAATGTTTTCCCAAATACAAGAGGCTAATTTTTCATTCCTTTACCCGTCACTGTGTTAACACTGAGGGAACATATTATCTGGACTGCCAACAAGGGGGGAGGGGGCGGGCAACTCATAACAGTGAGATTAGAGATTTCTAGATTTCTTCTTGTCCTGTGAGAAATTTCTCCAAGAAAGTTTTGCTTTGAAATTGTGCCAAGATAAATAAAGATTTTCTAAAAAATATTTTTAGAATGCAGTGTAAGGCCCATTAGCCCTTTAGGTCCAATGGCTTCCCCCCCCCACCCCCCTCTTCTTCTCTGAGGCAGACCTGTGCTGTGGTCTTCAGTCTCCCCCGTCTGTTCCTGTTCCTTTCACCTCTGCATTTCGTGAGTTACTCTCCCAATTGAAGTACTTGCACATTAAATCCATCTTAGCTTCTGGATCAAACTAACAGAGATTCTTAGCCCCTCCTATATGGTAGTTTTGCTTATTCCAATTTCGCCTTTGCCAGAGTATATTAAAATGTACTTGTTTGCATATTTCCTTAGTAAAGTAAGGGTTTTTTGATGGCTTGATAAAATGAAAATTGACCTAACATCGTCAAATATTTCTAGCTGAGCTTTTAAATAGAATTTCACAGGAATTAGGCAATCTTAATGTAGTTTACTTATATCAAATTTGACATCATCATAACTGCAATAATTATTGATGGCTTTCTCTCCACTGACCACTTCTAATCTGTGATCTATATAAATATTATTCCCATCTTTCTTTATATTTTGGCACATAATTCCACAAAATAGCAATAAAAAGATTAAAAATGCCATTTTTATTTATTTTACATATTAATAACATAAAGTAATATATGCACCTTACAAATTAATGGTAATACTTATTTCACAAGTCATTCTTCTGCAGTGTACAAAGCATAAACAAAAATCTTAGGACTGCTTATGTTGCATCCACTGCTATTTTAGAAAAAAATAGCATGGGAAGGTAAAAAATAAATATCTCTGATTGAAGTAAGAATGAAAGCACAAAGCTGGTTTTTAAAGCATGGCCTCTGGTCCCTGGATGTTCAGAAAGACACTGTGGAAAATGCCTAGTTTGCAATCTGTATTATTTGATCAAGAAAAATCCAGGCATATACCAATTAAATGTTTTACCAAATACAGTAGGATAATTTTTAAGTGGATACTTTTGTATAGCCTGTTAATGAAGTCATAAATACCTAAACTTCCCTTGTCCAATAAAGAAAAAAAAATGTTGCACAATTCTACAAGTCTAGAATGATGCCTTAGGTCAAGGAGCTAATGTGTTCATTGATTCATGTCCACCCTGAGCACATCCAAAATGCCAATCATTATTGGACACCATAACAGTATTTTGTATTAGAATGTAATTGCGTCTAATGGACAATATTTAAACTTTAAATTGCTTATTGATATTTTTAATTTATTTTATATTACAGACAGATGTATTTATTTACTAAGACCTATTAATATTTAATTTAAACAGATTAATCTCATAGATATTGAAAGTATATTTCTTTTTTGTACTGATTATTAGTCTCTGGCCCTCTTTCTTTTTCTCCACTAAAAAATAAAATAAGAAAACCCCAAAAAGTAAAAATATTATAGATGTTTTATGTAAAAAAGACAAACTAGCTTTTTTGATTCTTTTCAATAAATTAAGGTCCTTGTAGTCATAAACACCTGTTTATTGTCCTTGACTTGTCGTATTTTTCTTACCAATAATTGATTAGGCAGCATTATTCTACTAAAACTGTTCTTCAAATGATTATAAAATCACTGTCAATATTATCCCTAAATGGAGTTGAAAATCATGTAACCTGAGAACAGTGTAGCAGCTATTTGCCACTATGACCCAATGCTTGAAGGGGGCGGGGGAACTGAGTGAGAAAAAAACTGAGTGAAACTTGGCTCACAGTTTCAGTGGTTTCAATCCGTGATGACCTAGTTCCATGACTGTGGACTTGGGGGTGATGCAGAACATCATTAGAGAAGTGTGTGGTAGACAAAATTAGTCAACTCGGGCAGCCAGGAAGCAGAGAGGAAAACAGAGAAATAGAGGAAGGGATGGGGGACCAGCAGAGCTTCCAAGGTGACTCCTGTGAATCACTCTGTCTCATAGTCACCAACTTCTCTTCCCAGTCTTCGCATAAACCCATCAAATTATGATCTCCTCAATAGAATGATCTACTAAAGAAGCTGGAGTCCTCAGGAATCAATCACTTCCCAAAATCTCATCAACAATCAAGCTTAGCACAATGATTCTTCTGGAAAACATCATATCGAAAGCAGCACAGTCTGTAACCAAAGAATTTGTGCTATAGGAAGTGAGGGATGGCAACAACAGTGGAGTGGATAATATCCCAGGACAAAGTTAATTGTTTAAAAATAAGATGAATTGGGTTAAATGAAGTACTAAATGATTAAATTAGAGAAATTAACAATACAAACTGGGATCAAACATCTGATGAACACAAATCCAGTTTTAGTTAGTTTAAATAATGATAAAGGATCATCTCAGAGCTGAGTATATTTTACAGTATAGTAGAGAGACGATGGGAGCACCAGGAGCTCTGAAGCTACTCTCGCTTTATTATCTTGAATTGAAAAGTTTCTTAGCTTTGCTTCACTTGTCATTACGACAGTCGAAGTTCCACACCTGTCCTTTGTTGGACATAATTCATTACCTTCCTAACCACCCTCTTTGCTACCAGTTTTTTCCTCACCTAATATACTTTGAACAATTTCATATAATCTGACTTTCTAAATCCGATTATATTACACCTACTTCTAAAAATAGTCAGTATTCCTCTTGGGAGTAAAAGTGATCCAATTTTTTGACATGGTATTCAAATATTTTGTAATTCACTTAAATCTGCACTTTTATCTTGATCTCAGGTCATATCCTTCAATATCTTGACATGCTGAGCTTGCTGTTTCTCTCAAAATTCTCATTTATGCCTTCTTACCTATGCTTAATCCTTTCTATCTGCCTGATTTGCCCGTCCTTTTGTCTGATGGTTAAGTTATATATCACTTATACCCAAGGAACAATGAGAAGGAGGCTTCTGAGAGAAGGCTATCTACAAGAAACACCACTGAGTACAGCTAACTGCCTCACAATTAAATACCATAGCATAGTTGCTGGTGAATATTCTCAAATGATTATATTTGAATTATACTGTCTGTTTCAGTGCCTAAAATATCAGCAGAAATATTTAAATTTGTTTGAGTTAGTGAAATCTTTGACTTACGTTGTCTACAGATATTTAACATTTAAGCACAGAATTAGTGTATGTATCGTCACGATTTTATAAAATTCAATCTGTAAAAGGGGTTGGATAGACTCATTAGAGAGGCCAGATTATTTTTTTTATAAAAGAATAAAACTTAGATGTGTTTTTCTGGACTAGATCCAAGGGAAGAAATGGCAGGACAATGTCACATTAATTTTAGATTCTGGGGAATTATGGCTTTTTATTAATATAAAGATGTTATAAAACACTACAAATATACAAACCTTGGGAGTGCCTGACGAAGATGCTGTGATTTCATAAGCCCTGAAAAGGTATCCGCTTTTATAATCTCAAAATCAGATGACTTCCAGTCAAGATTACAGCAGAGTAGGAGCGCTAGAACAGTTATTCATAAAGAAATTAAAAAGTACAAGTAGAAACTATAGCATAATCAAAATATTAGAGGTAAAAATAAAGCCCTGAGATTGCGGGCTGTAGAAGCCCTCTGTGGGGTTCTCTCATCCACCCACCTGGCAGCGTGAGCTCAGGAAGGCAACCCACAAATGGGTCAGTAGGCCCCTCCCCCACCTGCCGGAAGAGGAAAGGGGTCAGTGGTCAGAGGTCCGCCATTTACACAAAGCCACATAGGTGAGCTGACTGCAAAGATCCAAACCCGGGTGTAACAAGAGACCAGGAGCGAGCAGGTGGTGAAAGGGAGGAGCAGTGACAGGGAGGGAACTGTGACCAGCAGTGGATCCGAGGACGGGGAACCTGGACCATAAGGGGAGCCACAGAAGCCCTGTACCCCCAACTACGCCCCGCTGGGACACAGGGCCATGAGAGGAGTGTCCACCCTGCCAGGACTGAGAGGGGAAAGTATGAATCAGGAAATCCGGTTGTGCCCTGCTGGGATGGCCAGAAGTGTGTGCCCACTAGGCAGCGACTGCAAGAGAAGCTCAGGAAACCGTGAACCCCTAACAGTGCCCCACCCGACCCCGACCATGAGAGGAGCACCCAAAGGGAGAGAAGCGATGATTCCCAGGAGGAAGAGATCTGTGGGCTGCTTAAATGAGGCAGCAGCACCTGAAACCAGCTCCACATGAACTCATAGGGAAGTAACGTTTTTGTTTTTGTTTGTTTGTTTGTTTGTTTTTTGTTTTTCCCTCACTGCACCGTACTCCCAACCTCAGGTACTTGTCTTCGTAATTTTATGTTATATGATCGTGTGCGTCAATTGATCCAATTTGTACTTTGGTTTTTCTTTAGTCTATGGGGTATATATTTTTATCCCTTGTTATCTGCGTCTTCTCCTCTTTTCATTTTTGGGCTATACTATAGCCCTTTTATGTTTTATGCACCTGGATACGTTCCCTGGTTTCAGATATAACTTCGTATTACTTTTATCTTTTCCTCTTTTTTACTTCTTTCTGTCTTTTTCTCTGTCCCTTCTTCTCCCCCACCCTGCCACTACCCTAAGTCTCAGCATTATTATTGTGTGGGTGTTTCTCCCTTTATCAACTCCTGGTTGGTGTAGAAATATCTCCAGGTTCTCTCTATTATAGAGACACTTATCAACTTTTTTTAATCCCACCTAACACTAACTCATAATCCTAATCTGCCCCCTCCCTACTTCAGGTCCTCTAGTATTTGAACTGATAAGTATCAATCATTCTCAACCATATAGAAAGACCAAGAGACGTACTAACTGCATACTATTAGGCTAGAAAGAGATCAGTAACACAGCTCTGTGTATGCATTTTTACTGCGAAGATAGTGGTGCCATGAACAAATTCCTTTTATAGCTCATCACTATTGCACATAGAAGTCACTTTATGTAGTTTGGATCATAATTAGTACACTAGATAGGGACTGGGTGTATATAATAATACTGGGTTAGCATAAATACATAACTAGTAGGTAAGTAAAATTAATATGAATATATAAGTAGTAGGTAACTAAAATGAAAAATATCCTAACTATATGGTACTGGCACAAAGACAGATGGGTAGACCAGTGGAACAGAATTGAGGATGCAGAGACAAACTCAGATACCCTCAGCTACCTGATCTTCGACAAAGAACCAAAAGCATATGCCAGAAAAAGGATGGTCTCTTCAACAAATGGTGCTGGTGAAATTGGACATCCACATGCAGAAGAATAAATCTCTATACACATCTGACACCATGCACCAAAATTAAATCAAAGTGGATCAAAGATTTAGATATAAAACTGAAACACTGAACCACCTGGTTGACAAATTAGGCTACTATCTAAAAGATATAGGTGTAGGCAAGGGCTTTCATAGTAAGACACTAAAAACAAAAGAAATTGTCCCCAGAATTAACAAATTGGATTATGTCAAGTTAAAAAGTTTCTGCACTGCAAAGGAAATTATCAAGAGTGTAAAAAGAGAACCAAAAGAATGGGAAAAAATATTCACCACCAGCTCCTCAGATAGGAGGCTCATAAAAAGAATATACAGGGAATTGAAGAAAAGTAAGTTCCTCTAAATCAAATATCTGATTGAAAAATGAACAGAGGAAATGAATAGGTAGTTCTCAGATGAAGAAATTCAAATGGTCTATAAATTCATGAAAAGATGTTCATCATCTTTAGCATTTAGAGAAATGCAAATCAAAACATGACTAGGTTGCCGTCTAACTCCAGAGAGAATGGCGTATATCATGAACACAAACAGCAATCAGTGCTGGTGAAGCTGTGGCGAAAAGAGGAACCCTCCTGCACTGCTGGTGAGAATGTAGCCTGGTGCAACCACTGCGGAAAGCAGTATGGAAGTCTCTCAAAAGACTAGAAGTAAATGTTCCCTTCGATCCAATGATACCTCTTTGGGGAATTCTCCCAAAAGAGTTAAAAGCAACATACAACCGAGACACGTGTATGCAAGGTCATAGCAGCACAACTAACAATGGATTAAATGTCGAAAACACCAAAATACCCTTCAACAAACCAATGAATAAATAAACTGTCCTATAGAACTAATTGAGGAGAACAATGAGAATGCAGGTGATCCGGAGGAAGAGGGAGGGTGGAAAACGGAGAAGGAAAGAATTTGTAATTTTGCCATGATATGTATATGCACAAAATACTCAAGATCAATGTGAACATTATGTATTGCATATATATGTCTTAATGAGAAAAAAACCTAAAATCAGTGAAAGCAACCACGAGATTAGAAACTAACAATTTTTTTTTTAGTTGTGGTGACTGAAATGAAAATCTTTCTATGGAAACAAAAGATTCTTTTGTATAAATTATACATGTTTCCAGTTAGAAAGAAAACTTTGACTCCACAAGGCCTAGATTCCCCAAGGCCTCATATGTCCCACTCTCTTTTAGAATTTCTTAAGAAAATCTTGACAAATTCTGAGGTTTCATATAGAATAAAAACAAAGACGTAGGTTTCCTGGAACACACTTGAAAATCCAGCTCTATAAGAAGTTGAGGCAGAAAAATTATAAGATTGAGCTTTACCTGGGCAACTTAGTGACCTAGTGAGAACCTGTCTCAATACATACATACATAATTCATGCATACATACATTCATGGGAATATATTGCATTGTGTTCAATTTGCAGTACTTAAAAAACAATTCCATATTTTCAGGATAAGATAGATGAAATCAGGCTTTTATCATTTTTGAAAGTGTTTCCCACTATCAGTTATACTGAATTTAATCATTTTGTTATGGTGGTATCTACCAGATGTCTTTATTTCTCTTTATAATAGCATTTTTTTATTTTTCCCATTTTATTGATATGTGTACGTGCAAAATTTAAGGTTTACAATGGAGTTGAGCATTTTGTGCACATATGTATCCTCCCAAGGTCACAAGAGCTATCCCACACTCTTTCTGACCCTTCCCCACCCTCCCCTCCCTCCCTTCTCCCCCACCCTACGCCCTATTTTGCTTTGTTTTCTGCTCTAAGAGACCATTTGATGTTTCTCCTTCTGCTTCTGACTCACTTCACTAAGCATGATGTCTCAAGTTTCTTCCATTTGCCTGTAAAGGCCTCCATGCTGTTGGACTTTATTGAGGCATGATATTCCAGTAGTATTTTAAAAATATAATTCACATATCATACAGTTAAAAAGGCTTTCTTCCTTTTTCCCAGAAAGAATTTTAAAAATATATACAATACTTATAATTATTTTGTGAATGTTTTTATCATCTTTATCAAGATAACTATTTTTCTTATACTTTAAAAAACAATACCAAAAAGGAATAAAATCATAATTTTAAGACAAGAAGTATATTTGATAAAACCAGTTTAACCTCATTTAGCAGATGAAAAATTTGCTATGTATGTATTTTTTCCTACCTAACCAGAATCCAAAGTATGTCTTGAACTTATGACTCTTCTGTTTTAATTATGTCAAGCATCACTTTTAAAGTAAGAAGGGTTTGACAAACTATGACAACAGTTAGCTTGCTGTCTACTTTGATAATTCATATTGAACATTTGACATAATTGTAGATTTCAGTTGTTGTAACAGAAAAATTGTTGTCTTAGTTACTTTCTTGTCTCTGTGACTCAATACCTGACATGCACACATTGGGGGATGAGAAGCTTATTTTAGTTTACAGTTTCAGAAAGTCACATCCATTCTTGGCTGAGCTGCTACAAAATGGTGAAATCACACGATGGGGACACAGCCAGAGCCAGAGCCAGAGCAGGTGTTCTGGGGACTGAAATCCTCACAGCACAGTGAAACAGAGAAGTCTGGGACCCAGCACCATGCCTTTCTGGGTCAAACCACAAGCATCTGCCTCTTGAGCCAGTCCTACCTCCCAACAGTATCCACAGGTACTGAAGACTTTTGAGGGACACATGAGATCCCAACCACAACACTTTCTAATCCTAATACATTTTTACCTGGTTCTTCACAACAATGTTTACCACTTTATGATCTAAAATGTTAGTTCCTCTTGTGACAGATGACCCTGCAGTCTATTTAATTTACTTTCATTTTACTTCTCCGGCATCTTTTTTTTTTTTTTTTTTTCTGGCAGAACGTGCACCATGAGAAGACAGAGCCCTTCACATTCCAGAAAGATCTCTCTGCTTATATGGTTATATCTAAAACTATTCACTTTTTACAAAAAAGATAAATTTTCTAAAGATTGTTTTTAGTGCGTTTATTGGGCCCAATTAAAGAAATATTATACGCAGTGAAGACTGTGCAATGGGTAAACATGTCTGACATCATTCCTAGGTAGCCTTGTGTACATAAGACTGCTTGATAATTTATGGTGTGTTTCAGAGGATGGTTTCAGAGCTTTTGCAAAGGGTCTGTGAGTGCAGGCAAACTTATTTAGGAGTTTGTAATTTCAAGTTGATGTCTTTTTAGCTTTGTGATTACACTTCAAAAACACAATAATAAAAATTTTGCCTGAGAATTCTCTGCTCAAGATTTTTTTTCACAATGAGTGATAATACCGAGCACCGCTTCTAGGCGACAAGAATGATACTGTAAGAGAAAAACAAAAGCAATAACAAAAATCAGAAATAAAACCAAAATGAGCAGTTGAAAGACTAGAACTACACTCACTGTAGAGTTGTTAGCTTTCTAGAAAAGAAATAAAAAACACTGAATGAGTGAATGATGATAAAACAGTGGGAAACATGAGAATTAAGAAAGTTTGTTATTTTCTCAGGTTGTGGAGATGAGCATGAGGTCAGAACGATGAGGAAAATATCATGAAAAATATTAAGCTAGCCGATAGGATAAAAGAATATGAAACATCTGAGGCACTGCTGAGTCAGCAAAGTAAGACTGCTTGGTCAGAAAAACATTGTATAGAAAGGACCTGCATAGGTTTTATGATCAATCAGATTTGGAAGTCATTCAAAAAAAACTTAGGTCAATAGAAGATTCACTTGAAAATTAACTGCTTCCTAGAGCTCTTATCTTGTGTTCTGGAGACACGGATTGGACCCCGGCATATCTTAGAGTTAACTTTTCCCCTTATATTTGTGCACCAGCTGTGATGACATCTTGGTGGATTGCTTCATTTTTTTCTGAAAGCAAGCATACATTTTTCTTCTTCCCCAAAGCTCCTCTTCATTCATACTTACATGTGCTTGGTAGAAACACTCAACATTTGTGTGTGTACAGCCTAGCATGCTTGAGAAGAAAGCATCAATGGATGATTGTTTCAGGAAGTTTAGTTTCAGTATCAGCACAAGTGAAATGATTTCAAAATAACGAGAGGTGCTTGTGTGTCATTTCTAACCATATTTCTGTCACATGTTCGCCAGATCACAACTGAATATTACAGAATCTGAAGACAGAACAAGAAACGAGAGACAGAATATTTCAGGAATTAAGTTTTCCTTTGGTTCTGAATGTCTACACTATCCTGGTATGTTTGCTAAAACAAACAAAAAAACCCTCTTACCAATAGTATCAGTAGGAAATGGATTTTGCATTTGATTAATCACAGTGTTAAAAAGAAGCTTAACATTATTATAAGCCAAGCCTTGCAGTGCATGCCTACAACCCCAGCCTTCTAGAAGGCTGAGACAAGAAAATCACAAGTTTGAGCCTGGTCTGTACAACAGAGCAACTGATAAAAAAGCAAGTCCTTAACTCAAAATAAAAATGAAAATAGGACTATCGATGTAGCTCATTGCAAAGTTTTAGAGTTCTCTCCCCAATACTACAAAAATAATAAATGAAAGAAAATAAATCACTTAACATGATTTGATACTAGCTCTTAAGATTTTTATTTATATAGCAAAATGTTTTATGCCAAATTTAAGGTTTTAGCTATTCTGGAACTTAGGTTTTGGGGATGTTTCAATATGTGATGTAATAAGCCTTGAGTTCCATAAGGTGGCGTCATCCCTCCGGAGTGAGCAGGACAAGGCTAATCATTTTTCAGATGACCTTGGACATCAACTTTCATTTTCTCCTTCAATTGTTACATGCAACGAAGATATTCAAAGCTATTTTTAAAAGTTCTTTCAAATCTAATATCCACTGACTTACAAAAAGAAAATCTCACATGAATCCAGATCTGAGTTCTTCTAAAGATTCTGAAGTTCAAGTATACAACTGAAGATTATCTGAATCTCAAGTGCTCCTTGGACTACAGTCTTGTGCTTGAAGTCTTGCAGAGAACTTGTGCTTCTGGGATTTCTGACATTTTAGCTCTTGGTTTATAGTCAATCATAATATAATGCAGATAGTCACTTTATAATGACTATATAGTCATTTTTTTCTGTAAAGAATGATGGAAAGTGGAGAAACATGGAGGATGTTAAATACTTCATTTTGATTTTCTTTGTTTTTACATGTTACATTAAATTTTATTTTAAAATAAAAGTAATAATATGATGTTTGTTGAATTGTTTATGATTTGAAATAATAAAATGAAATTTATTGAGCTATGTAATTCTCATAGATGAAAAGAATAAACTAGTAAATTAATAAATGAAAGGGACAGGTGAAAAAAGCACTGAGTTCCTCATCTATATATTAATGAATTTTAATATTACTATGTATTAATAAACACCTGCTATGGTAAATAATTAAAAAAACAAAAGCGATTTAACTGCATGCATCATTCGTGTATCATATATGGTTCTCCTTATATTAATTCATGTTTATGTCTAAATTTCAAAAGATCATTTTATAGAACACTCTCACAGTTAAATACAAAGCAACTTCTTCAATTTTTAAACTCTTAACACTAGTTATCTCTGAAGAGATTTTTGTAGTATGAGAAAAAATGAGTCAATATTGCAATAAAAGTAGGCCCTGAGCAATTTCCTTAACTCTGCTTTTTACTGGCTTCATGACAAAGTGTGAGTCATTTAATATCCCTACATGTAGAATGGGAGTTTACTCCCGACTCTTCTTTTACTGCAATGTTAGGAGGATTAATTGGACAATGAATCTAAAGGCTTCTAGGCTCAGTAAAGGGAGACACAAATGCAATGCATTATTTGCCAGTGGAAGAAGACAATGAGAAACCTGTTTCCATACTAATCAAAAGTATTCATACCAAAAAATAGAATGCTAGGAAGTAAATTAAGACTATTTTTGATAGAGTTTCTAGTCTCACATATCCTAAGGCAGTGAGCAAGAGGAGCAAACACAGTGCTCAGACAATTTGAATGTATTTCTCTCATTAAGAAAATGGCTCTACCTTAAAGGCATAATGGAAGAGATCTCACAGAGTCATTAAAGTGCAAACTTTGAGATACTTAGGAAGATGCACGTTCATCAGAAAAGACATGACAATTCAAACGAAGAGTTCTTCTTGCCTTGTATTTTCACTTTTACTTTAGAACAAAAGTCATACCATGACAAGTGGTGTATAAAATAATGTAATCGAAGACATGTCATTCAGTAGCATGTGTGAAATATTACTTTCAGAATCCATGACACACGAGAATGCCTGTGTCATACATAAACGTGTAGATATCATGAGATTGTTAATCTAGAATTAGATTGAGAATAAGATTTCTTGTGACTACTCTGTTATTTAAAATTTTTATCTCCTTATATATTTTTAGCCTGAAATTGAATATTATTATTACTATAACTATTGTGAGAAGTCTGGAATATGTGTAGTCTTTTTTCTATTTGAATGATTAAAATAGTTATACTTTTCATCTGAGAGTTGGAATTTCCACCATAGTTGTTTCTTGTTCAATAGAATATGAAAGCAACTCTACTTTTAGTCCAAGTATAAAGACTTCAAATTGCATAAGTTTTGCTTTTTGGGGAGTAATGCAGATGATGAGGATCCACAGAGTTCTGATTCAGAACAGTCCCTGCTCAGACTTCAGTTGAACTTGAACCATCTTCAGACTTGATACCAGATTTGAAGATTCCTGAAACTGTCCTGTAAAAACAGTAATTCTCATCTTCACAAATTTTACAGGTAGCCTTGGAAAAATATTTCACACATTAAAAAAGTACAGATTTTAAAATCCAACACTCTCTAACTTTGCCTTCAAATGGGTCACCTGATTTATGACAGTGAAGCATGAACAATTGTTTGTCAACCTCCTTCAGCCAGCATGATTGCTGCCATTGTGATTAAATGGGGTTTTGGCTTTTGTTATTAGATTTTGGTCCTGCAATTAAAAGAGGTAATAAAATTATCTGAATTCTTCTGAGAAAAATTAAATTTTCTTTAAGCAAGTAATTAGCTTAAAACACTGGTTGAACTATAAAATGTTCCCCAGAAGTCTTGTCTGTTCAGAAGTTGGGCTGTTGGAAGGCAGTAAAATCATGAGAACACCATACTCAGCAGGAGATGGATCTATTGATGAGATCAGAGCTGAATGGTCTATTAGGAGGTAGAGCCTGACTGCAAGACGTGGGTCACAAGGGCATACAATTGGAAGAGTATGTCTAAATCCCTTGGTCCTTTCTTCTTTCTGGATCTCTCCATCCTGGCTGCCATGGGTTAAGCATCTCACCGTCATGCCCTTCCACCAGGCTGTTTCTGCCTTGGATCCACCTATCATAGACTGAACCCCCCGAAACCTCTATACCATTTGCTTATTGAGTTTTGAGTGGTGGTATTTTGTATCAGCAACAAGAATGTGACTGATAAGAAAATAAACATACTAAATATATTCCAAGAAAGCAGAAGAAAAATGATAACATATATCAAATAATTTAATAAAATCTTATTGCTTATCAGCTATTAATTTTATTTTAATGGTAATACAATCAGTTTGTGAAATAATTATGCATCAAATAATTTTAATAATTAATGATCATTGTAACTTTCCTTGTGCTACATACAACTTCTTCGTAATTTCATAAGCTGAGCATCATTTTAAAGTTTTTGGAAAGTAACCAATGAAACAAAATGTTTTGAATTTATTTAGTGACATCACTTGCATTTTCTATGGGTTGAGGTAATGTTTTTTTCCAGTATATACTCATTACTATTTCAAAATACTTAAGAAAATAATGAGAAAGAAAGATTTTTTTTTTTTTTTTTGAAAGAGGGTCTTGCTGCTCTGTAACCCAGGCTGGTCCTGAACTTTCTATGGAGCCTAGGCCTGTCTTGGACTCACAGAAATCCTTCTGCATCAGCCTCCAGAGTGCTGGGATTACAAACATGTGTACCACCACGCCCAGCTTCTGTGGTGCTGGGGAGTTGAACTCAGGTACTTAGCTCTTAACTTTGCGCTTGCCAGGCAAACACTTTAACCTTTGAGCCATTCCTCCAGCCCTGAAAGACATTTATTGTAAAGCATGAATTATAAAATAAAGATGCTTTTTGATAATAATTGCTGGGGAACCCTCAGTCAAGGCTCCTCTCAGCCTCTCCTCCAGAGCTTTACTTTTTAAATAAATCCCTTGTTGATGATGGACTTCATTAAAAATTATATATTATTCCCAAAGAAACTTCTGTCTTTTTAAGAAGAATGGAAACTATTCTTTCAAGACCAAATTTCAATCCTTTGAAAAAAAAAAAAAAAAACATCGTATAATGGGAGTAAACAAAACCCTTTCAGATTTACATTTAATCCTAGAACTATTTATGAGATAAAAATTCCTTGTCAGGAGTCTTTGAAGAGCTACCACACACTTCACAAGTCAGTGACCAAATCTGTATATAAAAGTTGATGTACACTCCAATTAAAAATTGTAATTGTCCATACAGGCAAAAGAACAGGCTATAAAATCAAATGCTCTGGAACAAAGCTAGAAATCTTAGACAACTATCTTGACTCTTAAAAACGTAAACCAATCACATTATCCCTACGAGAATCACCGTGTCTTAAAAACGTAAACCAATCACATTATCCCTACGAGAATCACCGTGTCTTAAAAACGTAAACCAATCACATTATCCCTACGAGAATCACCGTGTCTTAAAAACGTAAACCAATCACATTATCCCTACGAGAATCACCGTGTCTCTGGGTCAAGACCTTCTCCTTTCCTTATTCCAGTTTCACAGTGGGTTTTTTGTTTGTTTGTTTGTTTGATTTTTTGGTCTAGTAATGACAAATAGCTATCGGAAACACTTAGGGCCAGCAATTTCCAGGAATCTATAGAAACATGCAATGTGAAAAATGCTTTTGATTTAAGCAAGACAATTTCATTTGCCTCATCTAAGCTCATAATACCAGTCAGATAAGAGGAATATGTCGGACACTATGGAATATACACAGATAAACAAAATTAATCAATGACCTCCAAGAAACCAAACCAACCAAACAAACAAACAAAAGAACAGGGCATTTTCAAGAAATCCTTCACTAACGAAAGTGAAAAGATTATCACATTGTAAATAAAAGCAAATATTCAAATATGTTAGATTAACAAAAAACCTTTATAATTCATGTGTTGAAACAATATTTTGATGCCTGATTAAGAAGTTTATAAAATTGCATAACTTATACCTTATGCCTTGTTTTTCATAATTTACTCTATATAAGTAACTAATATTACTTATATTACTTCTATAGAGTAAGTTAATTCCCATGCATTCTTAGTCCTAACAAAATGCCTAACATAGTAGGTGTTCAATACATGTCAGGTCCCTTACTAATAATAAATATCGCTTAACATTTGCTTTGTTCTCAGATAACAATCTCATTTAACTATCTATTATTTCCATTATCTCCAAAATTGAGACTGGAAGAGTTTACTAGATTTTCTTAATGGCACAAAATTTGCAAGGGATAGAAACAGAATTCCAAGCTAAGACCAATTGACACCAAAGTCTTAGCCATTACACAAAAATGCTTCTTAGGTGACTTGATACAACTCTCTACAGACACGGTCACTGCTTGCTTTTTCCTTTCTTTCTTTCTTTCTTTCTTTCCTTCCGTCTTTCTTTCTTTCTTAATTTTAGCTGACGTAAATTTTTCTTGAGCTAAACATAGTCCTTTTAACTTTTGTATAAGCAATCTTATGTAATTGAGTTTTGTTATTCACATTTTCTTTGCTTATAAAGTAAGTTAATACAGAACTAAGCTTTAAAATCTGGTTTTGACACTATAAATGGACAATGTTCATTTAAAAATAGGGAGTTTGTGTTTCCTTCACTTCTTATATTCACATAGTTACATATATCCATGAAACACTGGACACATATTCAATGTTGCTTACATATTAATATGTGCTCATATAATTTAGTAATGCAGAATAGCAACTTGAAAATGAATGAACAATTTCAAGAGTATATGTTTTTGTTTAATATGCATGTTCCATTACTAATTTAATAGGTCTTCTTGCATTTACTAAAGAAACATTGTTAAAGATGATACTTAGAAATCTGATTTGCAAAATAATGAATCGGTAGAAATAAAAATGTAAGAATTTTACATCAAATTATCATCTAAAAACTGAATAATTGCCTGTTTTGTGCATGGTAAGAAAATTGTAATAAATATATGTTCAATATTTACCCAAACAGTGTCCTCTATCATTAATGATTCCTCTTTCTGTGTAATCATTTTATCATTTTGTCATTTATTTTCTTTCTCCTTTAACATTTATAGAAATGATTACTGCTAGCATTAGTTTGAAAGCAGGTATTATACTAATGCAGACTTTCCAAGTGTATTCTTTATTTTTCTGGCATTGAAACAGAATACCTTACAATCACAACTTAGAGGAAGAAAAGTTTATTTAGCTTAAGATTTTCAGTAGGTTCTGTTCATAGACACAAACAGTAGAAAAAAAGACATGGTGAAGGAAAGCTGCCCACCACATGGCTGGCAGAAAGTAGAGGGAGGGGGAAAGAAAGAACCAAGACAAGAGTGTACTCTTTGAGGTGATGTACCCAGGAATCCACTGTTCCCGTCAGGTTCTCCCTCCTAACAATGCATTCATCCATGAATTCTTCAACGGGTGAGTATAGCTCTCACGTGAGCCAATCACCTACCCAAAGCATTACCTCTAAATCCATGAGACTTTGGGTGAACATTTCAGATCCAAATCACAGTGTTTAGCTATGAACTGGTGCGTTTAGCTTCAGAAGTGCTGTTCTGGGGGTGATCGTGCCGCAGAAGAGACACGAGGCAATGTCTGGGGGCGCTTCTCTGTTGTCTTAGAGAGTAGGAGAGGATGGCTTCGGGCACCTTGTGGTGAGACCATTAAGAGTGTTGCTAAATACCTTACAGTGCACAGGATGGACTTTCCCCAAGGCTGATAGTGCTAAACTTGAGAGAATCTTGATATTTTTAACTCTTGTTTTTAATTATGCAAATGAATATACACTTCAGTAATAAAGTCCATGGATTTTATTGTATTCTTAAGAAAGCATCTAATATGAAAAAAAAACTGAAAACATGTTATATGCTATTTTACTCAATATACACTTGTTTCTTTTTTAAAGGGTGGATATTTGCTTAGTACAAAAGAATGCTCTTTGCACCAAAGAATTAATAAACAGTTAAAATATAATAAAATGATATTATAAAAGAGAAAGATATTAATAAAGGACTTGTGTTCAGGGGAAGAGAGGACATTGAAACTCTCTACTTTCTGTTCAACATTTCTGTAAACTGATATTTACTCTAAAATAAATTCTATTAATTTTTTTTAATACCGTGTACTACATGCAATAAAAACAATGGGAAAGGCATGGCCCAGACACGAGGTGATACCTCAGCCCTTGAGCAGGGACTGCAGGAAGGAGATATATTTTCAGACAGAGAGAAAAGACTAGTGGTGTGTTCTTCTATTTGAATAATTCATTTGAAAGTGAAAATTTTCTGAAAAATTTTCACTGGTATAATTAATAAAAACTTTAAAGAAGAGACTTCCTGGCATGAAAACAATCTGCCTTTCTAATTTCTGCAGCGAGATTAATCTTAGGTTCTCCCCCAATGTTTGTATCTTCATTTATTTTTGATAATTATTTCATGGTGTCTTCCATTTTTTTATTCTAGGGAAATAATGTTTATGACTTCTGCCCATTCTCGTTTGTGCCACGTGAATTTATAATTTGATTTTGAACATAATGGGCCTTTTCTATCTCTGAGCTATTGGTTCCAGGATCCCACACGATTGCCAAACTCTGCAGATGTCCAAATCCCTGGTATAAAATGGTGTGGTACTTGAGCATAACCTATGTACATCTCCTTACACACTTTGTCTTTTCTGGGTTATTTGTGGTATGTAATGCAGTGTAAATGTTCTGTTAATCATTTTTATACTGCCTTGTTTGGGGAAGAGTAAACTAAAATGTTAGCTTTATTGCATATGCAATTTTCCTGAATATATTAGATCTACAGTTGGTTAAACCCATGAATGTAGAAGCTATGAATGCAAAACCCATGCGTTCAGAAGGCAGTCTGTAGTCAAATTTTAGAGATGAGTTAAAGAGTATTCTAAAGATATTTTTAAATCCCTTAACTATATTCTTTCTCTTCACTGAATCACGGAAGTCTCCTTAAAATTCCTCTTTGGGAGTTATTTCATCCTATATTACTAAATATTACCAAAAAATAGGGAAACAGGGCATCACGCTTAAATCTGTTAACTCTAGCTCATCACCAATTCCCCTATAGGAACTTGCAGATATTTTTATTGCTACTGGTATATTTAGGATTGATGTTTTCTATTATTAGTGTACAAACATTTATAATTCAGACCTTGAATTTTTAGAGTTGACAAAGCAGGCTACGGGCCGTGTTAGTTCCAAACTATACAGCTTTGTTTTTTTGTTTTTTTTTTTCCCCAAGAGAAAAGTGATCCTGTTTATGTTCCAACATGGATTTTAATGTCAGAATTTGGGATAATTCCCAGATATACATACAAGACTTTGCCTTGTATTAACTTCCTTTGATGTGGTTAAAGAAATATAATAGAAAATAAAAAAATGAACTGTACTTAGCCTCTCCATAATAATAAAAGAAGAAGAAAAGAGTTTTATTATTCAATAATCTTTAATGCAGAATGTGTTGTATATAACCATCTGCAAAGGTGAGGACTAAGAAATTGGAAGGAAGAACAGGATTTCAGGTTTTCTGTGTTAAAACAGCTTGTAAATGTAAAGGAGAGGGAGACATCTTCCCATTTCTTTGCCAGAAAAAAAAAATTAAATGTGTTCTTTTCAGTTTGTATTACCATTATAGCATGCAAATTACTTGTGCACTCTGTACTATACTTAAGAAATTATTTCCTGTGATTCTGATGTTATTTTAATACACAAACACATACATTTGTATTTATAACTATTACACACAAAATTAACAATTCATTTTCCTATTTATGAATATTTCTATCAGTTTTGCTGTATTTCTTTCTTTGCATAATCTTTTCTTTCCCCATTTTATTGATATGTATATGTGCAAAATTTAAGGTTTACTATGGAGTTGAGCATTTTGTATACATACATATCCTCCTAAGGACACAAGGGCTTTCCCGCTCTCTTTCTGTTCATCCCCCCACCTTCCCCTCCCTCCCTTCTCCCCCACCCCACCCCCTGTTTCACTTTGTTTTTCACTTTAAGTTCCATAATAGTTGTGATCTGGGACTGTCATATCAGAGAGACCATCCGATGTTTCACCTTCTGCTTCTGACTTACTTCAGTAAGCGTGATGTTCTCAAGCTTCCATTTGCCCTCAAAGGCCTCCTGTGCATCTTTGTATAATCTAAGGAGTCAAGACAAAACACTTTGAGCAAATAATTAAGTCTTTGCATAGAAAAGAAGACAACATTGAAATGTACTTCTACACTGAAAAAGTAAAGGAAGAGGTCAAAAAGGTTTCGAAGGAAAAGTAGATATGTTGCTTCAAAAGCATTTTCCTCATTGCTGTCGCTGTTTATTAATTGCTTCCCCATATAAATATCCTGTAATGATTTGTTCCTTAAGGTGTGGCCTATGGACAGAAGGCATTGGTATATGTGGAACGCTAATGTTAGGGATAATTTTCTCAGTGCATACTAGTCTATGAAGCTGAATATAATTTTAACAGGCCTTCTCCTTACACTTAAGTGTCTAAATGAAATAATTACAAAACCATGACTCTTTCCTGATTAATAAGTCTAATATTTTCTTGAGTATTTTTATTAGTATATATTAATGACATACAATAATTACACTGAACTTGAAGTACTAGTGCACGTACATATGATACAAATTTCCATTCACTTACCCTCCTCTTTACCACCCCCTACTCCTTTCCACTTCCCCTCTCTATTTCCATAAATTCTTCTTCTTCTTCTTCTTCTTTTTCTTCTTCTTCTTCTTCTTTTTGCTTCCTGCCATCTGTTTTTTGGGGGTTCTTATACTAACTTATACTGTGGACAGCTTATAGTAGAGAAACCATTTAATATTTATTCTTTTGAGTTTGGCTTACTTTACTAAGCATAATGTCCGCAAGATACATGCATTTTCCTACAAGTGACTTAAATTTATTTTTCTGTGGCAGAGTAGTATTAGCTGTGTATACATAACACATTTCTCTTGTCCATCGCTGCGTTGATGGACATTTCAGCATCTTCCATGATTTAACTATCATGATTTGTGCATTATAAACATATGTGCTTGGGTGTCTGTGTTATATAATGACTTTAGCTCTATGGAATGATATTCAGATGAGGTATAGCTAGATGAAATGGAATATCTTTTCTCAGGGTTTTTTTGAGAAATTTTTATACTCATTTTTATAAGAGTTGAACCACTTTATATTCTCACCAACAACGTGTATGGCTTCCCTACATCCTCACTGGCAACTATTTTTTTTTTTATTTTTCATAATATCCATTCTCACTGTTTCAGGTGTAACCTCAGATTTTTGAATTGCATTTATCTAATAGTTAAAGATACTGAATATTTTCCTATGAATTTATTGGCCATTTCTACTTCTAACAACTATTCATTTCAATTGACCATCTTTTAAATTGCACAAATAGAGAAGAAATGAATTGCTGACAGTTTTGAAGATGTGTGCTTATCTGTGATACTTTTCGAAATGTAGATAAATTGAAGTCCTCCAATAAGAAAAAAATTAAAACAAGAAAGAATAGAAAATACAGATAAAGTACTTTTTCTGCAATCAGGTCAGTTCCCTGTTGGATTGCTTCCTTTGCTTTCCTTTCTGTATTTCTTTTGTCAACAGTCAGCATCCCACCTGGGTTCTATGCTGTGTGAGTGTGCGCGCGCGCGCGCGTGTGTGTGTGTCAAATGATTTAGAGTTTCGCTTCTGGGGATTCTAATACCTCCACAATCTTGATGCCTTGTGCATTCTTTCTCCAATTGCTTCATTGAATTTACCGCTGGATGTGACAACACTAAGAAGTATTACAGAAGATCTTTATAAGATAGAGGAACACCTGTCTGCCTCGGTAGTTTAGCATCAACTTTATTTCCCCTGGGCAATAGAGGTGGTTCAATTGCTATTGTTCAAGGAGTGTAAGAAGTCTTAAGTTATCAGATACAAATTTATATTTTATTCAGTGAAATAATATTTGTATTCCTGGAAGAAGAATTTATTATTTAAGCAATAAGGACCTCAAAATCAGTAGAACTTAAAGTTAGATTATTTTTAAATAGAGCACTCATTTCCAAAACGAAGGCATATTTTGTATATACAAAAGCCTACTACTGTTAAGAGGTTGCAATATGTGCTTAAGTGTAGCCGTCTCCGACACAATGACTGCAGGTACTGCTGTCATGAAAGTTAGTTTTTCCAAGAGCCTGGGGGAAGAGAATAGGAAGTTAGGCTCCAGCATCACTGCTCAGCTCCACTTCAGATTATCAATCTTTAGATTCTCGTTAGAAACACACAACCTGGATCCTTCGTGAGCACTGTTCACAGAAGCGTTCTTGCTCCTATATGAATCCATTGCCATTCTGAGAGAAGGCAGAGACGGGAAGTGGCTGTAAATACAATTGAAGTTTTGCTTGCCTTAGTGCCTACCCACCACCCATTTCTGGCTGTGTGGCCAGTTCTTAACAGAAAATCAGAGGTCCTTCTTTAGGGTAACGTTCAAATAGCACAATACATCATCCTTTGGTAAAAACTTGATCTAAGTTTTCAATAAGCCATTCAAGACTGCTTCTAGAGGAAGGGTACAAAAGCACAGAACTCCATGGATCTTAGTGCTGACTCATTTGGTTTTCTATACATCGTATTTTTAATAAATCACATTAAATGAAATATAAGTTGTTAAATAATATTTTTGAATCAATAAAATTCCAAATACTGGGAGATTAAGATTAAAGAATAATCTTGGAAGGGTTTTGACCCAGTGTTCTGTATTTGTGTTTTTGACAAATAAATGGTGCTCACATCTGTAAGTTAGCCCAACCTATATAAAAGACAAAACCATCTTGGATAAATCTACACTTTATTATTTTACCTTCATGACTTTCCCTCACTCTGTTGAGTCATCTGAAGAAGCAAATACACAAAATCTTCCAATTTTTATGGAAGTTTAATGTCTGACTATATCGGCGCTTGTCAATTTCTCTACATATTTGGAGATTTGGGTATTGGTTTAAGATAAAAGTTGTGAAGATGTCAAAGACCTTATCAAGGTAATCATATAAAAATAGAAACTCTTAGAATTTTCAAGAGAATGAGAGCTTTTTTGAGAATGATGAATGGTATTACAACTAAAATTGTATCTCATATCCAAATGCAATATCCAAGAAGCAAATATAAATTATGTTTCTAGCATTAGAAGGACAGGCTTTGTGCATGTTATAAGTAAATATTTTAATAACTTACGTTTACATTTCTAGAAATATTTTATTCTATTTAAATACTCAATTTAGATTCAAAAACAAATGTTTCACTAGCAATTATTTTTTTCAAATACCTCAAAAAAGTTTCAAAATTCTGTAAAACGGTTAAGATCAGTGGCTGGAGTAACAGCACAGGTTAAAGCGCTTGCCTTGAAAGTACAAGGCTTTGAGTTTGATTCTCCAGCACGAAATGAAGCTGGGAGTGGTGGTGCACACTTGTAATCCCAGCACTCAGGGTGCTGAGGCAGGAGGATTGCAGTGTGGCCAAGGCCAGTCTGAGCTACAGAGTGAGACCCTGTCACAAAAAAGAGGTCACACACACACACACACACACACACACACACACACACACACACACTAAATGTTTATATCTTGTAATTATTCAGTTTTCATTATGGTACAATTTAAACAAATGAACATGTTTTAATTATGATGAAGAAGCCTATAATTTTGGATACTTGTTTCTGAAAGTTAATGAGGTTGAAAACATTTATTTTATTTTTAAGATGTAGAAGAGATAGCAGGAATATAACATGATTTATAAACATTAAGAAATTTTCTGTGTTTTTACACTTTGGCACTCTTTACTTCACTTATTCTCATGGTCTCTACTTATCTGATCAGGATAGTCGACCTAAATATTCGTAGTTATATAAAACTTCAAAATGCTTGTCTAACCTATTGTTTTTCATGCTCTTATATGTGTTGTAAATTTTGGTGTAGAGTTTTTAAGTTCGATTACTAATAATTCTGAAATTTTGTTTTAAAGTGGATTCTGACTATATGTTTCTTATATGGATCATAATTTCAGAAACTGACACTGACTTTTTATTTCTCCTTATTTCTCTTGCACTACAATATTGTACAAAATTTTTTGAAAGAATGAGACAGGTCATAGCTACTGCTGCTGATTTTGGATTTATCCCTGTGATTTACTTTGATCGAGAGAAAAGAAGAGGGCCAGTTAGGAAATTAATCCTTACGGACCCATATGTATCTCTGCTTTCTTCCTTGCTCTGCAACATCACCATAAGAGACTCCAGAGAAAACTGCTATTACCCTGACCTTGCAGTGAGAATGACGAATAATTGAAAAAACAATGGTCACCAAAAAAGCTAAGGAAGAAATTAAAAACTTCCTATAGTCAAATGACGATGGAAGCACATCCTATGGGGTACCATGATAGTACTAAAAGGGAAATTTGCAGCTATGAATCTAAATATTAAAAAGAACAGTATCTGAGTATCAAAATAATAACATTGAAAATGATAACATTGAAATAAATATCAAAAAGTAGTGAATCGAAGAGCTGATTTTTTCAAAAGAATAAATATCATTGACAACACCTGTGGCTAATCTAACCATACCTGGATAATCTGATAAGAATTATTTTTAAACAGCTTTAATACATTTGGAAATGACAAATGTGGAATTTCAATAGCTGAAATCAGCTGAATTCCACAGAATGATAAAGAACTATTTTGAAGATGTATGCTCCAAATAGTTGGAGATTTAAAAGAATGGATGAAATTACTAGACGTATACAAGATGATGCCGAAACTCAAGAAAGAAAGCATAAAAATCTTGATGGGAGCAATAACGAATATGGAAATTGAGACAGTGACGAAGTCTCGACCTACAAATTACATTCCAGGATCTGACATACTCATTGCAGAATTCTACCAGTATGTCAGCGTAGAGCTATCACCAATACTTATCAATCTGTTTCGGGAAAATAAAAAAAGAAGCAACTTTGCCGGACTTGCTTCTGGAAGCCAGCATTACTCTGACATAAAAAGCAGACAAGGACTTAACAAGGAAAGAAAACCATAGACCAATCTCCCTAATAGATATAAATTCAAAAATCTCCAATAATACATGTTAGCAGAATTAAAAAAAATTGTAAAAAAAAAATCATTCACCAAGAGCAAGTTAGTTTCATTCCATAGAAGCAGAGATAATTCACCATATGTAAATCAATTAATGTAATATACCACATAAAAGAAAGAACAAAAACATCACATGATCATCTCAATAGATGTAGAAAAAAATCTTTGACAAATCCAACATACATTCATGATTAAAAAAAAATACCTGAGGAAAATTGGTATTGAAGGAACTCAACTCCAACAGATAAAAGCCATCTATGCCCAAAAGACTGCCTATATTGTGTTAAATGGAGGAAAATTAGAAGCGTTTCCTCTTAAATCAGGAATGAAACAGGACTGTTGGCTCTCAGCACTCCTTTTGAACATAGGACTTGAAACCCTAGATAAAGCCATCGGGCAAAAATAAATGAAGTAAAGAAAATGTATATTGAAAAGAAAAACTTAAAATATTCATATT